>ML662438.1:7539927-7966756 GCA_007570785.1 Antilocapra americana
AATCTCAAAAATTTACAAACAACTCCTGCAGCTCCATTCTAGAAAAATAAACAACCCAATTAAAAAGTGGGCCAAAGAACTTAACAGACATTTCTCCAAGGAAGATATAAAAATGGCTAACAAACACATGAAAAGATGCTCAACATCACTCATTATCAGAGAAATGCAAATCAAAACCACAATGAGGTACCACTTTACACCAGTCAGAATGGCTGCCATCCAAAAGTCTACAAGCAATAAATGCTGGAGAGGATGTGGAGAAAAGGGAACCCTCTTACACTGTTGGTGGGAATGCAAACTAGTACAGCCACTATGGAAAACAGTGTGGAGGTTCCTTAAAAAGCTGCAAATAGACCTGCCATATGACCCGGCAATCCCACTGCTGGGCATATACACCGAGGAAACCAGAATTGAAAGAGCCACGTGCACCCCAATGTTCATCGCTGCATTGTTTACAATAGCCAGGACATGGAAGCAACCTAGATGCCCATCAACTGACGAATGGATAAGAAAGCTGTGGTATATATACACAATGGAATATTACTCAGCATTAAAAAAAAATTCATTTGAAGCAATTCTACTCAGATGGACGAAACTGGAGCCCATTATCCAGAGTGAAGTAAGCCAGAAGCAAAAACAACAATACAGTATATTAACACATATATATGGAATTTAGAAAGACAGTAATGAGAACCCAACATGGGAGACAACAAAAGGAACGCAGATGTATAGAATAGACTTGTGGACTTTGTGGATGAGGGTAAGGGTGGGATGAGATGGGAGAAGGGCATTGAAGCATGTTAATTGTCATGTGTCTAATCAATCGCCAGCCCAGGATTGATGCTCGGGACTGGTGCAGCGAGATTTCCCGGGGGGGAGGGAGGAGGGAGGGGGGACCCGGAGGGGAAGCATATGTAAACCCATGGTGATATCATGACAATGTATGGCAAAAACAATAATAAAAAAAAAAAAACATCTATTTCTGCTTTATTAACTATGCCAAAGCCTTTGATTGTGTGGATCACTATAAACTGTGGAAAATTCTGAAAGAGATGGGAATATCAAACCACCTGACCTGCCTTCTGTATGCAGGTCAGGAAGCAATAGTTAGAACTGGACATGGAATAACAGAATGGTTCCAAATAGGAAAAGGAGTATGTCAAGGCTGTATATTGTCACCCTGTTTATTTAACTTATATGCAGAGTACATCATGAGAAACATTGGGCTGGAAGAAGCACAAGCTGGAATCAAGACTGCCAGGAGAAACAGCAATAACCTCAGATATGCAGATGACACCACCCTTATGGCAGAAAGTGAAGTAGAACTAAAGAGCCTCTTGATGAAAGTGAAAGATGAGAGTGAAAAAGTTTGCTTAAAACTCAACATTCAGACAACTAAGATCATGGCATCTGGTCCCATTACTTCATAGCAAATAGATGGGGAGACAGTGGAAACAGTGGCTAACTTTATTTTGGGGGGCTCCAAAATCACTACAGATGGTGACTGCAGCCATAAAATTAATAGATGCCTACTCCTTGGAAGGAAAGTTATGACCAACCTAAACAGCATATTAAAAAGTAGAAACATTACTTTGCCAACAGAGGTCCATTTAGTCAAGGCTATGGTTTTTCCAGTAGTTATATATGGATGTGAGAGTTGGACTATAAAGAAAGCTGAGCTCTAAAGAAATGATACTTTTGAATTGTGGTGTTGGAGAAGACTCTTGAGAGTTCCTTGGACTGCAAGGGGATCCAACCAGTGCATCCTAAAGGAGTTCAGTCCTGGGTGTTCATTGGAAGAACTGATGTTGAAGCTGAAACTCCAATACTTTGGCCACCTGATGTGAAGAGCTGACTCATTTGAAAAGACCCTGATGCTGGGAAAGATTGAAGGCAGGAGGAGAAGGGGACGACAGAGGAAGAGATGGTTGGATGGTATCACCGACTCAATGGACATGAGTTTGAGTGGACTCGGAGTTTGTAATGGACAGGTAGGCCTGGCGTGCTGTGGTTCATGGGGTCACAAAGAGTCAGACACGGGTGAGCCACTGAACTGAACTGAAATACTCTTGTATTCAGAATACACTTTTAAGGGACTTCCCAAATTGCTCAGTGGTAAAGATTCTACCTGCCAGTGCAAGGAGACACAGGAGACACTGTTTGAGCCCAGGGTTGGGAAGATCCCCTAGTGGAGGAAATGGCAACCCACTCCAGTATTCTTGCCTGGAGAATCCCATGGAGAGGAGCCTGGAGGGTTACAGTCAATAGCATCACAAAGAGTCAGGCACGACTGAGCATGCACACATGAATACTCTTGTACAGGACATTTTGTGGACACATTTTCATTTATTGTGGATAAATATCTCCATGTAAAATTTCTTTGTCAAGGGTGAGATACATATTTAAACTTTATAACTGTCACACAGTTCTCCAAAGTGATAGCACTATTGTACATTTCTACAGGAAATGCATGAGAGTTCTGAATGCTTTACTCCCTTCCAACATTGTGTGTTGTGAGTCTTTTTAAATTCTAGTTCTAATGGTAGTGAGATGGTATTTCATTATAGTTTTGTTTTGCTTTACTCCGACCACTATAAATTCTGGGCAGGTTTTCATGCATATGTTTTCCACTTATACATATTTTATGTTCTGTGTCCGTTTAAGGCTTTTGTCAATTTATTAATTGGATTGTCTTTTTATTATTTATTTATAAGAATACATTTTATAATCTGGATAGGTAACTTATTCAAATATCTGAATTCCTATCATTTTTCTCCAATGTGAGGCTTGCTATTCATTTAAGAAAACTATCTCTTTTAATGAGCTGAAGCTTTTACTTCTGAAGGGATTTGATGGATCAATTTTTTCTGGTGCATGCTTTCTGTGTCTTATCCAAAAAATGTTCCTCTGCACCAAGATCATGAAGACATTCTTTACATTTGTTTTCTGAAGGTTATGGTTTTAAATTTATTCTATGATCCATCTTAAATTAATTTTGGGTTTGGAGTCAAATAGAGGTAAAGTTTCACTTTTTTAATTTATATACTTATCTACTCCAGTATCTTTTATCAGTAAGATTTTTTAATCATAGAATTGACAGAGTTTTTGCCCCCAAATCATTATTAATTCAATATTAGGCTCACTACTTCCTTCAATTGTTCTATTTTTAGAGAAAACTCTCTAGGCCTTATATTATTTGGAATACCAAATTGGCTCTGTTTTGATTAAAGACTGTCTTGTAATCAGGTGTGAGAGTTAATCAATTTAGTTCTTTTTGAAAATTGGTTGAACACTTTAGATTCACTTTCTTGTGAACTTGCCTAAATTCATTAATTAGTAAAAGTTTTTAAATATTTTATGAGGATTACACAGAGTTGCTATGTACATAGGTATGTTATCTCTAGTAACAGCATTTTATTTTTCCTTTTCAGTCATTCTGCTTTTGTCCCTTTTGTTTGCTTTGTAACAGTGACTAGGCCTTCCAATACCATAGTGAGTAGAAGTTAAAAGATCATAGATTTTTGCTTGTTTTTTAAATCAGAGGAAAAACATTCAAATGTTTTATGATTAATATAGATATTACCTGTAGATTTTTATTGATTGCCTTCTAGTCCTAATATACCAAGGAATTTTAATATGAACTAGTGTTTAATTTTTTCAAATGCTTTTCCAGCATCTATTTATACATATATATCTACATTTTTCATTATATATTTTCTTTAGCTAATGTGATGGATTACATTGCTTGATTTCTGACTGTAAACTAACCTTGAATTCTTAAAATAATCGCCATGGTGTCATGATATATTAGCCTTTTACATAGTGCTTTTATTTGAAGTATTTTTGTTTACATGTCCATGCAGGATGTTCGTCTGTGGTTTTATTTCTATTGAAATATTTGAATTTTTTTAAAAAATATTTTGTTCTAGTGTTTTTCTGACCTCATGGTTGGACCTCATGAGTTGGAAAATATTACTTCCTCTTCTATTTTTGAAAAGAGTTCATGAAGACATGATACTTCCTCTTTAAATGTTTTAAAGAACCTACTAATGAATCCATATGGGCTTGGAGTTTTTTTTGTTGTTGTTGTTATTGGAAAGTCTATTATGATTTAAGATTTTTTTGATTCTATCTATTAAGTTTTTATAAAAATATAATAATATGTCCTTTCACTTAAATTGGCAAGTATATTGGCATGTGGGTCTTCTGGAGACAAATCCTTTTAGGTTTTGCCTATTGAAGATGTCTTTATTTCTCCTTTACTTTTAAGGATATTTTTATTGCATAGATACAAAATTCTAACTTTTTTTTTCCTTTGTGTATTTTAAAGATGTCATTCCACTGTCTTCTCTCATTCGTTGTATTTAATTAAAAGTCAGCCATAATAGCTGTACACTTTATGTAATGTAACTTATTTTAAAAAACTACTGAGTGCTTTCAGTATGTTCTTCAGCTGTTCAGGATTTTACCTACAGTATGTCCAGGCACAATCTCCTCAGGATTTTCTGAACTTCTTTAGTGTTTGGGTTGATGTGTTTCATCAATTTTGGAAGATTTTTATCTGTTATCTTTTAAAACTGTATCTTTTGTCCTAATCTCCTTTCCTTTTTCTTTCATTAAATCCTACATCTATGTTATACCATATGAAAATGTCCCACAGATCTCAGATACTGTTTTGTTTGTCTACACCTTTATCATTTTTGTGTTGCAGTTTGGACAATTTGTTTTTAACCTGCCTGTCTTCAAATTAGCCAGTTGTTTTCCTTTTTATTTCCACTGTGCTATTAAGCTTATCAAATTATTTCTAATATCATATTTTTATTTCTAGTATTTCTATTTTCTTTATAGTTTTTGTCTCTGCTGACATTCCCTCTGTATTCAGACATGTTGCTCTCATTCTAGGATATTTAAGTTAAACTATATCAATACATATAAATATCTGAGCCTTTTCTGTATCTTTTTCTACTAATGTTTTCTTTCTTGACTATGGGTCACATTTTCTTGTTTCTTCATTTGTCTCATGTGTTTTTGAGAGTATTAGGTGTAAAAGAACCGTAGTAAATAATATTTACTTCAGAGAAGGGCATACTTCTCCTTTCAGGCCTCTGCTGGTTAGTCCCTTCAGTCGTGTCTGACGTCTGACTCTGTGCAACTCTATGGACTGCAGCCCGCCAGGCGTCTCTGTCCATGGAATTCTCCAGGCAAGATTACTAGAGTGGGTTGCCATGTCCTCCTCCAGGGTATCTTCCCAACCAGGGATGGAACCCTGGTCTTCTGCATTGCAGACAGATTCTTTACCACTGAGCCACCAGGGAAGTCCCAATATGGGAGCTAAGTCACACCAATTTGTAGTTGAGGTAGGTTTAATCTAAGCTAAAGTTGTTACATCTTTTATTGTTTTAACTCAACACAGTTTTAATATTGATCATACTTTGAGTATGATCAGGATTTTCCTTTCCATTAAGCTCGAGATCAGAGCACAAAGCTCCAAAGAGTTCTTTATTCTTTGCAATACAGAAAAAATATCTCTGAACTTTGTTACAGACCTAAAAATAAGGTTTCCAATTATATGCTGCCTCAATATATGAAACCTAGAGGGCTTCTTATGGCCCTAACCACAAGTTCCCTTTCCCTTTCTGCACCAATGGATAAGGTCCCCTGGCCAAATAATTCTCCTTATCAAGGGGAACAAGCACAGTTCCTCCTCATCCCTGAGTAGTGGGATTCAGTTCTCTGCCAGCTTGTAGAATTATTCAAACAAGCCGATTTCACCCTCCAGTGAGAGCCAGGGGACAACCCACATTCTTGACATTATAAAGCCGGTGCCTTACAGCCCCGGCTATTTGACTCTGTCCTTAGGCACAACCTCCATGCAGACTAGTGTGGCATGGAGTGTCTTCCTTCCCAGGACTGTGAGCTTATGTACAAACTGTACCAATCTCATTTGCCCATTGTCAGGTGTCATGTGTCAGCCATCCCTACCTTCATAAGGTGGGAATTCCTCACCAGTGAAGAGGCGGTGATTAAAATGCTATGGGAGATCTCCTGTTTACAGTAAGAAATCTTTTATTTTCATCTCTAGTGAGTTATCTTTCTTCTCCAGAACCACCCCTGGATGTCTACACTATGGAAGATATTTCTCCCACATTTTGCCTTATGTTCCACCTTTAGGGGACCATTGAAGCGTGCTCAGTGAAGACTAGCATGCCTCAAAACCATTCTTATTTTCAGTCCTCTTGCCCTTTACCCAGCCTTTGGTGGGTTATGGCAGTGACTTAGTGAAAACTAATTCCTCTTCTGTTAGCCTTTTCTTGTCATTACCCCGGGGAAGGGATGGAAGCTGAGACTGCCTGTAATAATCCTGTGAGTGTACAATCTAAGCTCTCCATTCAGCCATTGCAGGCAGGGACAAGGACAGAACCACAGTTCTTTCTGTGGTGTTTGGTGGGAGTAGAGCAATTATTGTCTAAAAAGATTTCTGTCTTTCTAGGTTGACCATTTTCTTCTGGTCCTTTGGATTTTCTTGGGGTTTTTACTATTTATGCCATCAGTGTTTCTAGTTTGCCAAGTTCTCCCACACTTGGTCAGGGAGATATTAGGCAAAAAGAAAATCCAGAGAACCAAGTGCAGTTGTTCCTTAGGTCTCCTAGCCCATCTGCCTTCCTCACCTTCCAGAGTCTTCTTATGTTTGTATTATATATAGTGGCCAGGAATTTTAGATGTACTTAGTAGGCGGAAGAGGGAAACATATGCTTCTATATTTCCAGAAGCAGAAGTCATTAATGATAATCGATCAATGATCAGCCATAACTTTCATGAAGGAAAAGAAAATGCTGTTCCTAAAATGTGCAAAAGAAATTAGTCTTAAAGACTTTTTAATACTTTCAAGTATATTGCTCTACTTAAAAGGAAAATATAAAATAAGCAATAGGAAGTTTTGAAAACTACAATATAAACATTTCCTATTGTTTATATTATAACCCCCCCAAGAGGGTTATTTGGTCATCTTTTATCAATTTCTCTTAATGTTCCTAATTATAGAGTTAAAATTTTTATATTAGGACAGAATATGTTCTTTCTAGACAAACTAATAAGCTTGCCTCCTTTAATATTAAAAATTATTTGACTCATTATACCTCCATATTTCCTTTCCTACCAGACTACTGGACCTAAATTTTATTGTTAATTTTGGTTTGTTTGCACACCTGAGATTTTTCTGGCATAACTATTTCTTTATTACCCTTTATTATACAGCTCGTAGACTTTGCTTTGTAGTTCTCCTGTGCCTGTGATTGTTTCAAGATAAACTGTCTCAAAGGTATTTTGAAAACAGATGAGGTAGAAACAGTGGGCTTTCTGAGTTTTATTTTGGAAGGATTTGCATGCAAGAGGTAATCTTATTAAAGGAGTATTCTAGGAGACTTCTTGAAGTTGTATTCATAGAAGGAGCGCCTTGTATTTATTTACCTTGCTTTTTTTCCCTTTTGTGTAGCTGTGCTACTGCAGCTATATAGAAGTACTTCATCCTTTTATCCATTCATTTATTTAGTAAACATTTATTGAATGTCTACCAAACACTATTCTAGATGCTGGGGATGTAGCACTCATACTGTCCTGGAAGGTTTTGCTCTAGCAAATGAGAAGAGCGTGTTATCGGTGCTTATGAAGAAAAGGCAATTGCATCTGGTCCCATAACTTCACAGCCAATGGAAGGGGAAAAAGCAGAAACAGTAACAAATTTTCTTTTCTCAGGCTCCAAACTCACTGTGGACAGCGACTGCAGCAATGAAATTAAAAGACACTTTCTCCTTGGAAGGAAAGCTATGACAAACCTAGGCAGTGTGTTCAAAAGCAGAGACAACACTGCTGACAAATGTCCACCTAGTCAAGGCTATGGCTTTTCCAGGAGTCATATATGGATGTAAGAGGTGGACCATAAAGAAGGCTGAATGCTGAAGAATTGATGCTTTTGAAATGTGTTGCTAGAGGACTCCTGAGAGTCCCTTGAACAGCAAGGAATCAAATTAGTCAATCCTAAAGGAAATGAACCCTGAATATTCATCAGAAGGACTGTTGCTGAAGCTGAAGCTCCAATCCTTTGGCCACCTGATGCAAAGAGCCAACTCATTGGAAAAGACCCTGATGCTGGGAAAGATAGTATCACTGACACGAACTTGAGAAAACTCTAAAAGTTAGTTGAGGACAGAGGATCCTGGTGAGCTACAGACCATGAGGTTGCAAAGAACTGGACATGACCTAGCGAATGATCAGCGATACAACTTACAATACTGAACAGGAACTTAAAAAGGCACCCAAATGAGAGAATAAAGCAGTAAAGATTAGACTAAAAGCAAATTTACAAACAAAAAACTCCCCCTCTAACCCATAAACTTGAACAAATATAAATCACAATATTATCAGCAGTATCTCACTATATGTTTGAGCCATGACATAAAAGCAAAATAAATAGCTAAAAACAATTGAGAAAATGAATGACAACAACTTGAAAATTATCTCTAGATTTTTGTAAACTAGTCTTTCAGTTTTCTATTTTTGGTGTGTGTGGGGGCAGTGGAAGATACTGTTAGATGATGGAAAGAAGAAATGGACATCAGTTTCAGTCTCAGTTCACTCACTCAGTCATGTCTGACTCTTTGCAACCCCATCGACTGCAGACCCCAGACCCCCTTATCCATCACCAACTCCCAGAGCTCACTCAAACTCATGTCCATTGAGTCAGTGATGCCATCCAATCATCTCGACCCTGCTGTCCCCTTCTCCTCCCACCTTCAATCTTTCCCAGCATCAGGGTCTTTTCAAAAGAGTCAGTTCTCTGCATCAGGTGGCCACAGTATTGGAGTTTCAGCTTCAGCATTAGCCTTCCAATGAATATTCAGGACTGATTTCCTTTAGGATGGACTGGTTGGGTCTTCTCCCAGTCCAAGTGGCTCTCAAGGGTCTTCTCCAAATCCGCATTTCAATAGCATCAATTCTTCAGTTTGCTCATCTTTCTTTATAGTCCAATTCTTATATTCATACATGACTACTGGAAAAACCATAGTTTTGACTAGATGGACCTTTGTTGGCAAAGTAATATCTTTGCTTTTTAATATGCTGTCTAGGTTGGTCATAGCTTTTCTTATAAGGAGCAAGTGTCTTTTAATTTCATGGCTGCAGTCACCATCTGTAGTGATTTTGAAGCCCAGGAAAATTAAGTCTGTCACTGTTCCCATTGTTTTGCCATCTATTTGCCATTACGACTGAGCGACTGAACTGAATTGAGATGTGTTTCTGGAACTCTCTTGCTTTTTTGATGATCCAACAGATGTTGGCAATTTGATATCTGGTTCCCCTGCCTTTTCTAAATCCAGCTTGAACCTCTGGAAGTTCATAATTCACATACTGTTGAAGCCTGTCATGGAGAATTTTGAGCATTACTTTGCTAGCATGTGAGATGAAAGCAATCGTGTGATAGTTTGAGCATTTTTTGGCATTGGAATGAAAACTGACATTTTCCAGTCCTGTGGCCACTGCTGAGTTTTCCAAATTTGCTAGCATATTGAGTGCAGTACTTTCACAGCATCATCTTTTAGGATTTGAAATAGCTCAACTGGTATTCCATCACCCCCACTAGCCCTATTCATAGTAATACTTCCTAAGGCCCATTCGACTTCGCATTCCAGGATGTCTGGCTCTAGGTGAATGATCATATCATCATGGTTATCTGGGTCATGAAGATCTCTTTTGTATAATTCTTCTGTGTATTCTTGCCACCTCTTTTTTTTTTTAATTTTCTTTATTTTATTGTGTTGGTTTTGCCATACATTGACATGAAACCGCCATGGGTTTACATATGCTCCCCCTCCAGAACTCCCCTCCCTCCTCCCTCCCGATTCCCTCCCCCTGGGTCATCTTGGTACACCAGCCCCGAGCATCAACCCTGGGCTGGAGATTGATTTCACATATGATAATTAACATGTTTCAATGCCATTCTCCCATATCATCCCACCCTTGCCCTCTTCCACAGAGTCCACGAGTCTGTTCTATACATCTGTGTTTCTTCTGCTGTGTCACATGCAGGGTTCTCATTACCATCTTTCTAAATTCCATATATATGCATTAGTATACTGTATTATTGTTTATCCTTCTGGCTTACTTCACTCTGGATAATAGGCTCCAGTTCCTTCCACCTGAGTAGAACTGCTTCAAATTAATTTTTTTTTATTGCTGAGTAATATCCCATTGTGTATACGTACCACAGCTTTCTTATCCATTTGTCAGTTGATGGGCATCTAGGTTGCTTCCATGTCCTGGCTATTGTAAACAATGCGGCGATGAACATTGGGGTACACGTGGCTCTTTCAATTCTGGTTTCCTCGGTGTGTATGCCCAGCAGTGGGATTGCTGGGTCATATGGCAGTTCTATTTTCAGTTTTTTAAGGAATCTCCACACTGTTTTCCATAGTGGCTGTACTAGTTTGCGTTCCCACCAACAGGGTAAGAGGGTTCCCTTTTCTCCATATCCTCTCTAGCATTTATTGCTTGTAGACTTTTGGATGGCAGCCATTCTGACTGGTGTAAAGTGGTACCTCATTGTGGTTTTGATTTGCATTTTGCTGATAATGAGTGATGTTGAGCATCTTTTCATGTGTTTGTTAGCCATTTTTATGTCTTCTTTGGAGAAATGTCTGTTTAGTTCTTTGGCCCACTTTTTTCTTCTTAATAAGTGAAACCCCTTAACGATTATACAGTGGCAGTGGCAAATAGATTCAAGGGATTAGATCTGAAAGACAGAGTGCCTGAAGAACTATCGACGGATGTTTGTGACGCTGTAAAAGAGGGAGTGATCAAGACCATTCCCATCAAAAAGAAATACAAAAAGGCAAAATCGTTGTCTGAGGAGGGCTTACAAATAGCTGAAAAAAGAAGAGAAGCTAAAAGCAAAGAGGAAAAAGAAAGATATATCCATGCGAACGCAGAGTTCCAATAGCAAAGAGAGATGAGAGAGCCTTCCCCAGTGATCAATGCAAAGAAATAGATGTAAATAATAGAATGGGAAAGATTAGAGATCTCTTCAAGAAAATTAGAGATAGCAAGGGAACATTTCATGCAAAATGGGCACAATAAAGAATTGGACATGCTATGCATCAATGAACAGTATGCTACTTTAGGAGGTTACTTAACTTCTTTAAGCTTGATTTTCTATCAGTAAAATAAGAGTCAAATACTTACTTGACATGACAGTTCTAATTTATGGAGAAGGGCTATAGTGAAGTTTTATTTTCAAAATTTTATACTGTTTTAAAGATAAGAATTTCTCATGTGAGAAAGAAAGATGCTGCCAAGAAATCCTGTTAATCTAGTTGAAGCTATTCCCTGCTTCCAGTATTTTATAGAGGACAATAACTCTTACAGCCATAAAATGGCTTTTAAATAATACGTAACACCATCTACAAATCTGACAAAGGTCTGTATAGTCAAAGCTATGGTTTTTCCAGGAGTCATGTATGGGTATGAGAGTTGAACTATAAAGAAAGTTGGGTGCCAAAGAATTGATTCTTTTGAACTCTGGTGTTAGAGAAGACTCTTGAGAGTCCCTTTGACTGCAAGGATATCAATCCAGTCAATCCTAAAGGAAATCAGTCCTGAATATTCATTGGAAGGACTGAAGCTGAAGCTGAAACTTTGGCCACCTGACTGGAGAGGAACTGATTCACTGGAAAAGACTCTGATGCTGGGAAAGATAGAAGGCAGGAGGAGAAGGAGACGATAGAGGAAGAGATGGTTGGATGGCATCACTGACTCAATGGACATGAGTTTGAGCAGACTCTGGGAGATGGTGCAGGACAGGGAAGCCTGGTGTGCCACAGTCCATGGGGTTGCAGACAGACATGCCTGAGTGACTGAACAACAATCTACAAATCATGAAATCCTTAATCTAAGATTCTCTTTTAACTCCTACTTACATTTTTGTTTCAACTTAATATGACTTTTTGTTTTTTCTTATGATTAGAAAAGACTAAAATAATAATAATAAATAATAATATATTACAAAAAGAAAACGGAAATAACCCCATTATCTCATCAGCTAGAGAGAGCCCTTTTGCAAAATATATTCAATCCTTAAGGTACAATGAAAAAATGACATACTAACCAGATGATATTACATAATATAATGAGTTTTATAGTTGCTTTCTTATAAATTACTCAGTGGAAAAAAATAGCAATAGAGTAAAACAATTTAACTTAAACAATTTAGCAACCACAGGGGTGTAGCAAAATGATTGTGTCCACGTGTAAAAACTTTGATGATATAGTTTAATCCAGGGATAGTTTTTATAGTAATTAGAAGAATGACTGAATATTCTTTAGGCAATAATCCCAGGAGTATAATTATTCTTAACTGTTAGTTGATGAATATTAATGAATCTCAAAAGCAGAATTTGAGGCTAGGCTTCTGACAGTTTCTTAAGTATAGATACTTACTTTATGTCTCCAATTAAGGACTGATCCATACACCTAAATCCCACAGATGAGATGGTGATTCTCTGGGGAGTTATAGCACAAGATGGCTTATTGGATTGATAATGAGATACAGAGCCTTTAGCCTTCTGATTACAAGGTCACTTGTAAGCTAGGATAGGGGTAACCAAAATCATTATTGGTCAATATGTTACAGGAGGAGAAATGAATTGCTTCAGCTCAGCTCAGTTTTTATTACCATTTGAGAGCTATTTTTTTTTAATCTCTTATAGATCCAATGAGTTACCTTTTACTGCTCAGGTTCATTTGTCCTAAATGATCAAGATTTTTTTTTCAAATCATAGAAACAAAAAAATGTTATGTGTGTCATTATTCTGATTGTTTCTTAAACTTTCAGGATGGTCTCTTCATCTACTTTTACTAAATCTAAGAAAATGATTTAAAATTGTATACTAAATAGACAAAGGTCTGAAATACTTCACCTACAGCTTTCTAATTACTATTCTGTTCTAAGTCAAAGATAGTTGCTTGTGTCTTTTCCAGATAAAGAAGTTGTAGTGTCTTTTTCTTAGTACTGACAACTATGCTTGTGTTGTGAAAATTATGCATTTCATCACTCTTTTTATTAAGTAATTGCTGCCTGGATTGTCTGTGCTGGACCTATTAACTCTTTACAAATGCAAAATTAGTTAGTCACTTTGTGATAAATCTGAGAAACAGATGTTTTGTACTACATATCAAAGTCAGTTGGGTTGCTGCTGACTAATGTGTGTCGTAGTTTACACAACCTCATGTTATGTACCCTCTAAATGTCAACAGCAGTCTACAGCCATACCACCCTGAATGCATCCAATCTTGCCCAAATGTCAACAATAGCTTGTATAAGAGAATGATGGAGACGAAGGGGAGAAAATGTATTAAGACCAAAAAGTAGTTCAGAGGAAATCTAGGTCTTGTTTCGAAAGCTGGTGTCCTGTATACAGGATTAGAGACAAGAATATGTATCTGTTGCTGTTGTTCAGTCGCTCAGTTGTGTCTGACTCTTTGTGACCCAGTGGACTCCTTGCAACCCCGTGTATAAAGGATTAGAGACAAGAGTATATATCTATAATAACATATAACCAAATAGTCACGAGGTTTCCAGTTTTTTGGTTCTGAAAGAAAACATTACAAGACTGAATATTTAACAAGAACTTAATACCAGGCATTGAAGTTGACAAAAAGATTAATTACACAGAGATCTAGCGTTCAGGTTATATATAATAGAACACAAGTACACCGAGACCCAAGAATATTCTTGCTTTATAATCTCAGCATCTAAGAGAGCACCTCACTAAAGCTGACTGGCGATTTGGGTTATTACTGAATGAATGAAAGAAAGAAGAAACATATGGATGGATGAACTATTCTAGTTTGTTACTTATATGTCCAAAGAGTATGCTATGGAAATTTCTTTTATAGTTCAGAGAGCTTAATGGAAGCCTCTCAGAGGCTTCTCAATCAATCAGACATTTGTTGGAATAGTGAAATCATAAATCCCATGAAGCATCTCCACTGGGAAAACCACCATTAAAAAGTCTTTGATCAATGCAATTCCCTATTTTCTGCTGCTGATATATTTGGCACCACAGTAAAAATACAAAAACTAGTATATATGATCCCACTTTATTTTCATATGAGTCCACTCTTTCTTTATCCTTTTTTAGTTGGAAAATACTAGTCACTTCCAACCATGAGAAGATAAGGATTAGAAAATAGAAGAATTAAATTTCTGATGCTTCATTCCATTAATTGGATCTAATAGAAATTTTGAGAGCAAAATTTAAAGTGAGTTTCTTGTATACTCACATAATTCAGTAATTTATGCTTTTCTTATTTATTATCATCATTGAGATTGACTTCAAATAATGCTACAGCTAGAGTGTAGATAGAAAAATAGGGATATGTTTTTATTTTTTCACAATTCAGCCTGTGATGTATGAAAGGGCAGAGACACTACAGACCGAGTTTTTATTTATGTGTGTGCATGTGTATATGACCTTGAACAAAACATGGCTCTCTGGATGGGGCACAGTTGAAAGAAGTATCACATTTTTTTTTTCTCAATTTCCTTGCATAGTAGAACAAAATGTAAACTCTTTGACTTAACCCACTCAAACAAAATTCCATCATCACCATGAAATTTCTCTTCAAAACTGAGCAACACATGAAATATGAGTGGACCTGGGAAAGTTACTTCATGTTTCTTTCATGGGTTTTCCTGATAATCATTGCCTGTGTTTTTCCATTTACCCTCAGCTTCGTCGGACACGCTTTACTGCTTCCATAGATCATCCTACCAGAGGTCACAGATCACACAGACCCTACAGAAACAGGAAATCAAACTTCCTGAGTCCACTACAAAACACAGAAACCTGTTTCCTTTTCACATCTCAAACTGGCAAACCTCTGTCTTAGCAGATTCAGTGTGGAAGCAGCTGTCAGAAAGGCTAGAAGAACTTTATCCCCCAATTTTACTTGAGCTTTCTAGCTTCAAACTACTGAAATGAAAGGAGCACGGCTATTTATCCTTCTTTCTAGCTTATGGAGTGGAGGCTTTGGGCTGCATGACCATACGTACACTTGGACTACACCTGAGGATGAGAGCTCCCAGAAGGACGCGACCTTTGCTTCAGTTCCTCCAAACAAAGGACAAAGTCTCCAGGTGCTGCCAACCGCCCAGATCACATCAACTGAGGCAGCCACAGCTCCTGATTCCAGCACTGCCAGAGAGAGTCTTCTGAAATCAACACCACTGCCCTCAGAGACAAGTGCATCTCCTGAGGGTGTGAGAAAACAAACTCTCACAACCACAGAGAAGACAGAAGAAGGGATGCTGAAGTTACAAAGTCTTGCCCTCCAGACGGAATCTACCCTCAAGCTCAGTCCTAAAGCAGAGTCAGCGATTCTTTCCAATTCCACCCTGAAATTTCTCCAGAGCTTTGCCAGAAAGACAAGTGAACAAGGCATTTCTCCAAACTCAGTTGGAGGTGTGGGATATCGATCACCACGGGAAACATATCTCAGCAGAGGTGACAGCCCTGGAAGCCAAAGAACCAGCAAACAAAAATCAAGTTTTGAAACAACTAGAGGAAAGTAAGAAAACTCTTTTTTTCCTCCTTTCTAATAATATGGTTTATAAGATTGCAAGCTAACAGTTAAACTGTCTCATTTCCAGAAAGGATTTTATGTTCAAGATGAAATCAGATCATACGTCAGTTAGATGAGGGAATTGAGCATTACCTTATCTTAAAAGGAAAAGCTGAACAAACAAATGCAGTGATTTGTTTTAATTGAAGTGGTCCAAGTTACTAATAGAGGTACTTTAGCTGGAGATGATCACTAACAGTGTAACCCGACAGTGACTTGTTAGTTAACCACATCAAGCATATATTTTCGTGTTCAGAATTACACCCACAAGGTGAAAGAAAAAAATGTCAGTACAGTTAAGGTGTGAACAGATTTAAAAATTGAAACAGCCTGGTGCTGTGAAAATTAAACCGTTATCAAGATTAAACCAAGCAGAGCTGGGTTGGAATCCTGGCTCCCGTACTGTCTAGATCCTTGACTCGAGCAAGTCCATTGATGTTCCTGAATCTAAGTTTTTTCATTTGTAAAATATAGATAGGAAGTACAGATGAAAATACCAACTTCGCAGGGTTATCATGTAAGATTCAAATTAACGAAATGTGCTTAGACACATGCTTCTCACAGAATGGGTGCTCAACAAATCATATTTCACTCGTACTGTTATACTGAGTTATGCCATGATTATTAATGTGTTGATTAGAAAGGCCAGTTTTTCAAACTGATTTTGATTTAAAATGAGAGAAAATTCAATTTGAATTGCTGAAACAAAATAGTAAAACAAAGCTTAAAAGAGTATCATTAAAGAAGATTTTTAAAAGGCCCATAAAACAGGAACAAAACACTGAGAAGTGCATGTCAAAGTTCTATTCATTTAATGTCCAAAATTATTTCCATGTTTGGAATACTAGAAGCTTAGTGTTATGAAACTAAACTTTCAAATACCTTTTGCCTATAATAAATGCCTGACTATACAAACTAATTCAAGTTAATAATAGCGACTTACACCTGCTATATGAAAGGCATTGTGTTAGTGATATAAAGATGTTCTTGATATAAAGATAAGGACACATTGGGAAACATATACACCAATAGATTTGTATTTATTTAGTTCCATTTTAGCTGTATTTCAAAGGTTATGGAATTTTTAAAATATGAAATAAATGTGAGTTTAACTAAAAACATTAACTTGGTGGAATTTGTAGTACTATAAAATAAATACTGCAGACTACAAAATGTTCAGCTTGGGATGGATATACTTTGTCTATTACAGACATTTTAACAGATATAAATTAAACTTTCTCATGTCTATGAACAACAGAATATGAACTATCAAATAATAGTAAAATGTAGACTATTGAGAGTCATAATCACTTATAAAATCATCTCTATTAATATTTTGTAATATTCTATGATTTAACTTTTTAAACAAGTTGTATAGAAACCTTAGACACTCATAGAAGATGACTTGAACTTTTTAAAGATGTGTGTCAAGATTTTTCAATAAACTAGTAAATACAACAAAAAGAAAAAGGGAACAGTTTTAATTAAAATACTGCTTAATTTTTACATGGCATATAGAAATGGCATATAGTTGTTTCATAATTAGAAGTAGTAACTGATAACTTGATTAATACTAGATAAATGCGAATTGTTTTACCCAGAGATCTCACAGTCAAAACTTATGAACACTTATTTGATGATTGCTTATATATTGCCTATTATGTGCCTAACATTGTACTGGTCTCTAGGGAAATGGAGAATTTTTTTTTTTAAATAATTCCTGCTTCCAAGGAATATTTTCTATAAGAAGTAAGCACCAACATGTCTCAGATTTTTAAAAATTCACTATATGTTAGAAGGAAGCAAGACATTAAAGTTGTAACCTGTTGAGCAGAACTCCATCCCTTGGATTTTTCAATGAAAATAATCTTAACTTATTTCTGGTGCTTCCCGGGTGGCTCTAGAGGTAAAGAACCCTCCTGCCTATGCAGGAGATATAAGAGATGCAGGTTTGATCCCTGGGTCAGGAGAATCCCCTGGAGAAGATAAAGGCAACCCACTCCCATATTCTATCCTGGAGAAACCCATGGACAGAGGAACCTGGCAGAGTACAGTCCATAGCGTTGCACAGAGTCAGACATGACTGAAGTGACTTAGCACACAGGTGCTTAGAGAGTCTTGAACAAACTCCAGGGGACAGTGGAGGGCTGAACAACAACTTAGAGAGTCTACATCCTGAAGTCCTGGAGAGCTGAAGTTCTATTTCATTTTTTTGGCTGCCCCATGCAGGATCTCAGTTCCCCGACCAGAGATCAAACTCTCTGCATTGGGAGCACTGAGTTACAAACCACTGGACCACCGGGAGGTCCTGAAGTTCTCTTTTGGTAAACTTTTCATTAAGTCCCAGATTTCTTACTCATTAAGTCATGCAATTGATAATGGTACTAGAGAAAATTTAGGTCCATCTCTTATGGACACAGTGCTGACGAAAAGAAACCTTAACAACGTCAAAAGAGATCCTTCCTATTTTCATTTGATTAACAGAAAATAATAGTAGCAAACACTTTATGGTATTTTCCCTAGTACTGTACTATTCTGAGTGTGTGTATGTGTGTGTGTGTGTATATATATATATATGTATATATATACATGAAAATACATAACTTTCACCATAATTCTATGAAGAAGATTCTTTTACTATTTCATTATGGAGAGGTTAATAAACTTAACTAGGGTCACTTAGCTAGCAAACTGCAGGGCAAAAATGCAAACTCAGGCTGACTGTCTTCAGAGGACAAAGCATTCTTTCCCTACATTTTACTCCCTCAGCAAACACAGTCTACTATCTCAACTAGAAAAAACAAGTGGCCAGCTTATTTCCCCACTTAACAGGCTTCAGTGGCTATTCTTTGCTCCATAACAGAGCCCAGATTTATTACCCAGTCAGTCACACAATGCCGTCCTTGATCTGGCTCTCGCCTATCTCCCCAGCCTCATCTTCTGTTACTTTCCGTCCATATTGACTAGTTTTCTAGTCCACAGTATACTGTTTGTTGAACCCACCTCTGGCCCCTGTTTGCACTTCTGGCTAGCATAGTCTTGTTTTCCCATCACCTACTTCTTTCACACCCATCACAATACCTCGAGGAGGCCCCCTCAGTCTGTCAGGTGGGCTCTCTGACTGCACACATACTCTGAATTCTTCTTTCACCACGCTTACAGTAGTGTATTATAATTATATATGTGACCTCCTTGAGTTTAGGGACAAATTTTCATTGCTATTAAAGTATTCGGTTTATAATAAGTACACAATATTTAATGAAAAGAATGTAAAGTTTATGGATCTATATGTGAATATATAGGTAAATCCTTCCTAAAGAACTATTATTTCTGTATAAGAAAACCTGATTGATGGGATAAACTCATCTTTAGGTTTTGGGGGTTTTTCCCTACTACTCTTGGAATTTTATAGTGATTCTACTTACATCACTATGTTTTTAGTGATGATGAATACTTACATCAATAGAATTTTTCTGGCATATTTTTGTCTCAGCTTGTACTCTGTCTCATCTTAGCACCACAGCACTCCTGGCCACACCAGAGTTGTGGTTTCCTGTCTAGCACAATGGAGGCTGGTCCGTGACCAAGCACTTTGAAACAGGCAGAATAAAAAGGAGAAATTAGAATTAATGTATCTATCCAGTGAGCCAATATTTGCTGAGGACTAATCCGGGCCACAGTTCATGGCGTCACAAAGAGTCAGACCTGACTGAGTAACTAACATTTGAACTTTCAATACATCCCCAGCATGGTGCTTGTGCTGAGAGTACAACAGTGAGAACGAACTCCTGCCTGCTCTGCCCTCATGGAGCCTGCAGTCCAGGAGGGCATGGGGAGGGAAAAAAGTGCATCACAAATGCTGCTGTGGAATCAAAACGGTGATCAACGCTCTGAATGAAGTTCTTCAGACTATGTGACAGGGTGGGTGGCCCACCCTGAACACTGTGAGCCTCCCCTGAGAGGACAGTAGGTAAAATGAGATAGCGAGAGGCATCGACTGCCTACCTAAGAACTCCTTTCACAGTCCCAACCCCTGCACATGTGTACTTGAACCTTCATCTCAGGGAATGGCTAGTTCTGTAACTAGAAATCTTTGGTGTATCTTTTACATTTTCTCTCCTGGCCTTTATATAAGCAATGAAGAAGTCTTAGTGTCCTCTCCAACATCCTTCAAGCCCCCTAGCCTCTCTCCACCTTTACCATACCATCCCGTTCTTACCACCATTATCCACCACCAATCTCTTAGCTTGTCCATGTTTCCACTCTCCACATGTATGAGATCTTTCAAACTTTTTTATTGAATAAATTTGACATAGAACATTGTATGTTTGACCTAGAACTTGGCTCTTCTGAGCTCCTCCTTGCCCGGCCACCCGCTCCCACCCTGGTGCTGATAGGAATCGGCGGGCCACTGCACCCGCGCTGAATCCTGATTATTTTAAGCTAACTTTGGAAATGGTTTCCCTTGGCAGTGTTTGACTTAGGAGTAGGCGTGTGACCGGCTTTTGAGCAAAGAGACACCTGGGAAAAACTACCAGGGGACCTCAAGGAAGAGCTTCCCCACTCTTGACATTCAAGGTTTCCCTTCTTCCTCTAGACATGTGCTCTCTACTATAATAGCCACTAGGCACAGGTGGCTATTTAAAATTAAATTAATTAAAATTAAGTGAAATTAAAAATTCAGTTCCTCACTCACACTAGTTACATGGTCAAGCACTCTGTTCACCTGGGGCTAGTGGCTGCCGTATGGGACAATGTAGACAGAGTATTTGCATTATTGCAGAAAATTCTATTGGATAATGCTGTGCCTGGATATTTTCAATTTGGATTTAATGCTGAAACAGTCGTAGTCATCTGAAAAACACTGAAAGGGGCTAGAGATTGCAAGTGAAAATGGAAATAACCTGAGGTTTTGAAGGGTTGGCTTCCCTGATAGCTCAGTTGGTAAAGAATCTGCCCACAGTGCTGGAGACCCCAGTTCAATTCCTGGGTTGGGAAGATCCACTGGAGAAGGGTTAGGCTACCCAGTCCAGTATTCTTGGGATTCCCTTGTAGCACAGCTGGTAAAGAATCTGCCTGCAATGCGGAAGACCTGGGTTCCATTCCTGGGTTGGGAAGACATCCTGGAGAAGGGAAAGGCTACCCACTCCAATATTCTGGTCTGGAGAATTCCATGGACTGTATAGTCCATGGGGTCACAAAGACTCGAACATGACTGAGTGACTTTCACTTCACTTCAAGGCATTTAAACTTTAACTCATGTTAATGGAGTTCATTGAATGTAAGACTTCATCTACTGTGATGCATTATGTTATGTACTAATAAGAAAGTATGACATTAAAGTTTTTAGATTTATCACTTGTGCATCCTTGAAATGAAAATATAAATAAATCTGGTTTAGCTATTTCTAAGGCATTAACAGTACTTACTGTCTGACCAATAGTGACTAAAAGATACCATTGATTTCAAAACATATTCCTGATTTCAAAGATGTGTGTCTTAAAAAATCAGTGAAATTTGATATTTTGTTCACATGCTCAAATTCACTTGGTAGTGAATTTGAATTTCCATTACCTAGAGAATAAAATTCTAAATCCTCACCATGCACACTGGGTCTTGCTCATGCCCGCCTTTCTTTATGATCTAAATTTCCACCATGCTCCAAGTTTACTCCACTTCATTTTCTCCATCCACAATGGGCTTCCTTCTGGTTACTGATCATGTCAAGTTGTTATGTATCTCAAGGAAATTTCCTGTTTGCTCTTGACAGAATGCTCTAACTTCAGTATTTTGAATTATGGATTGCTTTTCTTCATGCAACTCTAGCATTGATGTCTCTCTCTCAAGCAGACCTTCTCTGACAACCCAATGTCAAATTGCCATCCTTATCACCTTTACTTTTTTCTTTAAAGCATTTATTTGAAATTATTTGGTTTATTAACATAGACATTCATGTATTTTATATATTTTCATGTCAAACATACACGCTGTGATAATAGGAACCTTGCCCTTCTCAATTATTATTCTATTCAACTGCTAACATAAGTACCATGCACATAGAAAAAGCCGAACAAAATTCTATGGAATGACTGCTTATTGGATGGATTTGGAGTTTGAAGCAGAGATCAAGGCTAGAGACATAAGTTTGGAAAATATGAGAACTATAAAAATATGGATAATCAATTGAAGAGTTTTCTCTTTTTTTTTAATGAAAAGGAAAAGGGAGAGAGGGCAGAAGTCAGAACTGGCCCTGAGAGTTTCCCACTTTTTGTTGCCATTGTATTTTATTTTGCATATAGAATGGCCATAAACATTGTAAAATGTTAATGAAAAGGCCAGAAGGGAAAAATTGAATATGAAACAAGAGGAGTACTTTATTTGCTGAGTTTACTGGAAACTCGATTTATTTTAGAATTTCATTTGTTTATTCTTTCTATAAGCTATATAACTTGCTTTAAGTACAAATAGGTGGTTCAAATTAAATAAATTATGATTTCTAGTATGTCTAAGGGCTTTCCTGGTGGCTCAGTCAGTAAAGAATCTGCCTGGAATGCAGGAGACCTGGGTTCGATCCCTGGGTTGGGAAAATTGCTTGGAGGAGGGCATGACAACCCACTCCAGTATTCTTGCCTGGAGAATCCCCATGGACTGGGCAGACTGACGGGCTGCCCGTGGGTCGCAAAGAGTCAGACAGAACTGAGCAACTAAGCATAGCACAGTATGTCTAAAATAATAAATACTACAAGTATTTCATTAATTAGACCATTTGTAAATATAAATTTTAAGTACAGTTTTAAAATTTAATGGTTTAAATCACAAAAACTAACCATCTAGTTAATTCTATTGCCTATCATAATAAGCATTTTTCTGCTTAATTCTGTGAATTATGAGGTTTTAGATATGAAAAATCTGGTCAAAATTCAGATAACATCTTAGTCCATTCAAGCTGTTATAACAAAATGAAAGACTGGGTGGCTTATAAACAACAGAAATTTATTTCTCAGTTCTAGAAGCTGGAAGCCCAGGAACAGGTTGCTAGCATGGTCAATGAGGGCTCTTTTTCAGGTTCCTAAGTTCTCATTTTACCCCCACATGGTAAAAGGTGGGGAGAGTATAATGTATTATTAATAATCAATTAATAATAAGATAATGTAAAATAATTATATCATTTTACATCTCACGGAAGGGGTGAGGGATCTCTCTAGGGCTTCTTTTATAACAGCACTAATACCTTACATCTAATAACTCTCAAAGCCCCCATCACTCAATACCATCATAATGGGCATTTGGATGTCAACAAATGAAATTTGAGGGGGACACAAACATTCAGTCTATAACACGTGTAGTTTCCGAGGTTCTTATCAGAGGCCTAGTAGCATCCAAGGGGATTATTCTCACATGCTGTAAATATCTAAAAGGAAATACACCATTTATATCCTTGAGAAATAAATGTATCTACTACATTATTGCCAGTGAAAATACTAACATATATTCTGCATCTCAATTTTTTCTTTTTAATCATTTCCTTTTATTTCTTTGTAATTATTACTCACTAAATTGCTGCTAAATATATAAATACATATTGTATTATACATGTCAGATTTTAAGGAGTGCTTATACAATCTAGGTGATGAGATAAGAAATGTTTGTATACTTTGTTTACTTAAATATGAAGTTAATTTAAAAATATGTTACTTGGGGGGATGCTGCAAGAGACAGTTTACAGGAACAACTGATTTAAGGATAGCATTAAGCATCACAGTGTCTATTAGCCTGCCTTTCCTGAGGCTCTGCAGTTTGCACAGTGGCAAAGTCTGACACCTACTGGAGTAGAGTTTACAATGTCCCTGAAAACACTCAAGTCACAAATTGGGGAAAAGAAACAAAAATAAAATAAACTTAGGTAACAATAAAAAACAAATGTATGAAAAAAGTTTAAGGTACCTTTAATGATTGCTACTTATAGAAATGCATATGTTATGCATATCTGATTCAATGTACCTCTTAAAAATGTTCTATCATTGGCTTTAAAACTTGAAAAATAGGTTTGGTGCAAAAGGAAAACTCCATGCACATCTTGGGTGGGGCTCACCCTCAGCTCATTCTCCTAAAATTTTACACTGAAAATTACTATTATTATTATTATTGTATATACACAATAATTTGTGACTCTGCGCATATGTCATTAAAAAGTCAATTATATTCACTACATTGTGACCACCATGGAAGGCAAATCCCTGGTGCCTGACAAAAGACTTTCATTGCAAAATACGGTCTAAAAAGTTTTTTTTTCTTAAAACCTAAGTTAACCAGAAAATTCAAGTATCAGAAATTTCCCATCATCTGAGATTTTCATGATAACCTCTCAAGATCTGTTTCAAATATTTCTATGATTCTTTTATAAAATGAATACTTCTATCCCAGTTTAAATATTATACAGACTTTAGAAAGTGGGTGGTTGTAATACCTATATAAAGGTATCACACTAAAATAAAATGAACCACAATTTTTAAAATTGGAAAATACTCATTTTCTTAAGGAGATTATTATCAAGATGGATTTATCTTTTGTACTAACTGCCAAAACTAAATATAAAATGTCTAATGCTTTATTTTTGTGTGATTTACATGATAAGAATCTTTTTACTAAATATAAATGCTTACTTCTAAGTTCTGTTAATTTTTTTTTCACATTGTATATTTCCTTTGGACTAATTTCTCCTTTGTAACTGGTACACTACCTATAAATCCTAATCTATACAGTCTATGAAATTTTCTAGGTCAGAATACTGGAGTGGGTAGTCTTTCCCTTCTCCGGGAGTCTTCCCAACACAGGGATGGAACCCAGGTCTCCCGCATTGCAGGCAGATTCTTCACCAGCTGAGCCACAAGGGAAGCCCAATGAAAATAAAGGTTCCTATAAAGATTACATAACATTTGGCAAGTATTTAGGTTCAGGTGTTCTTGGGACTATAGAGACATCTGGAATATATTTCTTCTGAGAGCTAAGCTTCATCATATGTGTTGAACAGCAACAATAATAGTCTTCTGTATTGACCTGATATACATAAGCATTTATGGTTAAGATGAATTTATCAGGTCATTAGAGAAGCAAAAGGAGCAATCTCTACTAGTGCATGAGGCAAAAAACAAAGTGGGAGATTTATACATACATATATACAGCTATATAGGTATCTATTCCCTTCATAAAAATATTCTATTGAACTCTCTGAATCATGTAGTCATTAGCAGCAGCAGCAACTGTTTTAAATATGTTGTCATTTAATCTCACAACAATTTGTGAGGTAGGTAACATTATTAAATTTATTGTATAGATGAGGAAGCCACGTTTAATGAATAAGCTTATGGCTAAATGTTTAATTTCCTCTTGTCCCTCATTGAATCCCTGTTTATCTCAATAAGGGGATGATAGGAAATGAAGTGAAAAGGTCTTTAAATACATAGTCTGCCCAAGTATGAAACCTTATCCAACTTCCAAGGGAAAATTACATACCATTGGCTAGTTTATGGTGGGAATTTTGCTGATTGACTTTGATTTCTAGTGTATAGTCTCAGGAATTGGTATTTTCATGGTATTGTGTCAATTCAAATCACAGGGTGTGAACATTTAAACATTGTCTTCTATGAACAGGATGACAAGCAATTTATTAATCTGAGTTTTGAGGACTAGTATAAATATATAACATTTATTTTTTTAGATTGGTGTTTTCTATTTCTTAAGAAAAATACTTGTCATGGCCATATTTAAATGAGCCCTTTGTTGCTTCAGTCCACTCTCGGTTCAGGACATGTGTAGGCCGTGGTTTGGTCAGTGTGCACAACAAACGGCAAATGACCCGCTCATGGAATTTTGGTTTTTAAGTTAGTGTTTTCACTGTCTCCTTGGAAGACTGGATTTCTAAAATGTTTCAAAGTAGAATGATTGTTTCTTTACAGTGCTTTTCTTAGTTCATTATCCACAAGACTTCAAGTTGTCTGAATCAAAATAGAATCTTCTATCATTACTTTTTTAAGTTCTGCAAGTACATCTCATGTTCATAAATAACCAAAGATGTCTGCTTTTCCCTCAAACAAATATGTTACCTATTAACTTGGAAAATCCAAAGGATCAATATAAGCCTTTTTCAGTACATGTTGCTGCACAAAAGCAAGTGTTATTACCCTTAAAGAGAATCCCAAATGCAGTCTGCTGTTTGGAGGGTTAGGACCCCACGGAAAGCTCAACACTTCAAAGAAACTGCTCTCTGTTTGCCATAATCAGTCTGGAAAGTACAAAGGATTTCTAGATTTAAGCAAAATGCTTGTCTGGGATCATTACATTGATTTTAAACTTGCCTGTTACCATTTCACCATGCTGAATTTTCTATTTTCAAATTATTCGGTTTTAAAGTTACATTTACATATTTAATATCCCTTAATGAGCTTATTCGTTGGTAGCATAAACCTAATTACGAGTCACACCAGGGACTCTTTGGCTGTGGAGAGTTCTCCCAGTTTACACTGGATCAAAGACTGCTGGGCCATGGGCAACCTACTGATCTGCTTTTGTGCCTACTACACTATTTTAGTCATGAAATGGTTTTACTATTAGAGTTTGAAACAGTCACTGCAGGTGATGCTGATTTACTCTCACAAACAATATCTAGCTGTCTATCATATTTTTTTTTCCCCAAAACCCATGTTACATAGTGACAGTGGTACTTTTTTCCTGCCTCATACTGTCCCCTCCATAATCATTCAGCCAATGTTTACGTGACAGACAATTTAACTGGGCTTCAGCTGAAGTTAATCATTCCCTGTAATTAGGACAATCAGTGGATTTGCATGAAAAATCTATTTTTAAAGTATCCCTTTATTGTAGTCTTTAACTTTTAAATTT
The DNA here is from genome assembly GCA_007570785.1 of Antilocapra americana. Taxonomy (NCBI): domain Eukaryota; kingdom Metazoa; phylum Chordata; class Mammalia; order Artiodactyla; family Antilocapridae; genus Antilocapra; species Antilocapra americana. The sequence continues at coordinate 7,566,499 of ML662438.1, forward strand.
TTGTTACCTGTTTTTGCCAGTTCTTTGTTTCACATTATTTTTCCAAGTATCACCACACTTGAACAAAATTTGCTACCATGTCTTTTTATATCTTTTCAGAACTGAATTGTCAAACTTCTCATTCAAAAGAACCTTGCACAATAAGCTGTATAATGCTCAATTTATCTGCCTTAGACAGATGAACTGGAGAAGGAAATGGCAACCCACTCCAGTGCTCCTGCCTGGAGAATCCCAAGGACGGGGGAGCCTGGTGGGCTGCCATCTATGGGGTCACACAGAGTTGGACATGACTGAAGCGACTTAGCAGCAGCAGCAGCAGACAGATGAATGACTGAGTCAGTTTTATTTGTAGAAGGCCTAAGTATTTCAAAGCAGGTATTTAGTGACTCTGGAGAAAAATGTGTTCCTTCTTTGGTTTTTAACATTTAGGTTGATTGTTGTATTATTTCAATAATAATAATAATTATTATTATTTTAAGCAGCATAGATTTCTTATATTCTAGTGATTTGGTGACATACATCTCATACTGATTTGAACTCATTTGTTGCTGTTCAGTTGCTCAGTTGTGTCCAACTCTTTGCAACCCATGGACTGCGGCACACCAGGCTTCCCTGTCCTTCACTATCTCCTGGAGTTTGCTCAAAGTCATGTCCATTGAGTCAGTGATGCCATTCAACCATCTCATCTTTTGTCGCTTCCTTCTCCTCCTGCTCCCGATCTTTCCCAGCACCAGGGTCTTTTCCAGTGAGTTGGCTCTTTGTATCAGGTGGCCAAAGTATTGGAGCTTCAGCATCATTCCTTCCAATGAATATTCAGGGTTGACTTCCTTTGGGATTGACCAGTTTGATCTCCCTGCAATCCAAAGAACTCTCGAGCATCTCAGAAGTATCAATTCTTCAGCACTCAGCTTTCTTTGTGGTCCAAATCTCTTATCTGTACATGACTACTGGAAAAACCATACCTTTAACTCTACAGACTTTTGTCAGCACAGTGATGTCTCTGTTTTTTAATATGCTGTCTAGGTTTGTCACAGCTTTCCTTCCAAGGAGCAAGCATCTCCTATTTTCATGGCTGCGGTCACCGCCACCAGTGATTTTGAAGCCCAAGAAAATAAAATCTGTCACTGTTTCTAGTTTTTCACCATCTATTAGCCATGAAGTGATGAGAGCAGATGCCATGATCTTATTTTTTTGAATGCTGTTTTTAAGCCAGATTTTTCACTCTCATTTTTCACCCTCATCAAGAGGCTCTTTTGTTCATTTGATGTTACAGTCGTGAGCTTTGCTACTATACTTTGTAAATCATTTCTGCCTCTACCCTCAATAAAAATAGTCTCAGTTACAAATGAGAAGGAATATGTATCTTGTTATATTTATATATAGGGGAAATGATAGAAACAGAAAACTAAGAATGAAAAAAATCATATAATCCAATCATTCAATTAATCTATAGTTATTAAGAACTTTCTTACAGTTTAGTATAGGATCTCTCTTATAATAAAATAACTGGTATTACAACCAGAAATGATGCTGATTTTTGCTTTCCCAAATAGTATCTATATATTCGTCTCATTCTGTTAAAAATTAGAAAAATAATTTTTCAGATATTACAAGCACAGTAAAAACATTTCCCAGACTTCTGCCTATAGCAACTAAGTTTCATCATTTATGTTAGATAATTCTTTCTCATATGATTTGTTTAATGAATTATTTTTATAAAATTGCAAATAATTTTTTTGTGTCTATACTCATTTAAACTGTTAACATTTAACTCTCTATCCATTCCCCAAAACTTCATTTGTAACAATAATATATATTTTCAATTTAAGATTCCTTGAGGTGTGGAATATCTTTAAATACCATTTTGTGTGGCTTCTGCCAGGATGTCAACTAAAAATAGGTACTTTAATAGAGGCTATTTTTGTCTGATCATGGCATTTTCGGCAAATGACCTTCTTTAATGTTGTTACAGTTTCTCAGCCTCCTTGGAGAACAGTCAATTCATATTCCTCTATTATCTTATATGTTGAAGAAAGCAAGCATACATGCATGGATATAAACAAAGTTTTTTAAAACTGGGTTTGAGAAAAGTAACGGATACAATATGGTCTAATTGATAAGACATGGTTCAGCACAGCAATTCAACTGAATCTTTCTGTAAGGCAGGATTTATTTTTATGTTATTCTTTTTTTTAAAATTTTTTTTTCTTTACTTTATTGTGTTGGTTTTGCCATACATTGACATGAAACCGCCATGGGTATACATATGCTCCCCCTCCAGAACCCCCCTCCCTCCTCCCTCCCGATTCCCTCTCCCTGGGTCATCTCAGTGCACCAGCCCCGAGCATCAACCCTGGGCTGGCGATTGATTTCATATATGATAATTCACATGTTTCAATGCCATTATCCCATTATCATCCCACCCTTGCCCTCTTCCACAGAGTCCACGAGACTGTTCTATACATCTGCATTTCTTTTCTTAAAGCATACTTAAAATTGTGTGATATTTGATAAAAAATCAATTTATTTTTTAGCTTTATGTAAGAAAAGAGCATCACATGGTATTATTTCTGTAACTTGCTTGCATCACACAAGTATTGATGAATAAATCTATGTGTAAATATTTCAGAATGTATTTCACCATTCTGTGGTAAATGGACACTGAAACTACTCTTAAGCTTTGATAATTATGAATAACACTGCTATAAATACTCAGATACATGATTCCTGGTACATATGTGCCATGGCTTCTCTAACGTGAATATCTAACCACTGGATCAGAGGATTCAATGTTCATTTTTACATGATATTATCACATTGGTTTTCAAAGTGGTTGTGCCACTTTATAATTCCACCAATAGTATGTTTGAGATTCCAATTCTCTATCCCCTCTGAACACATGAGACTGTCGTATCCTCAGTGTTTGCTTTTTGGAGGTATAAAGCATTATTCCATTATGATCTTAATTTGCATTTTATTGATGTTGACAAGACTGACCTTTTTACATGTATAATAGACATTAGTATTTCTTTGTATAAAATGTTTGTTCGAGTAGTTTATCCATTTTTCAGTGTTATATTTTTTGTTTTTCTATTACTTATTGGTAGGAATTTGTTATATTTTTTGGATGTTATTTTTTTTTTTTGTCTTTGCCAAATATCTTCTCCTGATCCACAGTTTCTCTTTTTAGATTACTTCTGGTGCTTTCACATGAATAGAGAGTTTTAATTTTATATATTTAAGTATTTTAGTTAGTACAAAGGAAAACAAGAGGGTTGTTTTTGTACTTTAACCTTATGTGTTACAAGATGGCTAAATTCACTCATTACCTCCAAAATTTTTTTGTAAATACATCACAATCTTCCACATAAAACATGTTTTCTGCAGGTAAATATAATTTACTTATTTTCAGTCTATGTGCCTTTCTCTTTCTTATGTTGTTATACTAGAAAAGGCTCCCAAGTAGCGAGGATATTTGTCTGTGCTTTCAAGAGGTTTAGAGTTTTAGCTCTTCCTTTAAGAGCTTTGACCTGCTATTTGGTTAATTTTCATATCTGGTTTAAGATAGCAGTTCAACTTCATTTGTTGGCATGTGGCTATCCATTTGTCTGGTCTTGAAAAGAGTATTTTTTCTCTTTTAAAGTGCTCGGCACTCTTGACAAAAATCAACAGAATATAAATGTAAAGGTTTATTTCTGGACTCTAACTTTGATCGATTGATCTCTATCTATATCCTATTAATTAAGCCAAGTGCAAGTCTTAACCAATATAGTTTTGTAGTATGCTTTGAAATTAGATAGGGTAAGTACAAAGTGCTCTATATTTTTTTTTCCATTATGCTTTGGTTATTCTGAGTTACTTGCATTTCCCATCTGAATTTTAAGCTTTAAATTTCTGCAATAAAGCCAGCTGGGATTTTGATCAGGATTGTGTTTAAGAGATAGGATGGCAATACTCACCAAATTGATGTAACAAGGTTAAGTTTTCTAGTTGGTAAACACTTTTCATTTTTAGGTCACCTTTAAGTTCTCTCCATGATATTTTGTGATTTCTTTGTTAAATGTTTCATGAGAGAGAAAGGCATGAGAGAGAAAGTAAGAACCTTAGGATTTAGAAACCAGTTCCTAGTTTTGTTTGGTTTCTGGAAAGAAACAAGCCAACGTAGCAGTGACTTGGCTGGAAGAAGTCTTCGAGACACCACTGAAGAGAATGACAGTCTCAGAGATGACCATGGTTATTTTGATAATAATGTGAATGGAGTTGCTCTCTTAGTTTCATTTTTTGAATAGTTTCTAGTGTGTAGAAACACAATTATTTCTCATTTATTGCAATCTTGCTGTATTTGCATATTAGCTCTAGTAGTGTTTTAGTGGATTCAGAATTTCCTACATACAAGAAATATGCAAATATGTTTTACCTCTTTATTTCCTTTAAGAGCCTCATATAAGCTATAAGTTCAAACTTGGGAATCCCAATACGACAAAACCCAGCCATTCCCCAGAATCCACATAATTGCCATATAGTAGTGAGTATAGCTACTCTAGGTAATACTTTCCTTCTATTTGCAGTAAATCTGTTTGCCCTTTTGATAATTCAAATCGTATATATCTTAAAATTGGTTGAAAATTTATGCTTTTATATCCCTGATCTACCAAAAAGTTAAAAGCAAGGATTATATTTTGGTCTGAAGCTTCCTTGATTTTATTAGAAATTAGTATATCATCCACATATTGGATTAAAACTCCATTAATTGGAGATCCCTAAATTCCTTGGCTAAGGCTCCCCCCAAAATAGGCAGCAGCAAGGAGGGGCATGCTAAAATCCTGTGGCAATATTATCAAAAAAATATTGCCTTATATTAGTCTCTGGATCATCCCATTCACAGGCAAACAATTCTTGGGACTCAGGGCTACGTAGTAAAAAGCATCTTTTAAATCCACAACTATAAACCAGCAGTAGGCTCTAGATATAGCTGTTCACAAAGCATATGTATTTGGCACTACAGGATATATATCCTCTACAATTTGGTTAATGGCTTTCAAATGTACAAAAATGATCATCTCTGATCCTGAGTTTTAATTTATTTATTGGCCATGTCATATAGCTTGTAGGATCTTCGTTCCCTGACCAGATATTGAACTGGATCACAGGACTTCCCTTGTGGCTCAGCCGGTAAAGAATCCATTTGCAATGCAGGAGACCTGGTTCTATCCCTGGGTTAGGGAGATCCCCTGGAGAAGGGAAAGGCTATCCACTCCAGTATTCTGGCCTGGAGAATTCCATGGACTATACAGTCCATGGGATCACAAAGAGTTGTACATGACTCAGCAACTTTCACTTTCATTCACAGATCACAGCAGTGAAATCCTTACCAGAAGCCTGCTAGGGACCACTCTCTGAGTTTTTGTACAAGCAGGATTGGAGGGTTACGTAGGGGTTAAGAAAGTCAAGTTAATTGGCATATAAGAAATGTGGCTATCAAAGGCTTTATATTTTCTCCACATGCTTCTTTTAAAGGTTATTGCTTTGAATTTGAAGTCCTGGCACCTGGATGAATATTTACTACTATTGGGTCAGCCATCTTAGTTCTTACTGTCCTCCTATCATCCCAAACATCTAGACTTACCTTCCTGAAATTTTTCAGGAATTTCAGGTTGATGTTTTCCTCCCAATTATAACAGAACAGCTTGGAGAGTTTCATCTTTTTAGAATCATCTCAGTAGGACAGCATTTTATTTATCAAATTATATAAGCTTCCCTGGTAGCTCTGTCAGTAAAGAATCTGCCTGCACTGCAGGAGTCCTGGGTTCAGTCCTTGGATCAGGAAGATCCCCTGGAGGAGGGAATAACAAACCTCACGTATTCTTGCCTGGAAAATCTCATGAATAGAGGAGCTTGGTGGATTATAGCCCATGGGGTCGCAAGAGTTGGACACGGCTTAGGGACTAAACCACCACCACCATAGATCAGAGGTAGAAAAGAGTGAGTGACATATACAAATCCCCTGGGGTAGACCTTGGTCATCCAGACCTGTAAGACCTTATCTCGAGGGATATTGCCCTGCCTGAGGCAGAGGACCCCCTGGACTAAATTATGTACTCTGGTGAATATGGGGAAGGCAGACCAATCCCTTTTGATGATCTGGAAGGAAGGGTACAAGGCCAGAGCTGGACCTGCAGCTCTAAGATGGTTGGTGAAAAGCTCAGTGCCACTTGCAGAGATTCCTCCCTTCATATAGGGATAGAACTACTGGAAACTCCACAGGAGTCAAGGTCATCATTAGGCTCTGACTCAAGCAAGACGCGGAGAAGGCAATGGCACCACACTCCAGTACTCTTGCTTGGAAAATCCCATGGATGGCAGCCTACAGGCTCCTCCGTCCATGGGGTCTTGAAAAGTCGGACACAACTGAGCAACTTCACTTTCACTTTTCACTTTCAAATCAAACAGCGTTGGAGAAGGGAATGGCAACCCACTCCAGTGTTCTTACCTGGAGAACCCCAGGGATGGCAGAGCCTCATGGGCTGCCATTTACGGGGTTGCACAAAGTCGGACACAACTGAAGTGACTTAGTAGCATCAGCAGCAGCAGCAGCAGGCAAGATACGCATTTTCTGAGGGTTTCCCTTCTGAATCATAATTTTACATCTCTTTTGGAAATCCTTATTGTTCTATAAATACTCAGTTTGGTTTTGCTGCTGAAAAATGTATGTAATAACTTGGAAAAACCAGTTGAAGTGAAATATGTGACCCCCATTACTTGTACGTGCCTATTCTTAATCTGAGGAAAGTGGATAACCACAGTGCAAGGCAGAGCTGATGGTGAACAGCCACGAGTCCTCCATCATTTGAGGAAAAATAATCCCTTTAGTGAAACTGAGCTCTGTGGTTGGCTGATATGATTTCCTCCATAGTAGTGCTCAAAATAATTTACTTGTTGGCTAGCGAAAATACCAAGAACCTAGAAAGGACTTTCCTGACCTTCATGGGGTGGGTCTGGTGTCAACCAGCAGAAACTCAAGGTCTGAGTGACGCAATGTTGGCTGCACCCTTGATTTCACAGGAGATGAAGGAAGGCACCAACCTGGGGTTCAAAACATACTTTTTCCTTTATAGGAAGTACTTGGGCACAGTGGCGCCTTGCCCTCCTCACCAACTCTTCACCTTAATGCTGGTTCTGAGGGGTCAGTCAATTCCTCCAAGAGTGAAGGTTTAGAAAGACAGAGAGACATGCAACTCCTACATATAAGCTCAGTCAGTATCCTAAGTTTTAAACCCAAGAGCTGAGAATTGTCTATGGATTGCAAATCCTGAGAAAATAACCTTCCCTTACTCCCCTAAACAGAAGAGGGTCATCACACAGCCTCAATAGGCATGAGAGAGAAAGTAAGAACCTTAGGATTTAGAAACCAGTTCCTAGTTTTGTTTGGTTTCTGGAAAGAAACAAGCCAACGTAGCAGTGACTTGGCTGTAAGAAGTCTTCGAGACACCACTGAAGAGAATGACAGTCTCAGAGATGACCAGCTCGGATGTGAGGACTCATTCAGGGATCACTGGAAGGCTTTCCATTAGAGACGGTTGTCAGAAGTATAGTGTACACACGTGTTATCCAGTTGCCAAGAAAATCCATCCACGCATTCCCAAGACTGCCACCAGCTTGATCAGAGGATCCTCAGTAGCTTTCTCCCACATGCTGGATGTGGGCTTGCCTATTGCAGAGGATCCTAAGAAAGCCCAGGCTCTGCCTCACTCACCACTTTGAAAGCTTACCTGATGAGGAGGGTGGAAGAGGTGACCATATCACCTCGAAGAAGGTGAAGTGAGGAGGCTGCCTGAGATTCAAAGCTGAATTTGACAGAGGATACAGGTTGAGACAGTGAAGGCCAGGAAAGCCTGGGATGCTGCAGTGCATGGGGTCGCAAAGAGCTGGACACAACTGAACAACTAAACAGGTTGAAATAATCAAGCGCTCGCTTCTTTCAGAGCATGTTGGGGTTTAATCTTGCTAGTAGAAAATCAAAGCATTTTACCTCCCCAGCAGAGACTACAGACAAGTGAATGAAGACATCTAGGCAATTTGCAGGTAGAAAACATTCACCTGAAAGCCTCCTCCACATTATATCTGTGGCATTGAGTACCACCACCAGTGTTTGTTCCTACGGGCAGAGTTTCCTTTCTTACATACATATGTTGTTCTTTGTCACTAAATTATTACGTCTGACGTTTTGCAACTCCTGAGACCGTAGCCCACCAGGCTCCTCTGTCCATGGGATTTTTCAGGCAAGAATACTGTAGTGTGTAGCCATTTCCTTCTCCAGGGTATTTTCCAGACTCAGGGATGGAATCTGTGTCTACTGCATTGGCAGGTAATTCTTTAAGCCACCAGGGAAGCCCTGCATACATATGCACACACACCCTTAAAAGCCGTTTAATGCCTGCTAGCTTGGCTCATGCAAAAGAAGGTTAAAATTCTCAGTGAGGAAAAAACAAAATGTATTCAATTGTATAAAGGCTTCTTCCCTTTCAACAAACAGAGATAAAGCAAATTTGCTCCCATTTTTCCTCTTTTACAAAAGAAGTCTAATTGTAAGAGAGTGTTATAATTCAAAGACCCATTCTCTGGCATTTTCCTCCGACTCCAGCTGATGTTAGAGCTATGCTGTGTAACAAAAGAAAGCATTTTCTTTTTTTGTTGTTGTTTTGCATAACTTCAGTATACCATATATACAGTAGGAAGTTTTATATAGAATTGCAAGAGCATGCTACCATTTAAAGAATAAAAATACATAATTGAAAGAGCCATGTTATAAGAAAGGACAGGTACAAACTTACTGACAGAGTTCTGTAACCAAATGATTCTTAGATATCTCCATTAGAAAGTGTCTCCATCTTTGAGATAATTCAACCTTCTCCAGCCACTCTTATATGCATTTAATACTACTTAACTGCTATTTTCAATGAGCTTACTAAGTATTCTCTTAAAGTTTTATTTGTGTTTTGGAAGTTTTTTTTTTTTTTTTTTTGCTTTGTTTTACAGCTGGCTAAATGTAGGCCAAGTTGACTACCATATTTATTATTTAAACTGCAAGTAATTATATAAAATTCTTTTTTCCTGTTACTGCTTTAACTATCTCAACCTTCCTTAAATTCCTCTTGCCCCACCTGTTTTGTTTCTTTAATCTCTTTCATTACTCACTCTAAAGGCACATGGGTGTCTTATATCATGCTGACCAACTTGGAAATAGATGATTTTTCTTATAGCTCCCATTTTACTAATTTTACTTCATGTATTTCCCATTTATTTTTCCTATGCTTACTCCTTAGGCTGATTGGTATGATCACAAACTTCTTTTCCTTTCTCGTTATATTTGCAAGTAAATGGTTGAGGTACTCTATTTTGGAAGTTTCCCCCCAACACCTCAGGAAGACCAGAGGAAAATGATATCAAGGAGGTGTCTTAGGTGGAAAATTCCTCTAACCCAGGCACAGAATTTGTTTTTCTGGAGTGGGCAGTTTTCCTGATTTACACTCCCTCATTTCGACTTTACTCTCTCACACAACAAAGTAATCAGGGCTGGTTCCATTAAGAACACATATCTATACCTTCAGGCAATCATATTAGCCATGAGCAAAAAACCAATCCCTGCAGAGAGCGATGTCTTCTCCTGAATCAGAGGGCCCTCATTAATATCGGGTTTAACGACTTCTTTGGGGGTCCAGTGGATAAGGAACTACCTTCCAATGCAGAAGATGCAGGTTTGATCCCTGGTCAGGGAAGATTCCACGTGCCTTCTGGCAACTAAAGCCCTTTGCCAGAATTACTAGGCCTGCACTCTAGAGCCTGTGAGCTGCAAGGGAGACAGGACACAGCCAAAATTAAAATAGATAAATAAAAATTTTTAAAAGTATATCAAGTTTAATACTTTGTTGCAGTCATTACAAGAGCCTATGACTATTAACCAAGACTAACAAAATAGGCACAGACAAGCATGGACAAAGAAATCCCAAAGCCTGGTACTCAATCCTTTGAGTACCTCAGCAGCTGTAACCTTTTATTCCCACCCTACCTTGTGGAAGTGTTTGTCCCTCAGTCCTGCCCGACTCTGTGGACTGTAACTCACTAGGCTCCTCTGTCCCTGGGATTCTCCAGGCCAGAATACTGGTGTGGGTTGCCATCCTCTTCTCCAGGGGATCTTCCCGACCCATGGATCAAACCTGGGTCTCCTGAATGGCAGGCAGATTCTTCACTACCTGCGCCACAAGGGAAGCCACACCACCCTCCCTTAGGGTGGGAATCTAACAGTCCTGAGAAGGTTTCAGCACAGTTTCAGCACAGGCACCTTTTAACAAGGTTACTCACCCGAAAGACGTCTGATCCTGGAGCAGTTTCTTCTCTCGAAAGTGAAAGCAGCACCACGGAGCCCTGAGAGCAGCAGCAGGGATGCAGGAACGAGACTGCTGACCCCTAGACAAGTTTGGTCTGGGTGGCCACTTAGGGTCGGTGGCAAGGGTCCCATGCTGCCCGGGGCCATATGCCCCTGGCATCTTTGGCAGAGAGTTGCAAGATTTCTGTCCCTTAGGGTCACCAAAATCTTACCTAGCAAGGGCTCCCTGCCCACCATGCACAGAAGCCAATACCAAGGTACCAGCTTTAGAGAAGATAAAAGTGTATTGCAAGGTTGACTGGCTGTCTCCTGCATTCTGGGCTCAGGGTGAAATTTGGGGGGTTAGGGAAATTTTAAACTTGGAACCTGATTGGCTAGTCTTGAACCTGATTGGCTTAGTCCATATAAGCTCCCCCGGCTGCTGGAAGCCAGATTTTCCTGATTGAAGAACTCATTTCATGAAAGCCTCAAGAAGCAACATTTCTGTCCTATTGAGTTCCACAAACCAAAGATTCTTGATTCTGCAGTTATTCTAGAAATAAGGGTTCCTGTCTTGCACATGCCCAGTGCTGTCTCTGTGAAATAACTCAAGGTTTCATTAACCAACAGTCTACTCAAGGAAGCAAGACCCCTTTGTGAAGTCGCTCAGTCGTGTCCGACTCTTTGCGATCCCGTGGACTGTAGCCCACCAGGCTTCTCCGTCCTTGGAATTTTCCACGCCAGAATACTGGTGTGGGTTGCCATTTCCTTCTCCAGGGGATCTTCCCACTGAGGAATCGAACCCAGGTCTCCCACACTGCGGGCAGATGCTTTACCCTCTGAGCCACCAGGGAAGCGCAAGACCCCTTTAAGCTGGTGCTATTTCTGTTTGATTAATCAATGATATATTTAAGAATACGAACTAGTTTAAGCTGGTCAATATTTTACCTGCTGTTTAAAATTTAATAAGTTTAATGTTAATTTTGCTATTGTAACTATAACTGATCTTAGTCATATGGCTAAACTTTATATTAATTATAAAAATATTGATATTAATCTTCACTAAATTGCTAAGCTCATTTATTATAATCATTTACACTGACTGTATCACTTGCTGCTAATAACAACTTTTCTTCTCTATTGAACCTTACACCATTCATTTGCTTACATTTGTCTTATTGCATATTGTTCAATGGATCTAGGTCTGAGTCACTATCTCAGTCTAATCTTGGTCATTTGCATAATGGCAATCTTGGATTTTGACTTAGCTTATAGCTGGTTTTAGCTCTGATTTATTCTTAATTTACTTTGATCTTACAATGTTTATTATCCATAAATACAGTCATACAGTAACAGGCATGTTTTCTCTCATTTCTAGATATTTTAAAGCTAGATATCAAATTTTCAAGGTATTTAATACACAGTAGTGGCAGTAGACATAGGTCTATGAAAATAATCTTGATGAAAAGAATACTTTCTGACAATAATATTTTCCTAATATAAATGATCTCTTCCTTAGGAACTGGTGCGCTTATGTACATACCAGATTATCTCCAACAGTGATACTGGACAACCAAGTCACTTATGTTCCAAGTGGCAGAGGGCCCTGTGGCTGGACCAGTGGATCCTGTCCTCAGAGGTGTGTAATGTTTCTTGAAAATACCCACTGCTTACACCATAATCATGTGTGGCCTGGAATATGCAGAGAAAGTTAATCATACCATGTACATGTATGTACAGTAGGGTCAGGATAGGGCCATCACATTAAACTAGGCATATAATCTTTAGTTAAAATGCACAAACTAATTATCCTTGCCACTTATGGGTGTTTGTAGCATATGTAAGGTAAACGGAGTAATATGCTTAGCCTAGTGCCTGGTAGTTTGTGGGTTTTTAATAAATGTTAACTATTATGTTTGTTTCTATTTTTACCATTACTTTTATTCTATGACCAGACCAACAATCCTTTAATTCCATGAAATTCATATGGTTCTAAAGGTTTATTGATAATTTCCCTTTCATGATAGGCTAAAAAGAAGCCCATAACTTGACAAGCCACTAATTGCAATTATGCTTGGTAAAGCAGCTAAGTGGGTTCTTTCTTCTTGTGTCTATTTTAATGATTTATGTTATTTAGTTTTTAATTATGTAATTTTCCTAAAATGTGAGGCTGAGTGATAAATTCTCTGAATTCATGCAGTCACAGTAGCTCAGCTGGGGGTGTTTCAGGAAAGCCTGCAGTAAAAACAAAAATTGTTATTCAGGCCATGGTGGCTAATGTTATGCCAACTGTCATACAAATAACTCAGGCGATGAATCAGTCTGGAACAGTGTGCAGTAAGGATAGGTAAAAATCAAGGTGTTTCTCAGTCCCTAAAGGCTTAGCCAAGGTCCAAGGTCCAAAGAGCTAAACACATCTTAGGGATTTGGGAGACAGCTCCAGTTCTGGCATTTACTCCCTTTATGACAATTCCCTAGTCAATGTGCAATACAAAGAAAGGACTGGTAATTCTTTAGTAGTCAAAATACCACTACAGTAACACTAGTCACACTGCCCTTCTGAGTTTAAGGTGAGCTTTTTTTTTCTCTTTGAGCAAACTAGAAATATGTATCTTTGTTCCCATTTTTTAATCTTTCTTTACATTTGAGTGAGTCTCTCCATTTACTTTCTGTCTCAGTACAAATGCAACATTTGTCACTTTTTCTTTGAGCCACATGCACCAGAGATACGGTTTGTCAAAGCAGGAGCGTTGAGTCCAACAGTAATGCAACTATGCTTGAGTTCACCCTAATAAACTCTAGAGTCTTTCCCCAAACTGCCTTACTCCCTGCTTAGCATTAGCTGCTGGACTAGAGATGCTATTTCACTGGACAGAGTTATTTGCTGATTATAATTTACCGAAATAAATACAGACAAATGATTAGCTTATTTTCAGAAATGGAAAAAGTCTTATAGCTCATTTTAAAATTGAGAAATAATTTCACACATAATTAATCACCCATCAAGTTATCACAGAAATTAAGAACCAGCCTGTTATAATACATTTCCCCACATAATCAGGGTTTATCCATGAAAGTGACTACTGTTGTCTCCACATAGTTATATGTGACAAATTCAGATAATAATAGGTTCCTCATCAGCAAGTCAGGGTAATAATACTATTCTCATAGAACTAATATGAGGATTAAACAAGATAATACCAACCAATTTCACAGACCCAGTTAATAAGAAGTATTACCTAAATATTAAAGTCATAGGATAAGAATCATGTGACCAAGATGTATTTATGATTTATACTTACATATTTAAAGCTTGCAATTTAGTAGCATTCACTATTTATTAATGTATTGATTGTTAACTTGAAATGCTATAGTTTCTTCACTTCCCTTTCATGCTTTCTTCTCAGAAACATTTTCTCATGTTAGATCCTTCTCTCTCTCTTTCTCTGTCTCTCTCCCCCTCCCCCTCTCTGCCTTCTTCCCCCTCTTTCTCCCTCTAAGATACTATCTAAGAGAAATAATAGGTAGTATAATTTAAAAACTTGAGAGATAAGAAAGTACAGGTTAAAATCATAGTGGCTATCATATTTTTAATCAGATCACTGATAACTAACTTGTTTCAAGTTGTTTGATATTGATCTGGAGGACAACAGATTCTTTCAACCTTAATGATATAAGAAATAGTAAGAACTAAAACTAATTGTTCCCATAAGCTATTTAAACGGTAGAATTAAAATAGATTTTAACATTGGTTTAGTGAAAAGCATTATTGAGGGAAAAATTGTAGTATCTTTAGAAAACATAATGATAGGTATAAATTTTAAATACCAAAGAGTATAAACCTTAATGCTTTTTAATAATGTATTTAAAGAACTCTTAGTTTGATGCTAATATTGATGATGAAGATTATTATAAGAAGAATAACAGAAAACATTTAACATATGCTTAGTATATTCCAGGGATCATCCCAAACACTTGTATTCCAACTAATAATTTAATGTGAGACAAATAATCTGTTTTCCCCCAATTGTGCTCCTCCCCTCTAGATCTCAGAAGATAGCAAATCCTGTATACAGGATGCAACATAAGATTGTTACCTCATTAGAATGGAAGTGCTGTCCTGGATTCAGTGGACCAAAATGCCAGCTAAAAGGTATCCAGGCTCGATGCATGGGACAGGGTGCTCAGGGCTGGTGCACTGGGATGACCCTGAGGGATGGGATGGCGAGGGAGGTTGGAGGGAGGTTCAGGATGGGGAACACATGTATACCCATGGCTGATTCATGTCAATGTTTGGCAAAAAACCACCACAATATTGTAAAGTAATTAGCCTCCAATTAAAATTTTAAAAAAGGTATATTCTAATAGCAATTTCATAATCACAATGAGCAGCATAAAACTTCCAAAGAATAAACAACTGATTCCAAAGGAGTTGTGTTCTCTCTTTTGAACTCAAGTAAATTAATATGTAGCGAAACTACCAAGACTTACAATTTTAGAGCTTCCTAATGTGGGAGGTATTCCAGCACTGTAAAATTTCATAAGCCCATCCTTTAAATTCTTTCATTTTTGTATTGGTTTCATATAATGAATAATTGGAGATCTGTCTAAATATTATAATTTCCCTTAGCTCTGTGGCATCAACAATGCTTTATTAAAATATCAGAAATCCTAACTTTATATTTTTAAGTAAACTGTCTTTAGAAGTGACCCTGTGTAAAAATAAAATCACCTTCTAGTTTTGTTCCAATTAAATCATTTGAAATAATATCTTCTATAAGTGAAATTCTGTTTTTTAAAGCATATCCTAACGGAGCCGTTTTTCAACAAAATTTAAGGATTTTCTGGTGGCAAGCCTGATCAAATGCATGGTAATCTGCTATGGACTAACATACATGTGACTATTATTTTGCTTTGGGCTTTAAATAGGTGTCCTTTGAAAAATAAAATACGACATCAGAATACATATTTTAAATGAATGAATATTACAAGAAAAGCCATTAGCGGTAGCAGGGAATTCAATCAACAGTGTAAGAGACTGTGATTAAAAATTAATGTAAGTGTGGAGAAACCATTATGATTCACATTTTAAAAAAAGAAAGTTGTAATATAAAAGCTCTAGGAAACTTGCAGTTTAGTTAAGGATATTATATATGGTTCTTCTAGCCCATTCATTGAGAATCTGTAGGCAAATTTCACTGCACTGCTATTTATTCTGGATCTGGACTGAGTTTCAGAAATTTTATTTATACATTTTCAGAGTATAGCATCAGGTAAAACAAAGTTTTAAGCAAAATATAATCTACACCAAAAATATTTGCAAACAAGGTAATTTGGCATATTCTAAAAACTCAAAATATGATCCAGCTTTCAAAGGATTTCTAGTCTCCATCAGGTACACAGACATATTCTTCGTGGTAAAACATATTTGTTTATAATCTGGGTATGTCAGATGGTTAAGAGTTCTGGAGAATATTTAGCACTCTATTTTTAAAGGCTACAGTTCATTTTTATATTTCTCTTCTTATGAAAAAAGATCCTTAGGATCATTAATTCCATTCTCATTTCTAAAATACTCAGTGTTTGTTCAGAAGGGTTCACAAAATACCCTTCTAGAAAGTCTGAATGTCATTCCATGCTCTGTCGTACCTAAGGGACTGAACGCAGACATGTAGCAAGAAGAGGAGTCTGTATGTCAAAGAGCATCACGGTCTCCAGCTGATGAGGACTATATTCCTTCATGCTTCTTCCTTTTATACCTGCTAATGGATTATTAATCACTAATGGTGGACTGTTTATGCCAAGGAGGAAAAAACACAGAATCCCATCATTATAAATATACACACACAATAAAAAAAGACTAGTTGATAGTTTTGAATACCTACTATGTACTCTTTCCCTTTTTTCAAAGTATTATATGAAATATTTAAATTGCATCCAAATGGGATTTGCTTTGTTTTTTTTTTTAACAATACCTCCTAGTATAATGGAAACAACCTGTGGATGTCTTTAATACTAGATCCACAAATCGTTATCTTGAATCTCCATTAACAAACACATCCCACAACAGTTCTGACTCTGACTTTCTGTCACAATACTGTAACTAGAATTATGCAGATATCTGCTGGTTAAGCTGCTGCAGGAAGGTCTTCTTTTCATTGAAATCTATAGTAGGAATAATTTTCTGGTGGTAGATGTGCCCATTGTGTCATTTTGTCATACAGTCAACTCTAATACAACTATTGATTCCAAGGGAACCTACTGTTGCTCCCTACGATATCCTGACCATCCCAGTCGTCACTTTTATTGCAGTATATAAAAGCTGTTGAATTTTTCATTAGTGCAGTTGATGCACTGATAGTATCAAGAACTGTGTGTCCCTTTGTCCCTCGAACCATTCTTTATTATCCCATCTATCCTTGGGGCAGGGGTTGGGGGGTGAGGGGAGTACACACATTTTCCTTCTGATTCCTATCCAATTACACACCAAGGTACTCCTCTCCTTTTCATCACACCTTATATATGTGCCAACAGTCTTTTATCCGTATGTGGGAGAGAAAATTGTCAGGTTCCCTTTGACAGCACTCTCCATGCTGTCTCATATGACAAGCAGCTCCACATATGGCAAGAACAATCAGTGTGGCTCATCCCTTCGTTAAATCCCTTCAGAGCCCTCAAGGGTTTGAAATAACCTGGTTATGTAGCTACAATGATGTTAGTCCTTTACAACCAGAGGGAATTATTTTATTCATAGAACATTTGTAAAATGTTACATGAATTTCACAAATCCTTGTTTCCCCAACAACTTTACTTCCCACAACAAAATTAGCTTCATAATAGAAAAAGTAATAATTTTAATTTAAATTGCACTAGGGAAGTCTTTTTAAATATACAATCAATAAATCAGAAAATGGAATTGTTGGCAACTATACTCTAACTTATTTCTCCTGCTTCACTTTCTACCCTTCTCTTTTTCTGTCTCTCTCTTTCAATAGACCAATCCCCAACCTGTTAGGAAAGGATGTGTGATCCAAAATCCATGGGGGCAAAAGAATTTGAAAATAAAAAACAGGTACATGTCTATGTATAACTGAATCACTTTACCGTACACTTGAAACTAGCACAACATTGTTTATCACTATACACCAATATGAAATAAAGCATTAAAAAAAAAAAAACCAACCCATGGGGCATTTCTTTCTGTGGTCTTCTTCTCCAACATATTATTTATATTATTACTAACCTTCCACACATGCTGTTTTTGCTGCAACTCAGAGAATCAAAATTCTGGTAAGACGTTCTAGATTAGCTATTAAAATATTACTCATACTCTTAAGAAGAAACTAAGTTTTAAAAAGCATAAGTGAATAAAGCTTTGTTGGGAAGAGAAAGGAGCACCAAGTCCAACATCAAAGTAACATTTTTATATATTTTACATTTATTACACCTTTCTTGAGTGTCAGCAAGCTTGTCTTCACAAAGTGACCTAGATTTGTGATATGGTATCCAAGATATATTGTGAAATATCAGTAACGACATACTTTCTAAGACAATTTTATAAACTTTACAATAATGTGCTTTTCCAGTAGATGTCTCTAAAATGTTCTGAAGTAGTTAAAGGAAATTTTGGCTTGCTCTAATGACACAAAGGACAGGAATTTAAGTTCAAATAATGTTAGATTAGAGAGGAGGGAAAAAAAACTTCTCTGAAAATCTGTTTTTAAAAAAATCCAGTCAGCTTTAATCAGATCCTCTATCTAGGAAAAAGGTATTTTATAAAACTTTTATAAAATATATCATAGTTATTATGAATGTTGAAAAATTTAATTAGTTGGTAATTAGAATAAACAGGCCCTGCCATATGAATATATGAATACGTATACTGAATATATAAATATATGAATATATATATTGAATATATAAAAATATTTCTTTTCATAAGTGTGCACTAAATCAATATATTATGTAAGAGCTATTGTACTATTTTAAATATGGGTCTTCTCTGGTAAGATTATTTTGCAAATTACTTCAATTAATGTACCATAAGAGTTACAATATTTGAAACAAAAAAACTATATTTCTTATATTTTCGTATAACTAGTTCTTGGTGGCGATTGATGCCTTCCGCTGAAAAAGAACATTCCCTCCTCTGCTCAATAATACTATGATACGTTTAGTCAAAAAACACAATGTACCTATGTTGCATCAAGCTGTATTCTTCCATTTAGCTACTAAATCTCAGTAAATGTTTACATATGTACTCATGTAACATATGAGTATTCAGTTGATATCAAAGGATCAACTGGAAACTGGTCTTGTCAAGCCACACAGGAAGGTGCCTGGTTCTAAGGTGGAGAGAGCAAGCTTCCTCATTACTGAGACGCCATTAATGACTTCCTCCATATGCCTCAAAAGCCTGGAAGGAAAAAAACCTCAAAAATAACAACTGTCTAATTAAAAGAAAAAAAGGAAAAGCACCTAATAAAGGAACAGTTGCTCTTGACACTGGCTGACCTTGCTTCTCTTAAGCCCTGATCCACCAAGACCAGAGATTCTAGTGCAAGGGAACAAAGAGTAATTATACTGGGAGAAGAGAAAAAAGAAATCCAAGTTTTAAAATATATTGAACTTTTTAAAAATCAGAAGAACATAAAGATCTGTAGAATTATTCTACTCAAATAAACATCCTTCTTTCTCAGCACCAATCTCTTAGAGAGAATCAAGGAAAAAAAAACTTAGAAATTTGTACCTAGTGAAACAAAACAAAGGTCTCTGCTTAAGTGCAAGATAAGAAGATTGCCTGGAAAACCTAGAATCGTGGCAGTCCTGTGGCAGATAATACATAAGGAAGACAGAAAGATTGCTAAATGAAAAAATAAAAGAGCATCCATCAACCAGGAATTTTATCACAGGAGAGTAACTGACTCCACTCTCAGAGATCCTATCAGTGCTTCTCCACCATCTAAATCCCGAGAAATAAATTGGGATGAATGCAAGTATTGAACTCCAGTCAACAAACAGAACTAAGAAAAGATAACAAACTACTGAATTTGTTAAACAGGCATTTCAGGTTTTTAACAGCCTTGGCAGAGACCCCATCCAATGAATTCCACAGAAAAGAGGTTCATGTGACAATTGGATCTCAAATACCTTTTGTGGTGCTTAATGGTTGTTTATTTTACTTAGGAGTACAATTCTTCATCCATTTCCTCCTAAAACAATTAATTAAAAATAACTATAGCTAAGAGCAAATGCCAAGTTTTATGCACATCCACACACACATGCAATCACATTAGTTTTCGTCATTCAATATTGAAAGGGTTCCTTTCCACTTACATTTTCTTTCACATCAGTCTTTTTAAAACTTTAAAAAAATATAAAGAAATATTCCTGGATTCCTTAAGAATCTCCATATCGTCTTCCACTGTGGCTGGAAACTCAAACAGGGGTTCTGTATCAACCTAGAGGAGTGGGATGGGGAGGGAGATGGGAGGGAGTTTCAAAAGGGAGGAGATATATGTATGCCTGTGGTTGATTCATGTTGAGGTTTGACAGAAAACAGCAAAATTCTGTAAAGAAATTATCCTTAAATAAAAATTAATTAAATATATATATGGAGAAATAGTAACTCTTATTTCATAAATATATTTCCACATGCTGATGAATGAATCACCAAAGATGAATATGCAAGAAAACTAAAGACTTCAGTCAATATTTCTGTGTTAATCTTTATCCTTTTCGGTTTATTTCTTTTTTTCTTCCTGAAGTGTTAGTCACTCAGTCGTGTCCGAGACTTTGTGAACCCCATGGACTATAGCCTCTGTCCATGGAATTCTCTAGGCAAGGATACTAAAGTGGGTAGCCAGTCCCTGCTCTAGTGGATCTTCCAGACCCGGAGATCAAACCTGGGTCTCCCACATTGCAGGCAGATTCTTTACCATCTGAGACTTTCTGAAAACTTTTTTAATTTAATTCTCTTCTCCCATTTTCTTATTCTCGAGTTTTTTCTTATCTTTTTATTTCTAATTTGCTGAGTTGCTCTAGTATATCACTTACTATTCTCTCATTGGCAATGCAATAGCATTTTTCCAGATTGCATGAATGAAACTTACTTGAAATTCCTTTGATGCTAAGGTGAATAGAAAATAATACTTAAATTCTTTTTGTATACCTCCTTTCTGTTCCTGACCCTTTACCTCTTACCTAGGTTGGTTTTCACTTCTTGCACATTCAGGATCTGGCCTGGAGTGAGTGGCAAAGAGACAACCATAATTGGATTAAGTACTCTGCCTCAAATAAGACCAAACACACATAGAATACCCTTCACTTCCTCTTGTGTGAGTGTGTGTGTGTGGACGACTCTCTTTTTGTTGGTACTTTCCGAATCAGGAACATTCAATGAAATGGATGTTCATTACATCCAATGTCCACATTACATATGCAAGATTTAATACTTTGTAAAGAGAAGAGACCTAATTTCATTAAAATATGATAATGCAATTTAAAATAATGCCTCATAATTTTTAATGAAAACTTTTAGCATCGTATTTTAAACCCTTGGGAATGTACTGTGTAAAATGCTATTGCAATTTTTATTGAGGTTATTCCACTTTAGACAGGATCATGAGTGCCTCAATTAATCTGCCTCTTGATTATGGTGATGGGGTGGTAAAGGCCAGGGGTCATATTAAAAAAATTGGCAACTAACTTGGTATCAATTAATATATAAATCAGTATAAAAATCAAAAATTAAGAATATTACTTTATTTTCTTAAGTTTCTCCTGGAGGAGGAAATGGCAACCTACTCCAGTGCATATGTTACTTATAAAACTATATGCCAAGTAATATAAATCTTAACACAACTCAGTCATTGTATCATTCAAATAAATTCTAAGCAGTTTTATTAATTTCTATAAATTATTGATGTGTTCTTTTTTTTGACATGGATGACACCAGCTAAATGATGTTCCTGTCAGAGAGATGATTTAATATAGGTAACTGCCTTGATCTGTTTTAAAGACTTCTCCATCAGATTTAGAGACATGAAATCTCAGTAAGTTTATAATTTCTTTTAACATCAATGGTATTGCCACATGACTGAATTATCTACTAGACACCACTGAGTTAACAGTGATTGCATTATGTTTTTTTTCAGTATTTCTGTGTGTATTTTTAAATATTCAATATATTTATTATTAACTAAGTCATAAAAAAATTCTTATAGGAATGTCCTATTAAATCAATTCACAGAGCTCTGCAAACATTTGATCAAACTAAGGGCATCATAAATCAAGGTGCTTACTGTTGGTGGGAATGCAAACTAGTACAGCCACTATGGAAAACAGTGTGGAGATTCCTTAAAAAACTGAAAATAGAACTGCCATATGACCCAGCAATCCCACTGCTGGGCATACACACCGAGGAAACCAGAATTGAAAGAGCCACGTGTACCCCAATGTTCATCGCCACATTGTTTACAATAGCCAGGACATGGAAGCAACCTAGATGCCCATCAACTGATGAATGGATAAGAAAGCTGTGGTACATATACACAATGGAATATTACTCAACATTAAAAAAAAAAAAAAATTCATTTGAAGCAGTTCTACTCAGGTGGACGGAACTGGAGCCTATTATCCAGAGTGAAGAAAGCCAGAAGGAAAAACAATACAGTATACTAACGGATATATATGGAATTTAGAAAGATGGTAATGAGAACCCTGCACGCGAGACAGCAAAAGAAACGCAGATGTATAGAACAGACTCGTGGACTCTGTGGAAGAGGGCAAGGGTGGGATGATATGGGAGAATGGCATTGAAACATGTTAATTATCATATGTGAAATCAATCGCCAGCCCAGGGTTGATGCTCAGGGCTGGTGCACCAAGATGTCCCTGGGGGAGGGAATCAGGAGGGAGGAGGAAGGGGGGTTCTGGAGGGGGAGCATATGTATACCCATGGTGGTTTCTTGTCAATGTATGGCAAAACCAACACAATAAAGAAAATTAAAAAAAAATAATAACAATAAAGCCAAACAGGCAAAACTAAAAATAAATAAATAAATAAATCAAGGTGCTCAAGCATTATACTTTTGAGTTTTGTCACAAAAATTTCATTTTCACATAAGTTATTATAAAATCTGTATTTTCTCATGTAAATTTCTCCCTTAATAAAATTTGTGTTAAGTAGTATCTGTAAACATTTTTCATATCTTAGATATGAATATCTTAGAATATCTTTTATCAGTTTTCAGGTTATTTTCAGTAAAGGGGAAATAATTTTTTCCTTATAAAGTTAAAAAAAGATTTAGAATGTCACTTCTGAAAACCAATTTCCTTTTCCTTTCTGTAAAAAAAGCTTGTTTTCCAAATGTTAAACATAAAACTGATCTGAATTTCATGATGATGTTAAAAGTTCTAATTTTTTCTAAAGTTCTTATTTTATTGAATTTTACTAACAAATTTGATAAAGTGTTTTTGAAGTTTTTTTATTTCAAAGGCTTTACTTTACTTGAAAATTTTTATTATTACAAAATCTTATTTCATGAAACTAATAGGTGGGCGCTAATGGTAAAGAACCTTCCAATGCAGGAGACAAGACATATGGGTTCGATCCCTGGGTTGGGAAGATCCCTTGCAGAAGAAAGTGGCAACCCACTCCAGTATTCTTGCCTAGAGGATCCATGGACAAAGGAGCCTGGGCAGGCTACAGTCCATAACGTTTCAAAGAGTCAGGCACAACTGAAATGACTTAGCACACATGCAATTTCATAAAGTTCTCTAATATTTTTCTATTGATCACAAATTACTTTTAACAGAAATTGAATGTTATTGAAGACAAAAAAGTTAGTAATTTTTAATGATACAAATTTAGATCATTATTTGAAATCAACATTTATATATTAAGTAAAAACTGATGGACTTCCATGGTGGTTGAGTGGTAATGAACACATCTGCCAATGCAGGAAAGGAGGGTTTGATCCCAGGGTCAGTAAGATCCCCTGGAAAAGAGAATGGCAACCCACTCCAGTATTCTTGCCTGGAAAATTCTACGGACAAAGGAACCTGATGGGCTACAGTCCATGGGGTCAACAATAGAGTTGGATACAACTTAGAGACTAAAAAACAATAAAACAGTTCACTAATTTTTATTGAAGATCAAGTTGATTTTATTTCAAAAATACAGATTATATTTTAAAATATAATTTATTTTTATATTGATATGTTATTTTTGATTTTGATACATATCAAAAGATGTTCCGGACTTTTATTTGCACTGTACCATTAGACAATCTAGGACTAGGCTCATTAGTGATAACATTTCTATTTTTTTCTAAGGTTCAAAAAATTCCCACTCATGTTATCTAAAAGAAATACTTTGAAAATTTAAACTTTTGTCTCTTTTGCAGTGTCTTTAATAATGTATTATAAATTCTTTATTAATATTTAGTAAAATCTATGTACTGAGAACAATTAGCATGTACTAGAAAGTTAACTAAAGCAAGTCCCGAACAATTTAGAAATTCTAACTACTACATAAATCACACCTAATAAGAAATTGTGTGTGTGCACTCAGTTGTATCTGACTCTGACCCCATGGACTGTAACCCACCAGGCTCCTCTGCCCATGGGGTTTTCCAGGCAAGAATACTGGAGCGGGTGGCCATTTCCTTCTCAAGGGGATCTTCCTGACCTAGGGATCAAAACCATGTCTCCTGCCTTGGCAGGCAGATTCTTTACCACTGAGCCACCAGGGAAGTGCTTATCAGTTATTATACTTTATCATAATACATTTTCCAGTATGTATGGCTGTATTTCAATATTTTAATAATTGCTAGGTGCATACTAACTAAATACAGTTTTGGAGCTAGGGCTTTGTGGGATGTTACCAGATAAGAGTGAGGTTCTATAGCCTAGGCTTTGAGTGGAAAGGCCCTTTTCTTTCCGAGACATATTGAAATTGTCAGGGGACTCTAGATTTGATTGCTGGGTAGGTGGCTCAAACACTTCACACGCACACACTTAGGAATCTCTCTTCAGGGATTGTGTGTCCTAACACAGAGAATGGTATTATCTATAGTAGGGAAGGGGAACTGTGAAAACCATCCTCCACATCCACCTCACTTCACTTCCTCCTTATAAAGGTCTGCTTGTCTATGGAATGGTAGGAGACTAAAGGTGTTCTTCACTTATTAAATCAAGTCTTTAACATGTGCTCTTGTTATCAACAAAGCTAAGGGCTGTTTAAAAATTTCCAAAGATCAATCCAATTGCAATTTAGATTGCAAGTTTTAACTTAAAAACATCTGGTGTTTTCTGAAAAAAAAAAGAAAAAAGAATAATCTGGTATTTTCTGCCTTATAACATTGACTTTATTTATTAGAATTAGAAAATTTTGAAATCTGTTCTAAATTAATGGCTCTTAACCAGGGTCATGCATTGAAATCACCTGCAGAGTTTAAAGAACTATATATACACATTCTCAATTCTGCAGAACAGAGCTACCATTCATAATCCTCAGATGAGGCAAGGATGATGGATAGGATGTTGACACTTAGTTTCAAAGTTAACAATCACTTCTGATTTCCATCCATGACAAAAAACCACTAGTCTAAAGAAATATTAGGAAAAAAAGAAGAAAAATAAGAACATAATATGTTTTAAAAGTTAATGATAGAAAAATAAATTTGAAGAGCAGCCTTGTTTGTATGCCACAAAATACGTGGTCTTTGTTTTTGCTATAATTGCACATCGCTTCCTAACAAAACCTTGTACCTACCAGGTTGTGGTATGCATTTCAATGCACAGTTCTTTTTGTTCTCCTATGATCTGGCTCAGAAAGGTTAGCAGTAAATAAATGAAAAGACCATTTGTTCATTTTGCTAAATTTACCTTTTGGTTTAGCTATAAATTTTTCTATAAATACAATCTATATCCTGAACACTAAGGCATTTTGATTTTAAAAATTATACAATTATTTAACATATACTTCTATAAATTAATTTGAATTGGGGCTATAATAATTTTACTGCTAGGATCTAGCATAAAGTTAATACTCTTCACCCACCTACTACAGATCCCAGATACATAGACTTTTCCCTGAGCTACAGATTGTCTTCTTCCACCAAATAAATAAAAAATTATGCCAGGCTATCTATTATGCATTGGAGAGAAGAAAATCAAAACAAAAACTCTGGACATAAATGGAGATTCATTAATTCAGCTCAGTGCCCTAAAGAAAGCAATGTAAAATTCAATCCAACAATAGAGACTAAGTCAAATTAGTGCCAAATATATATACTTTCTATGGAGTAGAAATGATTTAGTATTATTGTCACAGAGACATAGCCTTACGGAACATAATTAACATGTGCCAGAAGTGCAGTTTCACTGGTACATAATTTCACATGGGAAGAAGCATAATCAGACACCAAGCATTTGTTTTCTCCTGTCTGATATTCAGACCTCAATGAATAAATTTGTTCATTAAAAGACTGCAAATTACAGATATATATTTATTACTTGATGTGTTCAATATTTTCAATAAATCTCTCCTCTAAATTGTTTTCCCCAGTGAAAAATTATATGCCCATTTAAAATATTGTTTGATTCATGGGAAAAAAAGAAGCAATTCTTTACGAAAGTAAATTTATTTTATAAGAATTTCTATTTTTCTGAAATTTTACTGATTTTACTGCTTGATCCCCTTTAGACATGCCCTGTAATGGTTTACTTTTACTTACAGCGTTTCTGTTTTAACCTAGGCATTTCTTAAAAATCTGGGGAAAACCCATTTAAGTGGCACTTTTAAGCAAATATTCTCTTAGTAAAGCACTTGTAGCTCTCTCTTACTTCCAAGTGGCCACCGGTTGGAAATTGCTTTGTTAAACAAGCCATCTTTGAGACAGTCCACTTAGAAAGCTGCTACAGCTTTTAAAGCAGCTGAGTTTAAGTTCCCCTCAATCATACTGGCAGTATACATCCCCCAGTTTACACAGCTTCCCCAAACTATCATCCATTTTCAATTACAAGGAAACCTGAATAATTGTACTCTTTTCAAAGAGAACTAGAATCTTGCACTTCCAGCACATCACCCTGCGCATCACTTCCAGCACATCACAGGGTGGTAGCACATCACCCTGTGGATGGGTGCAGAGCCACTCACTCTGCAGTCATGGTGGACCACGACCAGCATGCTTCAGTACACGGGAAAATGCATGTTAGCCACATTGCCGCTCAGGACTGGAAAAAAATGAGGCCAACCCAGTGCTTAACTCTCTCTCTCTTCTCTTTTTGCTTCTATCTAGCCCAGGAACAACAGCAGCTGATACACAGCAAACAGGCTGAAAGTCACGCGGCTGTTGGCAGAGGAACATTGGAGCAGCAGCAGCAAGACTGTGGTGACCCAGGTCACAGATTGCAATTACTATAGTCACTAACCCAATCATTGTCAACTCTATTTATGAAGACTTACAAACAATACATCACTTGCCTGTCAAATGTTTGATGATGACACATTAATGTACCTCTTGACCCTTTTCTACTGCTGCTGTGTATGAGGTGAAGCTGAATGAGCTGCTGCTTCCCAGCATGAAGGGGACGTGTGTAATTATTGGAGCTCTCTGTACAGACACAGAAGGGAATAGAAATGCTGTCACACTAGGTTGTAAGGAATTCACAGGTTTTCAAATTTAAATCACACTATTGTCCTCCAAAGAGTACAGTTAGGGAAGAACTTTGGCATGGATGGAAGTACTTGATCATTTTAAAGCAGCTAGGAAGCCTCTCTTCCCTTGTTCAATAAGAGATTGCCAAGGTGTATTGATCATAGGCTAGGGCAAAGAATTGTGGCTCAGAATCAACAAAAATATCATGTTGATCTAAAGTTGGCATGTCACATACTTTCTCATCTTTCTAATCATAAATATTTCACCATTCCTTTTAGGCTTCATCTCTTAGAAACATAAAGTTGGTTACTGCTAAAAACATCTATATTTGGCATATATCTAGTCATACAAAACAAGGCACTCAAATTGAGGAATCTGCTTTAAGGGAATCTCTTTAAGAATTCAGGTGAATATAGCTTATAAACTGTACTCAATGTTTGTTAAGGGGTCAAACTTCAATATTTTCACAAAGTACAATGAAACCCTCCTTGAATTATTGAAATCACATGTAAAGGTATGGAAAGTATCATTGCTTTATAAAGTGATTCTAACCAAATTCTGAATCTCTTTATTTCTCATTAAAGAATACCTCAGTAAATAAAAAATTCTCAGAATATAGATACAAACTACATATGTATGTAGTATATGCATGTGTAGGTGAATGTATGTAGTGTGCATGCACATGCATATGTATGTATATAAAGTTGCACCTGTTCAATTTTGGAGCATTGGATTTGAAAGCAGAAGATGAGACATTAGTTTGGTAACCTCAAGCAAGTTATTTTAGTTTTTTGATTCTCAATTTCCTCATCTGTTGAAAATGTAACAGACACTCTTTAAGAAAAGAGAGACTGGAAATTCTGGGCAAAATTAAAACATTTTAGACTTCTAAGATATTAGAACGCTTTTAACAAATTTCTTCCCCTAAATAGTATAAAATTTAGGATGCCATTTGCCAAGTGTATATAATCTGTATTTTCAAATATGAAGTGCATACATGGTTTATCTGAATTACCACTCAATCTATCATGAGATTTGAGTGGTTTTAAATATGAATTTTTAAATGTTTCCTATTTTCTCATCTTATATATCAGCAGTGACACAAAAAGTGACTGACCAGATGAACTACCAGGCAATGAAACTAACCCTTCTGCAGAAGAAGATTGACAATATTTCTTTGGCCGTGAGTGATGTAAGGAGCACATATTCCTCTCTAGAAGAGAAAATCAATGAAGACAAAGGCAGGGAATTTCAATCTTTTCTAAAAGGTAAAAGTAAATTATTCATTTAGTTGAGACAGAAGGCAAATGACTCATTTATCTTTTCCCACATCTTTTGTTTAGATTGGGAGGTAGAGAGGCCTGAAACAAATTTTGAGGGAATAAGATACTTTTAAACCCTTTAACTTCTGAAATAATTTGAAATGTCTAAATATATTTTTACTAATACAGACAAATCTTTGAATATTTCATCTGACCTACTGACATTATATACCTAGTTATAGCCTAACTTGTATTCCTTTATAGTTAAAAGGAGCTATACTTAATCTGCTTCCATTGTGGCTTCTGGTTCAAGATAAAGATGAGGTCAACGGATGCTTATCAAGGCACATAGATCCATGATTGTTTCAATACTGATGAAGATATTGAGGATAAATCTAAAATATATTAGAAATTATCTAGAGCCAGAAACTAGTGCCAGAAACTATCTAGCTCATGTAATATAATCAATAAAATATATTAAAATTCCGTCAGGCCATTATTCATAGAAATCTGAGTCAGTTTTGCCTGAATTTTGTGATCTTGAAACAGCAGTCTCTGTTCCTTTCTGGAGGATCTGCAGGATAATCCATTTCCTGTTCATTTGCGTTGTTAGAATTAATTTTCTTGCAGTTGTAGGATTGAGGGTCCATTTGCTTGATGACTAAGCTTGTTCTCAGCTCCTAGAGGCTACTGCATTTCTTGGCTCATGGCCTTCTTCCTCCATTTGCAAAAGCCAACTCAACAGCTGTTGAGTTCTCATGGCAGCTCTCAGACCCACTCTTCTGCCTTCTTCCTTTTTAAGGACACATATGATTACATTGGACCCATCTGGATAATCCAGGATAATCTCCTCATTTCAGAGTTCTTAACCTTAATCATATCTGTCAAGATGCCAGGGAAGGTAACATATTCACAGGTTCGGGCAATTAGGGGCTGAACATCTTAGGGGCAGCATTATTCTGCTTACCAGAGAGTTTCATGTATAGTGAGTAATTGGTATGGTAGCAATACAATAGCACCCCTTGATAATTTCAATAAATCCAATCTAAGGGGATCAAGGAAGGCTTCTACAAAGAAAAACCAAGTCAACTGATAAGTAATGGATCAGGAGGAGTTAATTTGGTGAAGAGATTTCAGGTAGGCCATGAATATTCTAGACATGTGTTTTGGTTACTAGGAGCTTCTCAATTCACTGGGCTTATTGTATGTTTCCAAGTTTCAGGATTACTTGTCCCTTTCACTTTGTTTTGTACATAAAAAATATTCACGGTGCATCCAATTTCTACCACTCATGTTATTTTTTTCTCTATTTTATGTGGTTCACAAATAAAAGAAATAAAAAGGTGAAGATTTCCATGTCATTTACTAGCACAAAGCCACCATTATTTTTTCAGTCATGTAAATTATTAGTGCTATTAACCAACTGAAAGACTCTGTCTTACATTTCTGGTATGTTCCCTATGGCTAAAACTCATAGCAAGCATGAGAAAGGAATAGATTTTCCCTGAAGTGATAGCATGAGAAAGAAGTTAAATAGGAACAGTACACAATCAACTATAACCATTATAATAAAATTTGTTTAGCAAAATTTAGTTATCATAATCTGAGAGAATCTGGCCTGTCAACAGCCTTTTGTGAACTTATAAACAAAAATTCTGGCCCTGACACAGGAAAAATATGCACTCATAGCAACAACAGTCCCTCTTCAATAGGAGGCATTAATTGTGAACTGAGCCCAATCAGTTACAAGAATCAGAGGGCTTGCAGTTAATGAATGTTCATACAGGGAACAAGAGCTAAATTCGCCCCCAAGGTACTGCACTTTCCCAGCAAAACCATGACCCTTCTCTCACTTACACTACATCGGACTGAAGAGCACTGCTTTATCTGCTAGGAGCTGGAGAAACTGTTTAAAATCAAATGCCCCAACACCTAAGAGTTATCTAAATGTTATGAATAAGCCATGCATTCACAGCCACAGGAGGGACATGCCAAGGTATCTGATATCAGATATATCTGTTAAGTCACAATATACAATATTGAATTGTTTAGGAAGTAGCAGCACATTGAGTCACATGAAACAGAATCAAATACACTTAAAATGATGTGCTCACTCAAATATTGACATAAGACATTTTGACATATTTTTGCAAAAGTTAGATTCTTGCACAAATGTTTCTACAGTAACAAATTATATACCTATTATCTGAAAAGCTTGTTTTCTTGAAACAAGTCTTTAAAGCTAATAATCAGTTTGTTTGCTTCTCAGACACTAGCTATAATTTTATCCCTTTACCCAATGTGGTTTTCCATTAAAATTTTAAAGCATGAATTGTTACTTTCATTGCTTATTTTTTTCATAATTACTTTGTTCAGGATTCTATACTGAATTTTATACCTATTTATGGTGTTTTCACCTATTTTCATTCTTTTCCTGACTTTCAGATCATGCTGCTTTCCCCTTTTAAAATCTGTTGTTATTGTTGCTATTGTTCACAATTAATAAATTCAGTTACACTTAAGTTTTATTTTACCTTGTCAATCTTGAAAAATATTTTAAAGCCAAAATTATTAGGTTATAAATTCCAGAGAAGTTTCTGATTCTTAACCTTAATTTTTATTGTGTTTCATCTAGTTGTTGCCATGAGAATTAAAGATGACTTTAACTCACAGGAAATGACTAAATGATCCTATATAAAGTGCCATAAAATAACTTTTCTATTAAGCGGTGCCTTACACTCAGTGAAGCTACCGTATTCTGTTTTAAATGTCAGAAATCTCATTGGCCAAATTTCATTTTCTATGTAGCATCTAGAATATACTCGATGAAGATTTGTTGTATAAATGAGTGATGTGTCAAATGCTAAGTAAAATTTTTAAAATAAAAATACTTTAAAACCTTTCTTGGTATAATTGTTCATGTTAGTAAATGCAAAAGTAGACTATTTCAGTATAATTCAACTTAATTGCTGCTATTTAATCTTTTCTATTAAACTTAGCCTTTCTTTAGCATTTTGGTGCTGTGTGTCACTGATTACTATTTCATACTTCACATGCTTTTTTTTCTATTACATAAACTTGATTTTCACTCACTTATAGTTTTTAGACTAAGTTTATTTCAGTTTCCAATAGGTTTAGAAATGTAAATTTTATGCTCTAGAAATCCTAGACCCTAAAAGATCTATTAACAACATTTATCTTTAGTGTTTAGGATTTCTAAGGAAATATTTATCCATTCACAGCTTTGTCTTTGTATCACATTAATTATCAAGTATCAAGACGTTCAAGCAATACATCATTTCATTTGGTATAATTGCTCTTTCACAATATGCTTTACGTAAGTCTCTCAAGCAATACTTAAATACTTTTTAAAACTTGCTTACAAAATAGAGACATGTAGAGACTATATATTTATATTCGCTAATCATCTTTCTTGAATAGACTTCATAGTAGCCATAACTTGTTTCACAATACTCCATTGTGCAGACTTTCAATTTAAAATGCTTCGCAATATGTTGCCTTTATTTTGCATT
Source organism: Antilocapra americana (assembly GCA_007570785.1). NCBI lineage: Eukaryota > Metazoa > Chordata > Mammalia > Artiodactyla > Antilocapridae > Antilocapra > Antilocapra americana. The sequence goes on from ML662438.1 coordinate 7,598,324, forward strand.
ATAAATGTTGACTACTTGTTGGATTTGAATGGACATTTCTTCCATTTATATCTGTTTCATTGCCACATATGAGAAATATGCCTCAAGTATGTTTTAGTTTTTCCACTTTCTGTGTTTGTATGTAACTGGTTTATCTGTTTTTACATTTTTAAAAATATTTATTTCCTGTTTTAAACAATTCTGAATAGTTCAAGGGTTTTTCCCTTTTTTTAATGCTGCTTTTTGAATGTCCATAATTCTGGTTAGTGTTCAATCTGTTCTTTCTAAAAGGAAAGTATTAGTATATACTTTATTAATGCAAGTTTCCTCTCCCATTTTTGTTAAGCATTAATGTAATAATATTGGAAGTCAACTATACTTCAATTTAAAAAAGTTTAAAGAATTATCAAACTAAAATAAAATCACCTAAAAAAGAATTAACATCATGTTATGATAAGTTACGTATCTCTTAAATTTTTGTCTTTGTTTCACTTAGTTTTGTAGCTCCCCAAACACCTCATTATTTTTGTTTCATTTTTATTATGAACTATTACTGAAGTTTGTGATTATTACTTCATATTGCTCCTCATTTGGGAACCTCATTAAATTTCTTCCTGCAGTCAATATATAAAGTTTTAGAAGCACAAAATACAAACTCTGAAACCTAATTACAGTTGACCCTTCATCAACATAGATTTGAATCTCCTGGGCCCACTTACATAAGCATAAACAGACTTTTTTCAGGAATAAATACTATAGTGCCTCACAATCCACAGTCAGTTGGTTGAATCTAAGGATGTGGAACTGTGGATTCAGAGGTTCGTTTAGTCACTAAGTCATGTCCAACTCCTTTGTGATCCCATGGACTGTAGCACACCAGGATTTCCCAGCCAAGAATACTGGAGTGAGTTGCCATTTCCTTTTCTATGGGATTTTCCTGACCTAGGGATCAAACCCATGTTTCCTGCTTTGGCAGGCAGGTCCTTTACCACTGAGCCACCAGGGATTCAGAGGAACCTTGGATATAATGGAGGGCCACTACAAATAATATGTGGAGTCTTGGCTGTGCAGAGGGCCAGTGCCCCAATCCCTGCTTTGTTCAAGAGTCAACTGTACTAGAAACCTAATGAACAGTCATGAGCTAATACCAGGTACTAAGGCAGAAAGCCCCAAGCCATTTATTTTCATATGAAACTAAGGCTAGAATCATTCCATACAAGAGTCTATTAACTGAAGTCCGTGTATTTACTTCATGTCTTTTTATCCAAAGAAACTTCGTTCTATAGTTCTAGTGCGTACTACCTGCAACTGATTTTTTTCCCTCAGACTTACCAAGTAAGAAGTGATCACCTTCTAGGAATGCCAGTAATTTTTAAAAATTTCATAAGCAAATGCAGTCAAGAAATATGTTTATTATTCCATGTCATTAATGTTTAGTCTCAAACTTTTATCTTTTTAGAGATATAAAGGGTTTACACAGTTAAAATCATAAGTTGTTTATTGTTGTTTCTTATTTCTTTCTCCAGACCTAAAGTCCAAAAGCATTAATGATCTGGTAAAAGAAATAGTAAGAGAACAATTTAAAATTTTTCAAAATGACATAGAAGAGACTGTAGCACAGCTCTTCAAGACCGTATCAGTTGTCTCCAAGGAACTTGAAAACGTCAAACAAATAATTCAACAAGTTAATGAATCTGTTATTTCAGTAACAGTCCAGCAAAAGTCTGTTTTAATGCAAGAAAATAGGCCTACTTCAACTGATATACTGGACCTGAAAAATCATATTGTAAATATAAGACAAGAAATGACCTCTACATGTGAGAAGCCTGTTAAAGAACTAGAAGCAAAGCAGACTCATTTAGAAGATGCTCTGGAACAGGAGCGCTCCAGGAGAATTTTGCATTATGAATCCCTCAACAAGACTCTTTCTGAAATGAAGGAAGTACAAGAGCATCTTTTATCAACTGAACAAGCATCAAATCAGAAGAGTGTTCCAGTTCCTGAATCAGTTAGCAATAACATCACTGAATACATATCTACTCTACATCAGAATATAAAGAAGCAAGGTCTGATATTGTTGCAGATATCTGATGATTTGCATGCCCAAGACAGCAAGATAAATAATCTCACCCTTGCTTTGGAGATGGAGAAAGAATCTGTCAGGGAGGAATGTGAAGACATGTTATCCAAGTATAGAGATGACTTTAAAGTTCAAATTAAGGACACAGAAGAGAATTTACAAGTTTTAAACCAAACATTGGTTGAGTTTCTCTTTCCAATGGACAATAAGATGGATAAAATGAATGAGCAACTAAATGATTTGACTTATGATATGGAGATTCTTCAACCCTTGCTCGAGCAGGGAGCATCCTTGAGAGAGACAATGACTTACGAACAACCAAAAGAAGTAGTGGCTACAAAGAAAAAAGTGGAAAGTCTGACTAGTGCTGTTAACAGTCTTAATGTACTTACCAAAGAACTTACAAGAAGATACAACTTACTTAGAAATGAAGTACAGAGTCATGGGGATGCCTTAGAGAGACGTATGGATGAACATGCCTTAGAAATGGAAGATGGTCTAAATAAGACAATAACTATTGTAAATGATGCCATTGATTTCATTCAAGACAACTATGTATTAAAAGAAACTTTAAATGTAATAAAGTATAATCCTGAGATCCATCATAAATGTACCCAAAATATGGACACTATATTAACATTTATTTCTCAGTTCCAACATTTGAATGATTCTATTCAGATTTTAATCAATGACAATCAGAGATATAACTTTGTTCTACAAGTTGCCAAGGCCCTTGCATATATTCCTAAAGATGAAAAACTAAGGCCATCCAACTTTCAAAAGATTTCCCAAATGTTCAATGAAACTAGTTCCCAAGTAATAAAATTCCAGCAAAATATAAGTCATCTAGAGGAAAAAATACTCTCAGCCACAAAAATTTCCAAAAATTTTGAAACTCGGTTGCAAGGCATTGAGTCTAAAGTGACCAAGACGCTCATACCTTACTATGTTTCACTAAAAAAACACAGTGCAGCTACAAATGAGAGCAACCAGGCTCTACAACTGCAGGTATTAAATTCCAGATTTAAAGCGCTGGAGGCAAAATCCATCCATCTTTCTATTAATTTCTCTTTAATTAACAAGACTCTCTATGAAGTAGTAACAATATGTCATGATGCTTCTAGAAGTATATCAGAACTGAATGCTACCATACCCAAGAGGATAAAAGATTCCCTACCAAATATGCAGCTTCTTCAGAAAAGTCTGACAGAACATGTGGAATCAGTAATTGAAATAAAATCTCAAATTGCCCTATCTAATTTAACTTGGTATATAAATCAATCATTGTCTAGTAGTCTTGCAAATATTGTCAAGTCACAGAAGCAGATGAAACTATCACTGAAGAAACCAAATACTCTTAAATCAACAGTGAACCTGACAACTGTCCAGATAGGCCGGTCCCAAAGAAACACAGACAACGTTCTACTTCCTGGTAAGCTATTATCAAAAAATAACTTTTAATCTGTTTTCCTATTTAAGTCCTATTTAGTAGATTTGTATGGTTTAGCAAGACCATAAGCTATAAAAGGCACTTAACTGAGCTTGGACAAATAGTTAAGTAATTCAAAGATCTCTTACATATATTATTTGAATCTTATTTCAGCCTATGTAAAGCAGTTATCAATACAAAACAAATGCTTATAGTGTAAATATTTGTTCTATAAGTCTTAACTTTTTTCTGATAGGTCCCCTATAAGACAATCAAGCTTGCCCTTGTAGAACATTTTCTTTGCATATGTAATTAAAGGAATTTATTAGACAGTGAGTTCCTTGATGAATAAGACTAGATTGTGTCCTGTTCGTTTTGGTGTTACCTGGCGAAATGTTTGGTGTGCCATAGGAACTCAGTGAATATCTGTTGAATGACTGGCCCAGTGAATGTACAGTGAGCAGGAATTCAGTTTGGGCTGATGACAGAAGGCCCTGGATGACAAGCTAAGTGTCTTCATCCCTTTGGGCTACTTTAACAAAATTCCACAGACTGGGTAGCTTATAAACAACAGAAATTTACTTCTCAACATTGTAGAGGCTGGGGAAACTAAAATTAAGGTGCCAGCATAGTAATAATCTGGTGAGGGACCTTTTCCTGGTTCACTTGGTTCTGGTAATCACTGGCTTTATCCCCACATGGCAGAAGGGGTGAGGGAGCCTGTGAGGTCTCTTTAATAAGAACACTAATCCCATTCATGAGAGCACCACCTTGATCTCCAAAGCACCTCCAAAGGTCCCACCTCCTAATATCATCAACGGTGGGGGTTAGTATTTAAACCTATAAATTTTGAGAGACACATTCCAGGCAGGTAGACATGATTTTGTAAAGAGTGGTCTTTGGAAATTTCGAGCAGAGAGTTGGGTACGGTGAGAACTGTGTCTCAGGGGCATGAAGCCAGCAGTTGTGTGTAGCATGAAATTAGAGTACCAGTTAGGACATTATAAGCAAAACTGTAAGAACCAGATCTCAGGAAGAGGTAGCTGAATCAGAGGAGATAGGTATGAATAATGTGAAAGTTCTATTAGCAGAAACAAAAAGATAGTGGGAAAATTAATGGTCTAAGGAACAGCAACACATGATTCCGGTCCTAGTTGTTTCAGTACATCTGTGTAGCCTTGAGTAAGTTCACCTCTCTGAATCTGATTCTTCCATTCATGTGATGGAATTGCAATAGGTATTTTGCTGAGCTCATTAGCAGAAATATCCAGTCCCAGACTGTATCAGTTGCAGACTGGATCACTGTAAAAACAAGCAAACAGTGAGCCATTCACAGCCTGAATGCATGGCACTTGGGAAGGGGAGAAAAGTAGAATATTCTGTGATTTTGCTCTTGGGAAATGAGAGGGTAGAAGTACCATCGACAAATATTGTAAACACCAGAGGAGAAGCATACATTTGAGAGGAAAGAAATTTATTGTAGTGCATATAAACTACTTAATACTCTCTGTATGAAAGTATTTTATTAAGATGTTTGGCATATGAGTAACATTAAATAATCTTTTCACAATAAAAAGAATACTATTCCTAAAAGAAATGGCAGTGTACCTCTCATATGAGTCTGCTGTTAAATTATACACTCATTTGGATGAATTTTGTATTTTACTGCTTTTTCATTACAAAAGGGTAATCATTATCCTAGAATAATATGATCCTTCAGTGTTTTATCTCTAAATGTTCTGATAATATTAAAAATCACAGAATAATACAAAGTTGAGATATCTCTTCACTATTTAAACTATTGTATTTATTTATGACTCCTTTCAAATTAATCTGACTCAGGAGAACTAACATTACCCTATGGGATCACAGAACAAATTATTTAGGCTTTACATATTTTCAAGAAAAGGCAGTGTTTCAATATAAGATGTTCTTATAATAATAATTTTAGGAAAAATGAGTTGTTCTTCCTCCATATTATTGTAATCCTTAGTCTTTCCTCTGTGGACACTGCAAATGAGCTTCTGTTAAGCTCCATAGGATGTGTGATCATACATCAGGTAAGCCATGTCTTTTTCCCCTTAAATCAAAAAAATACCTGTATACAGCAACTATAAATTTAAATAGCTTCAAAATTAAGAGAGATTCAATAGAACATAAAAAACTAACAAAGTTTCATATTATTTCATTATAAAGAATGCATGCTAGGAGCATATAAAAATTGCATTGAATATTTATATATCAGTATATTAATGGGCTAATAATTAGTATTGATTCTTTTTTTACTGATGCCTTGATATAATTGCTTCTGGTTTCTTTATATACTGTAAGTAGAATTTTTATAGACCTAAAGTTAATAATTAATTAAAAGTTCTTTATTTTATCTTTGTAAAGATAACCCATAATGATGTCAGGGCAATGGGTATATATTGGCCTAATTTCATATGTGGGGTATGCAAAGCAGCAACATAACGTGTGGGGCTCTTTCAAGTGGATGCATAGATATGCATGTTCATTAAGCCAGCTCATTGGGCCATAAAACTAGTGGCATTCATTGGATAGCTGAGCAGGTAAAGTATATGTAAGGTAATAAAACCAGTAGATTCAGGCTAAATTCTCCTATAAAAATAAACCAATTGCAAAATGTACTACTTGCTTTGATACCAGCTGTGAGGCACACTGAAACACTACTTAAATCTGGCTGTGTTTCCTTTGACCTTTGCTATGATACGGTAAATACAGTCCAGCCACATTATTCCCTTACCTAATGCCAGAAGGTTATTTGTCATCATTTTAAAACTTTCACAATATTATTCAGATAATAACCACTATCATTTGCAGAATAAATACAATTTGCAGAAATTAAAACCATATAAACATAGTTTTTTAAATTTAATTTTTTTAATGAAGTATAGTTGATTTATAATATACTTTTAGTTTCAGGTGTACAACACAGCAATTCAGTTAGACACACATATATTCTTCTTTAGATTATATATATTCTTCTTTAGACTCTTTCTCCTTATGATTATTATAAAATATGGAATATAGTTCCCTATGCTATACAGTAGGTCCTCGTTGTTTATCTATTTTATATCTAGTAGTGTATTTATGTTAATTGCAACCTCATTTATCCTTCCTCCTTCCCCTTTTCTCCTTTAGTAACCATAGATGTTTTCTATGTCTGTGGGTCTCTTTTTGTTTAATCTTAATAACTGATAACCTCCTTTGAAGCCTAATAACAGGAATACTGTAATGATGAAAAACTGGATACTATTTAATAACATCCCAGGCTCTATTCAAACTATTCTACATATGTTTATTCATTTAATATTTATAAGGTAGCTATCATTATTCTTATTTTGAAGATGAGTAAACTAACCCTCGGCCTGATGTCACACCTTGTAAGTGAGAGAGCTGACTTCTGGTCTGTTGGCCACAGGGCTCAGCTGAGCCAGGGTACTCAGGTAGACTCTGAAGTGCGTTCGCCTGCCTTTCTCTTCCTTCTGCTTGTGTTTGATGCATCAGACCTGTTTCAGAGTCTGGCCATATCTGAATATTCCATATGACCAGAGTTGATACTCCCAGGGAGTTTGCTTTCTTGAGAATCCAAATACTGCCACTTATTTCTGCTTCTGATCAGAGAGAAGTAAGTGGCTGTTTTTCAGTGTAGCTTTTCTATGATAATGGCCAGTGGGCAGTTGTAGTTGAAAGTTACCATTGGTTATTCACAAGATCTTCTTGGGGCCGATGCAATAGCAGGTAAAATTCAGAGTCCTCTTCCCGTCACTTCCTTCTGAGTCATTTCCACATTCAGTTATGCTAACTATGATTCCTCCTAGGCCAATGCTGATAAACTGTTCCTGTTGAATCCCTAAATATTTGATTTATTTCTAAACAACAGTCCAATAGACATCAAGAAGATTTTATTTCCACTTTGAAGATTTGTTTATACAATTGGCAGATTTGTCCCTGCAGAAAGAGATTGGCTGCTTGCCTTCCAAGAGAAGCAGAATCCTGTGGTAACAAAGTCAGCAGCCTGGCTGAGGCTGTGTCCTCTGCTCATGAGGCCACTGGCTTTCTACTTTAACTATTCCCCCTGTATTTACCAGGTATATTTAACTCTCCTTAATAAACCTCTAGTTCATCACTATCACTTTAGTTAAGAAAGATTACATTTTGCAAAAGGTTTGGTAGTGTATGATATACAGCTTTTTAAATGATCATTGCTGTGAATATAAGCAGTTTAAAAGAAAAAAATAATAAACTAGTGAACATTTAGCTGTCTTACATCATTTTAAAATCATTTATAAATTTTGTGACACAGCATAGAGGCAGTTGTGGATGACTAAGAAGCACTGAATTGCCTGGCAAGACTTATTTGTAATAAGTCTTTTTTTTCTAAAACTTATTTTCCTCATTTATAAAATTAGAATAACATACCCACCTTACAAAGTTTATTTTAAGGAACAAAGAAATCAACTGACACCTAGTGTATTATTAACATGGTTATGACTATATGATACAATTTTCTCAGCTATAGTCAATGTTTATATTTTATTTTCTTTAATATTTTCACTTAATATTTGATATATAATTATTTCCATGTATCAACATAATTTAAATGCTTATGGTATTCCATTGCTCTACTTTTAATTTATAAGTCACTGTGTTTTAAACTCAGCATGTTTATAAATGAGATTATGCTTATCATATAACAGTGTCAAAAAGAACAAGATTAAAAATGTAAAGGCTTAGATGTATAAAAATGCTTGTGCATCACAGGCACTAAAAGAGATCTGCAGAAGTTTTAATGAGTTTTTTTCCACAGTATTTTGGCTCTAGATGTGCTTTTCCAGGTTATAAAAAATAATCATTCTCACATATGCCTCAGGATAAGTTGACTTCTATACAAAATAGTTGAATATAAGCTAATTAAATTTGGAGGGATTGCTGCTTGAATTTAGAGTTTACAGTGTGCTTCATAAAGTACACAAAATGTCACACAAGTTTGCTGATATGCTGGAAACACTCATGGTACTCAGAAAATAGCTACACATATCGCTAAGGTTTATTATAGTGAAATGATACGTGATATAATCAGTAAGGGAAAAGGATCCAGGCAGAATCTGGAGAAATCCATGCATAGGCTTCCTTAGGCTCTCTCCCTCTTGTAAGGGGGTACCCTTCTGTGTGGGATCTTTTTTTTTTCTCAGTCACCAAAACATGCAGTAACATGCAATTTTTCTGCCCAGAGAAGTCCACCAGATATTCAGCGCCTAAGATTTTTATTGGGGCTTGTCTTAGTCAGCTCACACTGCTATACTGCTATGACAAGTACCATAGGTAAGGTGGCTTATAATCAATAGAACTTTACCTCTCACGGTTTTGAGATCAGGCCAGCATGATCAGTTTCTGATGAAAGCCCTCTTCTGGACTGCAGATTGTCAACTTCTTTTATTTTCACATGATAGAAAGAGAAGGAGGGACCGAAAGGGAAGGGGAGGGGTCCCGTTTAAAAGGGCACTAATCCTACTAATGAAGGCTCCACCCTAAATACTGAAATGCCTCCTACAGCCCCCACCTCCTAATACCATCCCTTAGGGAGTTAGAAATTCCACATAAGAGTTTGTAGGGGACACAAACTTTCAGCTCAAACAGGGCCAGTCACGTAGGCACCCTCTGCTGAGCACATACCAAAAGTTCAGCCTAAAATATATCATTTGTACAATGAGTCAGGGCACTATGAAGTTACTTTTTAATTAGAGAAGCCAGGTTCCCAGATATGGATCAAGGGCATATTTTCACATATTTTCAAATTCTTGAAAGTCAGCATTTCTAAAAGTAGCAGTCTCAGGCCTGCTATATAAACTCTTTTCTGCTCATGATCTTAAAGACATTCTTTGTGCCAGAGTTGGTTAGCAAGCCTGTCTTCTGGGGATAGCTTCCCCAGTTTGTGTCAATAAAACAGGGTTGAAGAGAATATTAAATGAAGTAGTTTTTATTCATTGTTCCCAAGAAGAAGAAAAGAATCTCCTAACTTTCCAGAGAATTCCCCTTTGTATGGAAGTTGAAGAAAAGATGCTGGCAAAATTGACAATTCTTTCCTGCTTCATGTCTTGCAATAAAGTGACCATGGAATCTAAAGGTGAACAGTCAGAACCCTATGTGCTTGATGTTCTCATCTGAGCCAAAATTTATAACACATGCATCTGATGATAAAAAAGAAATGGAACAGGATACCAGTATTCATTTACATAGTCGCTACATATGCTAAGATTAGTCTCCTAACAAGAATCACAGGAGCTATTTCTCAACAGCAAACTGTTTCTTTGACACCAAAGATTTGACACCAGATCTAATTATTAACTGGCCTGTTGTTAAGTACAATTAATGGATGTCTTTCCACTGGTCACTAACAACACTATAAGTTCAAAATTGCACCTGACACTGTAGTATTATTTTGTGTTGTACTCATTGTCAAACATGAGGAATAATCTGTTGGGATTATTAAATCACAAATTATGAGCGTGTTACACAGTTGTCTGAGTGGACGTGATTCTCATCTTAACAAAAAGTGCAGCATAAAAAAAAGTTTTGACATATGTTAACTGCACATGAAATTTGAAAACCATACTCTAAAAGTTTATAATTGCCAGTTTTACTATTTACATAGTAGTAAATCCACTTTTCAGCTTCAAAGTGGATCTGAAAAGAACTAAAGTATTTTCTCAGTATTATTTCTCAAAAATAATAAGTATTAATATTTTCTCAGGGTCCCAGAGTGACCAGCTGGGATGTTTAATAATAAACACTATTTGGTTTTAAATAATAGGAAATATTTTTAAAGAGAAATAATAAGTATTTTATTATAAATTTAATTTGAATTATTCAAATCTGCTTATTTTGAGCATTACTGTCTCAGGGGAAATATAACATGGCATTTTGTTTTGTTGATATAATTGATTAATGTAAACTCAAGTCTCTTCACCTCTCAAACTAATTTCCAAAAGTTTTATTATACAGTGTTTAGAGAACTGAAGAAGTCAGTGAAAGAAAATTATTGAGTCTTATTTTGCCAGTCATGTAGAAATTAAAATACACATCTACCTTTTACAAAAAAAGGATATCCTTTTTATAATCAGCAGTCTCTTAAGAATTCTCTTCTAGACTTTATAATCTTAAACAAGTGCTAAATTAAAATTTTTTCAGGTATATTTATAATAGATTCCAGAGGTATCTGCACAAATATTAAGTGCCAATAAAATCAGGTATTTTTATAGATGCTTGGGATACATAGCATTTTTTAAAATTCCTATTTTTTTGGAGCTTACAGTATAGCAGGGATAGAGAAAGATAAGTGAAAATGTAAATTGAATTGTCTTGTAAAAGGTGATAAATGTTATGCATAAAAGAAAAAGCAGAAAGATAGAGAATCAGAGTACTATGGGATGTGCTGAGTGTGTGTAGGGAGCAAGTGTAGTATTAGTAAATAAAATCATGGGATAGGGCTCAATTTCTGGAAAAATAGTGAGCCCTACAGGCAATGGGAATATAAAGAAAACTTTCTAATTTTGTTGTAACACAAGTTGACAGTGGAAGATGTACCTATCGAGTAATGTGGTATTTCACTGTTATGTTTTATGTTTAAAAATTATTTCCATGAGCTTCTGAACACCATGTTGATATAGCTGTTTTGAACATGAAAGAAGAGAGACATGTTATAGCATATAATAAGCACTAAATGGGTATTATACGAGTTTATTGTCATGAGAGTGTAATGCCTTATTAAGAACTGGATGTCTGGGCAAATCTCATGAAAGAGGCAGTCTTGGGCTGAGCATTCATTCAATCAACCATTTATACCCTATGTGGAGTATCATATGTTTAAATTCATTCTGTTAGTAACAATGAAAGATTTTTGAGCAAGAGTATAAGATAATCAATAACCTCAGATATGCAGATGACACCACCCTTATGGCAGAAAGTGAAAAGGAACTAAAGAGCCTCTTGATGAAAGTGAAAGAGGAGAGTGAAAAAGACAGGTTAAAACTCAGCATTCAAAAAACAAAGATCATAGCATTGGGTTACATCACTTCATGAAAAGTAGATTGGGAAACAACTGAAACAGTGACATATTAAAAAACAGAGACATTACTTTGCCAACAAAGGTCCATGTAGTCAAAGCTATGGTTTTTCCAGTAGTCATGTATAAATGTGAGAGTTGGACCATAAAGAAAGCTGAGTGCTCAAGAATTGATGCTTTTGAACTCTGGTGTTGGAGAAGACTTTTGAGAGTCCCTTGGACTGCAAGGAGATCCAACCAGTCCATCCTAAAGGAAATCAACACTGAATATTCATTGGAAGACCTGATGCTGAAGCTGAAGCTCCAATACTTTGGCCACCTGATGTGAAGAACAGGTGGAAAAGACCCTTTACATTGGAAAAGATCCTGATGCTGGGAAAGATTGAAGGTAGGGGGAAAGGGGGACGACAGAGGATGGGATTGTTGGATGGCACCACCAGCTCAACTGATGTGAGTTTGAGCAAGCTTCAGGAGTTGGTGATAGGGAAGTCTGGAATGCTGCAGTCCATGGGGTACAAACAGCTGGACATGACTCAGCAACTGAACTGCCTGATAGCATAATCATTATTAAGATTTATTCCAAGTTCTTCCACAGATCAGTTACAAAATTACAACTGTCCGGCTTGAATAGATTAAGACCTCAATAGGTGATAGAGAAAGGAACAAAATGAAAACTGGGAATATTAGTTAAATGTGAATATATATTTAGCAGAAAACAACCAGTTGAAAACACAAAAACTTAGAATAAAAATAACACCAACATTTAAATAAAGCATCAGTGATGAGAAGTCAATCGTTCCATTAATGGAAATAGAAAGGTTAAGGAAGAAGTACAGATGCACATGGGAAGAGAAGTTTAGTCTGTGATACATTAGTTTAAGGCTCTCTATCCCTGTGTGTGTGTGTGTGTGTGTGTGTGTGTGTGTGTGTGTGTGTGTGAACTTCTGCATGCCAGATCACTCAGTCATGTCTGGTTCTTTGTGACCCCATGGACTGCCCCTTGCCAGGTTCTTCTGTCTATGAAATTTTCCGGGAAAGAATACTGGAGTTGGTTGCCACACCCTCCTCCAGAGAATCTTCCCAACCCATTTCCTCTATCCCTATGGAAATGTCCAAAAGTCAATGAGCAATGTAGGTCTGGAACCAGAAGAGGGATTGTAAATAAAAATTGGAAATTATTGTGCTGAGGTGATAGTTGATGGCACAGAAGTAAATTAGGTAGCTAGAGAAAAAGTAGAGAACTGAAGATAGAAATGTGGGAGAGAGAAAAAGGAGTAATCAGAACCAGGGAAGTACATGAGTCTCTGAACTCAAGAGTCTTTAAGAAAAAAGAAAAGATTGAAAAAAAAAAAGACATAATGATGTAGAAGGAGGACCTGTGCAAACAAAATAACAGAAATAAAAATGTTGGGAAGATGTCTGTTTATCTTTGCTATAATTTACATGAAGTTAAATTCACTGTTTTTTTTTTCTTCTTTAATTCACTATTTTTGACATGCAGTCTGTGAATTTTGACAGATGGGTAGTCATGTAATCACCACAAAAGTCAAGATGGAGAACAGTTCCATCACACCCTCAAATTCTCTTATGTACCTTTTTTAGTCAAATTTACCTCCACTCCCAGTCACTGTTAACAGTAAGTTTTCTTCCCTTACCCTTTTATCTTTTGCAGAGTATCTTTTATATTAACTCATGTAAAACATTATGCAAATCCACCAGTATCTGTTCTAGATACTATGCCCACCACAACATTATAACTTTTCTTTATCTTTCATGCTATGTACCTTTTGAGCCTGGCTTCTTTCACCAGGTACATTTGAGATCCTTCTATGTTGTTGCATGTGTTCCTTTTCATCACTGAGTATGGATGGACCTACAGTTTGTTTACTTGTTTAGCAATTAAAGGATGCTTTGGCTGTTTACAGTTTGGGGTGATTATGAATAAACCTGCTGTAAACATTCAGGTTTACATTTATGCATAAAGGTTTTTATGAATATATAGTTTTCATTTCTCCTGAGTTATACAGCAGTAGCATAACTTAGTTTTAAAATAAATACAGTTTTTTTTTTTTATTGTTTTTGCCATACATTGTCATGATATCACCATGGGTTTACATATGCTTCCCCTCCGGAACCCCCCTCCCTCCTCCCTCCCCCCCGGGAAATCTCGCTGCACCAGTCCCGAGCATCAATCCTGGGCTGGCGATTGATTAGACACATGACAATTAACATGCTTCAATGCCCTTCTCCCATATCATCCCACCCTTACCCTCATCCACAAAGTCCACGAGTCTGTTCTATACATCTGCGTTCCTTTTGTTGTCTCCCATATTGGGTTCTCGTTACTGTCTTTCTAAATTCCATATATATGCGTTAATATACTGTATTGTTGTTTTTGCTTATGGCTTACTTCACTCTGGATAATGGGCTCAAGTTTCGTCCATCTGAGTAGAATTGCTTCAAATGAATTTTTTTTTAATGCTGAGTAATATTCCATTGTGTATATGTACCACAGCTTTCTTATCCATTCATCAGTTGATGGGCATCTAGGTTGTTTCCATGTCTTGGCTATTGTAAACAATGCAGCGATGAACATTGGGGTACACGTGGCTCTTTCAATTCTGGTTTCCTCGGTGTATATGCCCAGCAGTGGGATTGCTGGGTCATATGGCAGGTCTATTTGCAGCTTTTTAAGGAACCTCCACACTGTTTTCCATAGTGGCTGTACTAGTTTGCATTCCCACCAACAGTGTAAGAGGGTTCCCTTTTCTCCACATCCTCTCCAGCATTTATTGCTTGTAGACTTTTGGATGGCAGCCATTCTGACTGGTGTAAAGTGGTACCTCATTGTGGTTTTGATTTGCATTTCTCTGATCATGAGTGATGTTGAGCATCTTTTCATGTGTTTATTAGCCATTTTTATATCTTCTTTGGAGAAGTGTCTGTTAAGTTCTTTGGCCCACTTTTTAATTGGGTTGTTTATTTTTCTAGAATGGAGCTGCAGGAGTTGTTTGTATATTTTTGAGATTAATTATTTGTCCGTTGCTTCATTGGCTATTATTTTCTCCCATTCTGAAGGCTGTCTTTTCACCTTGCTTATAGTTTCCTTTGTTGTGCAAAAGCTTTTAATTTTAATTAGGTCCCATTTGTTTATTCGTGTTTTTATTTCCAGTATTCTGGGAGGTGGGTCATGGAGTATCCCGCTTTGGGTTATAGCAGAGAGTGTTTTGCCTATGTTATCCTCTAGGAGTTTTATAGTTTCTGGTCTTATGCTTAGATCTTTGATCCAAAAAATAAATACAGTTTTAGCTTTGTAAGAACTGGTCAACCACTTGTCATTTCCATTAGAAATGTATGAGAATCCTAATTCCTCCACAATCTTGTCAGCACTTGACAATGCTAATATTGTTTATTTTACTATTTTAATAGATATATTCTTGTATTTAATTGTGATATTATTTTGCATTTTCCTAATGACTAACGTTGTTGAAAATATTTCAGTACCTTTGCCATTTTTAATATTCTTTTGATTGAAGATTATAACTCTAAAGAAAAAGGCAAAAACAGATGATAATGTTGAGTAAAAAACATTTCATTTTCTGGATCGTGACTTAGGATAAATATAAATGACAAGTGTTAGAGTAAATCATCTGAGACAGGGCTAATCCATTTGGTAAGGATTGCTGATACAATTAAAAGAGCTTTAAGTTTTATTTGAAGTGTTGAGAAAAAAGATCCCAGAAACAAGATCAAGAACAACAGACATGAATTTAAGAAGAACAAAATAAAAACTAATAATTGAAAGAAAAGTAGTAAAGATGGTTGAAAACAATGTTTCCATCCATCTGTAACTAATGAACAGAGTATGAGTGCCTGTTCATAACTAATGAACAGGCAATGAATCTGAAAAAGTAATACAAACAACTGCTCACATTTCTAGAGGTTGTTGGAAAGGGGCATATGAAGAGTTTTTAGAGCAATGAAAGGATATGACTTATTTGATAGATATGGTTTGATAAATGGTGAAACAGAATAGCACTGAAAATTAATATACATCAGTATGAGGGTGAAGACATGTTAGCATTGGCATCAAGATGAAAGATAAAGAAAAGTTATAATGTTGTGTGGACACAGTATCTAGAGCAGATACTGGTGGTTTATATAGTGCCTTCCTCTGTGTATGACAAAGTTGCCCAGAGGCACTGAGAGGTCCTCTCACTCATTAGTCTATTAGAAACTCCACTCTGACCTCAGCAGGGACCAGAGCTATCCGTCCTGCACAGTGTTACTGTTTAAATGATGAAATTAAAAAAAAAAATCCTGATGCTAATCTAGAACTAAGCATTAAAAATAAAAACAATTTAAATAAGTAGTAAATAAAAATAAAATATTATATAAAATATGTATGGTGCTAGGTGTACTATAAACAAAAATAGAAGTAGAAGACATAAGTATGAAGTGTCCCTTCATTATTCATCAAATGCCTATTGAATAAGTGCTGAATGAGCACTGAGAAAAATTAAATGGCTAGAGGGGTAAATTAAATACAACCTCTCTTCTCATGGATTTCAGACATTAAATAAGCAATTAAAATAAAGAATGGTAAATATTGGCAAAGACAGAGTGCTTTGAAAATGTAAGGAGTTCTTCAAGCAGTTCAAATTTAACATAAGCCTTTATAAAATATGGAAGTAGGATTAATAGAAAACTATAACTTGAGCACATATCAGGGTTCAGAAAGCAAAGACCAGAACAAATTGAGACTTATGAAACATTCCAATACAGTGGTAAAGGAATTTTAGTCCTGTTCAGAGTAGGGAAATGAATATTAACAGATTAGTCATGCTATTTTCACAAGATGAGAGAATATTAAGTCAGCAGAACTTAATTGTACTGATCTTCATCAAAGAAGATGAATGGACTGGAAGGAGTTTGAAGTTCTACCCAAGATAGAAGTTGTGAAAAGTTTGCTTGAAATAATTCCATGTCTCTAGAAAAACATGCCAATGACATTATAGAATCAAACTCTATTTGATCTTTGAGAAAAAGTGAAGAAGTAAAAGAGTATTAGATAAAAGATGAGATCATCTACTCAGTCTTCCATTGATTTGTTTATTCGTCTTTAAAAAGACAGTTTAGTATGTCCGTATGTCAAGCACTGTGCTAGGCAGTAGTGACACAAAGTTTAAGAAGTGGAAACCCAGAGCCCAGTCCTTATAAAAGCTCACATTCTAATTGAAAGTAGGAACAAATAAGCAATTACATGATGACTCAGCGGGTAAAGAATTCACCTGCAATGCAGAACATAGGAAACATGAATTTAATCCCTGGATGGGGAAGATCCCCTGAAGAAGGAAATGGCATCCCATTCCAGTCTTCTTGCCTGGGAAATCCTATGGGCAGAGGAGCCTGGTGGGCTACAATCCTGGGGTCGCAAAGAGCTGGACACAATTGAGTGACAAAGCATGCCACAGGCCAGATAAATTCAATAGGAACTTCAGAGCATCAAACAATTAAAAGAATCTATGTAATTCTATTGATAGGAAAGATGTAAAAAAAAAAAGATGTTTTATTTAGAGTCTGATTTTTATTAATTCAAGGACAAATTGCCCATTGAACACAAATATGTACAGGAACTTATAAAGGTATCTAACTATTTTTTAAGTATTTTAGTAATAAAGTAAAAAATAATATAAATCAGATGATATATGAAAGTAGATTTGTATCTGACTGTATAATGAAATAGAAATAGCTTTAACTGACAAATCAGTGCCAACCAATCTTTAGTTGTCTATTACAAGGTTTGGTACTTAACAAGTACCCATTAAATATTTTTTCAAAATGAGAATATAGCCAATATCTTATCATAACTTTTAATGTATACAGTTTATTAAAATATTGAATCATTATGCTGTACCCTGAAACTAATAACATAACACCGTAAATCAACTAGACTTCAAAAAAATTTTTTTTCATTCTAATTACACAGGCATGAAGTTTGGTCACACTTTACGTGAATTTGAATTATTTAAATATGAATTACAATGTATTTAAAATATGTGTAGATCTTGCTCTTGAGATAAATGTTAAAGCAAATAACCTTAAATTTAAAAATCAGCAATGACCATGTTTGGAAATGAGTGAATTGTAAACTGTTCCACAAGGTGGAGCCGTAGTGGTAACTGTATCTAGTAATGTATTCTTCCAACCTTTTCTTTCCACATTATGTATTATGTTTATAACCATATTTATCATTTGTAACCATATTTATAACTTGAGGCCTTCTAAATAACTGAAAATTTTCTATATCTAATAAATAAACTGAAACAATGTCTTCAGCAAATTGAGTATGTTGGGGATTTATCCCACTTTTTTACTGCTGTCTAATATTCCTTGCTGAACAGAGAGTGGAGGTAATAGTGTTAGTCTCTTAGTCGTGTCTGACTCTTTGCGACTCTATGGACTGTATTTCATCAGGCTCCTCTGTCCATGGCATTCCCCAGGCAAGAACACTGGAGTGGGTTGCCATTCCCTTCTCCAGGGGATCTCTCTGACCCATAGGTAGAACCCAGGTCTCCTGCATTGCATGCAGATTCTTTACTGTCTGAGATACAGAGAAGCTCTGCTGAAAAGATACTATACTTCATTTAACAAGTCCCTTCATCAGTAGCCATTTAGGGGTTCTACTGTTTTTCACTAGTGGAAATGATATCATGAAGAAATGTCTTGAACATTATCTTTGTGCAAGTATGTCTGGAATATATGTTCTGCTGGGAGAAATTTCTGCTCAAAGCAAATTAACATTTTTAATTCTGTCAAATTGTCCCATTCAAAGGTTCCAACAATATAAGGTCTAACCAACATTATAGGAGAATGCTCATTTTCAGCATGACTGTTTTGTTTTTAAATGTTGCCACCTGATATAAAACGTTGTTGATGGTAATTTGTTACTCCTTAATTAGTAATGAGGTTGAATAAGTTTTGAACTGTAGTTGTTCACTGACTTCCCAGCTCATATTACTTGCCCATTTGCCACTATTTTTACAGGGTTACACTCTTTTTTGTGGGGATTAGTCAGAACTTTTTGTTATAGGTATTAGTCATTAGATTATTGTATATGTTAAAGATATTTTCCCTTCACCTAGCACTTTGAAATTTGATAATGTGCGGCTTTCGTTGCAAATGAGTTTTGAGTCTAGTTGTTCAAACATCAGGATTTTTCTCTTATGGTTTCTGGGTTTTGTTTTGTGTTGAAAGAGCTTTCCAAAAATTTAAAGCTTAGCAAAGATATTCTGTTTATTTGATTATAATGCAATCATTTTTTTCACATCCAGTATTTTTATGCACATGGAATTTATATTTTTATGAATATACAGTTAGCTTAGCATCATTTATTGAACAGACTTTGTTTTCCTTCTGTGATTTGAAATTTTATTCTCGTCATGCACTAGTTTCAATTATATGTGATTGTGTGTCCAGATAGCCTATCAGTTCTACAACTGACAAAAATCTTAATATTTAACACAAATAAATGCAGTGGATCACAGAATTATTCTCACTTCCAAGAAGCAGGAAAGGGCTTCAGAGGAAGCAGCTCAGAGAGTTCAGAGCTTTCGTGAAATCCCATGACTGCATTGGTGGGTGATCTGGGCCTGGTAATGCATTTTTCTTATTTCTAACTCAGTGTTTTTCCCATTCTGCTGCAAACTCTAATTTGAGATCGGCAGAAAAACAGGTCAATTTTACCCTCTTTTATCTTGACTCTTTTTCAGTAACAGAGGAGTATTCATACTGTAGCAGATCCCCATGCCAGAATGGGGGTACATGTATAAATGCAAGAACTAGCTTTATCTGTGCTTGCCGACATCCTTTTACTGGTGACAACTGTACTGTCAAGGTGGCAGGAGAAAATGCTTTAGCTCCAGGTAAGAAAATACACGTGTCCTTGGATTTTCTCAATGTCATAAACAAAAATATTTTTTGAAATGTTTACAAATTAGTCATAAACAAAAATATTTTTTGAAATGTTTACAAATGAATGTTTAGACCTGCTTAATCTGGACTCACTTGAGGATTAATTCCTTTTACTTCTGAAATTCACTGAATAATATACATGGGTTTTGACAGGTAAACTAATTCATATACACTAGTTGAAAATTTCAATGTTGGTTTAATAGAAGCAGTTTGTTAAAAATCCCCCAACTTGTTTTCTCTAGTGCTTCTTGAAAGAAAATATAGATTGCATAAGAAAATATAGATTATACTTTCTTAAAAGAAAATAGCTTATATTGTATATATGCCTTATAATATATGTGTATACATAGTGTGTGTGTGTGTGTGTGTGTGTGTGTGTGTGTGTGTATATACATTTTCTCTTCAAACAAGAATACATCTTTGATTCATATTAAATCTGATCCCGTAAATAAAGCTTTAATAAGTGTATAGCAGTATGTCTTCTATGAAGGTCATAGTACCGTTCTGACTGGCTGAGGGCTGTTAGACTATGCTAAAATGTAGTGAGTAGAGCAAGATGCCTTTCTGTCCATTTATTTTCATAAGTACTGTTTGCTGTATATTTACTTCTGGAGTGTACCATTTTTGATTTTCACACAAGAAAATGGGTGCAGTACTTAATATATATTCTCTTTAAAATGGTGGCAAAAATATGTTTCAAATCAGGCTTTTCTTAATATGCTGCATAATAAAGAATGAAATTTTTAGTCTGCTTTTAAATCTCAGCCTTTGTAAGTACATTTGGCATTAATTACATAGAAGATTGCTTTTGTCTATCTCTCTATAGTGCATATGATTTCATTGGGTTTCCGTTTTAGCCTCCAGAAACTGTTTGACAACGTGCAGGAAAAATTGTTTCTACATCATGTCAGCTTTAATTCATGCAAGAGGCTTTAAAACATTCTAGCATACCATAATAATCATAAAATGCTTTGAATTCCTTCATCTCCAGAGAGATCAAAGCCACACATAAATTAATCTTTGAGGCATTTTTGTGAGTGATGTATTGAGTGTTACTGTCATTCTACCCGATCTAAAGGGAGAAACTGAGTCTCAGAGAGACTAAGCAATTTTGGGTAGTTCAGGCAAGAAAACAGGCAGGCATCCAGACACACATGCCCTTGTTAAGTCCAGTGAATGACTGTTTTACTTCTACTAACCCTTTCTATAACTGAGATATAGAATAAAGATATAAACAAAACAAGATCAAAACATGAAAATTAACTCTTTCCATTTTTTTTCCACTAACAGATTTTTCAAAAGGAACTTACAGATATGCTCCGATGGTGGCATTTTTTGCATCTCATACTTACGGAATGACTACACCTGGTCCTATCTTATTTAATAACTTGGATGTCAACTATGGAGCCTCATATACTCCAAGAACTGGAAAATTCAGAATCCCCTATCTTGGGGTGTATGTTTTTAAGTATACCATTGAGTCAGTTAGTGCTCATATCTCTGGATATTTAGTGGTTGATGGAATAGACAAGCTTACATTTGAGACTGAAAATGGTAACAGTGAAATACACTGTGATAGGGTTTTGACTGGAGATGCCTTATTAGAATTAAATTATGGGCAAGAAGTGTGGTTGCGCCTTGTAAAAGGAACAATTCCAGCCAAATTTCCCCCTGCCACTACATTTAGTGGTTACTTATTATACCGTACATAAATTAGCATGAAAGACAGACTGTCACCTTTACTGAGAAGCAGCCAATGTTTTTATTTATCTTTGCATGCACATCTGCTCTGCTTTTGGTTTTTCACCATGAATGAAAACGAACCTCTTTATAAAATCTGAGTAAGGCTGTAAGTTTGTTTATTTCACAAAATTATTTAAATATCTTTTAGACAACCTGTATATGAAGGAATTTTTGCTCCTAAAGAGATCTAGTAGCATAGAAAACAAAATTAATTTTTTAGCATAACAATTGCTATTTTTGTTTTTCCATGTTAAGGCATTGCAATATAAAAGAATATTATAAAATGACAATCAGTCAATATTTCCAGTCACAGTAATTTTTTCAACAGAACATTTAACTTTTGTGATTCCTTGTGTACATAAATATATAGCATGTTTCTTAAATTCATAAGTTCAAAGTATTCAAAGACCAAGAAGTCTTCCTTTAACTTTGATTGTCAGTCTTTCCTGCCGTTTTAAAATTTTACATATTGAAATTTTCACTTGTAATGAAAATTTTTAAACTTGAATTAGAAATTTGAAATATGCTTTACTATTCTTTCCTTCATAAACTATATTCAATATCCTATGAAAAGTTATAATGGAAAAGAATATGAAAAAGAATATATATGTGTGTAACTGAATCAATTGCTATACACCACAAACTAACACAACACTGTAAGCCAACTATATGTCAATAAAATTTTTTAAAAGATTATATTTTCATTCCTATAATTAGAGAATAAAGAAATAGTTAACACATGGACATTTACACCCAAGTCTAAAGACACAGAAGTGGATACTTTATCTTTCTTTCATCATATAATAACTGTGTGTGTGCTCTGTCATGTTCAACTCTTTGTGACTTCATGGACTGCAGCCCAGCAGGCTCCTCTATCCATGGGATTTCCCAGGCAGGAATACTAGAGCAGGGTTGCCACTTCCTTCTCCAATGGATCTTTCTCACCCAGGGATTGAACTGGGTCTCCTGAACTAGCAGGCAGATTCCTTACCACTGAGCCACCAAGGAAGCCCATACAATATATACAGGGGAAAAAACAAACAAACAAAAAAAACACATTTTTCCCTAATGAGTATCCTATGGCAACACATGCAGACCTGATTGTATTTTTATAACAGGTACATATATTTCATGGTAATACTATGACTTATGGATTTATGGTATGCTTCCTGTGCCCTGGTTCTCTTCTATGCAACTAATATGTAACATCTCATTTATTCCTTACAAAATTTTTAAAAGGTGGGTATTACCCAAGTTTCACAGCTAGGAAGGACTAAGGTAGGATTTAGACTCAGCCATTCTTCTCTAGCACCCACTGGCATCCTTTCTCTATCTTACCTCCTACAGATGTACCATAATTGATTTCATAATCCCTTTGAAGTTCATTTGGATTATCCCCAATGTTTCATTATAATATTATTGTAGTGAACACCCTTAAAATACATTCCTTATATATTTAACAAGATAATTTTGAAGAAGAAATTCCTGCAAGACATTCTAAGAAAGAAGTAAAAGTTTTTGGTATGGAAGACATTTCTCATGAATTAATTTATTTAATGCTTACTATAATCCTGTGAATAATGTACTAACCTTATGAGATATGTATCATGTATTAGTCTCTTTACACTGGTGAGAAACAGGCACATAAGTGGGTAAGTTTCACAATAGTTCAGGAAATTGTGAGAATTTCAAGAACAAAAGATAAGCATATATTTCTGCTTTGCTAAAAGTTCTATCAAAAGGCCCTTGAGAAGATTGTTATCCAGTTTGCTCATGTTAAGGAGTTCTCATTACTCCCAAGACATACTAATCAAAACTTACAGTGTTTAAAAATACTGCCAATCTTAAATGTGAAAATATTATATCCTCAGAGCAGAAACTTAAGTTTTTTTTTCAAATTTTCTAAAACTTGAATGCACATGTCCAAGCTAAGAAGCATATACAAATGTTCACAGTAACTTTGTATGTAGTAGCCAAAAACTAGGTTTCACCCACATTTGTCAATAGATGAGTAGTTAAGCAAACTCAGATATATCCACACAGCAGAGGACTGCCAATCAATAAAAATGAAGGAATACAAACACATACTATATGCCAATCTGTAGAAGATTTCAACCTGCAGTCTAATGAAACTTGGACAGTCCTGCAGGTAAGTGTGAAGTGTGTATTGCCCAGCAGAATGTCTCATGTTGAGCCAAAACTGCTGCGCCCTCACGGCCCAGCCTCACTCAGTATACCAGGAAGAGTGGAAGCCAGCTGCTGACAAATGAAGGCTGAATGACTGACAGTTTCTCCTATTATGTGTAAATATGTTATTTTTAATTTATTATTTATTTTTATTTTTTTATATTGTAACAAATTCAGGAAAGACTTTTTTGTTTACATTATTGTATTGGTTTTGCCATACATTGACATGAACCTGCCATGAGAATACACGTTCAAAAGTATTTGGAGAATTTCCATAATTTCTTTAGTCCCTGCCTAAAATAACATCACAATCTAAAATGTTTATTTTAAGTACTCCTAGATTAAACAGAATTTTTGTTTTCCAGTTATACTTTTCAACAGATACAAGTAATTTCAATGTACCACCTTTTCTATAATATCAACAACAGTAGGCAGTGAGTCATTTGACAATATTTGTCATTGCTATGCACAATTTAATTTTTTACTTTGTAAGTAGATAATTTAGGACATTTAGCATTAAATGATGCTTTCATGTTTGGGTTTTAATTGCTAATTTTATCCTATATTTTTACAGATATTTGTAGAAATGCACAATTAAATGACAAATTGCCACCAATTACCAAAAGGGATTGTAGCCACTTCTAAGTTTCTGTGAATTTGCTTGTGTATCTTTTAAAAAGCCACCCAATGTTATGCAGGACAGCTTAGCAATGTAACTGTCATGATCAAATTTTCCCATATATTAAAAAACAACAAACACTGGGATTTTCTTGATTTTCCCCATGCACACAGCAGACTTTAATGGATATTGTTTTGCAGATTGAATTCCAGAGCTCTTCTCTCTCACCAGAACTTCCTGCCTAGCAAACTCCCAAAGTATACTTAGACCCTAATTATTGATGATAATTTCATACCCATTCATTCATCGATTATTTAATAAATACCCACTTTGTGACAAGCAGGATAAATCACACATTAAAGTAATGTAAAAATAAATATCAAGTAAATCAGTACAGACAGATACTGCATTTGAAATACATTATTCAGAGTAATGCTGAGATTTACTCCCACCAAAATCATCAGTAGATCCATAAGAATGGAAAATGTCTTTTAAAACTAATTTTGCCAACAAAGGTCCGTCTAGTCAAAGCTATGGCTTCTTCAGTAGTCATGTATGGATTTGAGAGTTGGACTATAAAGAAAGGTGAGTGCCAAAGAATTGATGCTTTTGAACTATGGTGTTGGAGAAAATTCCTTGAGAGTCCCTTGGACTGTAAATAGATTAATCCAGTCAATCCTGAAGGAAACCAGTTCTGAATATTCACTGGAAGGACTGATGCTGAAGCTGAAACTCCAATACTTTGGCCACCTGATGTAATGAACTGACTCATTTGAAAAACCCCTGATGCTGGCAAAGATTGAAGGCAGGAGGAGAAGGGGATGACAGAGGATGAGATGGTTGGATGGCATCACTGACTCAATGGACATGAGTTTGTGCAAGCTCCACGAGTTGGTGATGGCATGCTATAGCCCATGAGTCACAAAGAGTCAGACATGACTGAGAGACTGACCTGAATTGAGTAACAACCTCCCTCTATTTTCTACACCACTGGCCAAACTTCCATTACTTGTTTTTGGCTCACTCCAGGAATTAAGAAACTTCATATTCAACTCCAAGTGAGCCTAAATTGTTCTTTATTACTGTCTCACCAAACTGCTCATTTTGGAAGAATGGGCTAGTATCATTAGGGCACTGTGCTCACTCTCTCAGTTGTGTCCAATTCTTTGTGACCCCATGTACTGTAGCCCACCAGGCTCCTCTGTTCATGGGAATACTGGAGTGGGTTGCCATTTTCTTCTCCACTGGGGCATCAAGAAGTGCTAAAAATAAGCCAAACTGATTTTCACTTGACTAATTTAATTAATACTCTTAAAAGGTTTTTTTTTTTTTTTTAATGTTGTTCATTTGTTTCAGGAGAAGGTGATGGCACCCAACTCTGGTACTTTTGCCTGGAAAATCCCATGGACTGAGGAGCCTGGTAAGCTGCAGTCCATGGGGTCGCTAAGAGTCAGACACGACTGAGTGACTTCACTTTCACTTTTCACTTTCCTGCATTGGAGAAAAAAATGGCAACCCACTCCAGTGTTCTTACCTGGAGAATCCTAGGGATGGGGGAGTCTGGTGGGTGCCATCTATGGACTTGCACACAGTCAGACACAACTGAAGTGACTCAGCAACAGCAGCAGCATCTATTTCAAAATATAAAGTCACTGAATTGAATGAACTTCAAATATGTAGAAGTTCAGTTATATATAAACATTATTTATATATAGATATTTACATTATACATACATTTGGTCACATGTAAATTCAGATTTTCATTTATCTAATATATGTCTGAATACTTCTAAATACTTTTCTATCTAATATATATAAATTATGTATATTATACGCATAAAATTTAAGATTTTTATCATGTACTTTTCATCCAAGTCTGAAGGAAATGGGTTGACAACTTGGCATCTTTTTTTTTAATAAGTGCTACAGTTTATTACTGTCAATTTTTTTCACATTAGAAACTAGTTGAGCAATAATCTTTGCTTTCAAGGGCAATTTTTTTAATGAAATAAAATACTCCTTTCTCATAATTGTTGGCCTATCCTCTATCCTTGAAAGCATGTGTAGGACACTTCAGAGCAGAAATGATAGCCCGCACTTCCTAGATTGCACGTTTACTCTGGTTGATCTTCCCTGTTAGAGGCAGAGATGTTTGCTGCCCCAGTGGTTTCAAGCCGAGGACAGATCAGCGAGAATCTTCAGTCAGCTATACTGGGTTTGTGCTTGGGAAAAAAACAATAACAAAGTAGTGTTCATGTCTCTGGGCCGACATGCTAATTAAACAATCCAAAACTCTGGAAAAGAGCAAATTTAGGATTTTTTTATTATTTTTATTTGTGGGTTTCTTCAAGAAATACTAAAACCTAGATGTTGGTCAAAACATTTCCCAGAAAACAAGTGTCAGATGTAGTAATATTTAGAATATTTTAAAATGTTATTTGCATATTTTAAAAAATATCAATCCTTAGCAAATTCTGGTTTGTAACATGATTTCCTATTATATTCAAATAAATACTTATAGCAAGCCCAATGAAGATTACATTTAAAATGCTATAAGACCACAATCTAGGAGTCAGTGTATTTTCCAGTGTATTTAAATCTACATCCAAAGTTTGGATTAAAATACTTGAATTCCCTGAAAACTAGTACAGCCACTATGGAGAACAGTGTAGAGATTCCTTAAAAAACTGGAGATAGAACTGCCATATGACCCAGCAATCCCACTGCTGGGCATACACACCAAGGAAACCAGAATTGAAAGAGACACGTGTACCCCAATGTTCATCGCCGCATTGTTTACAATAGCCAGGACATGGAAGCAACCTAGACGCCCATCAACAGACGAATGGATAAGAAAGCCATGGTACATCGACACAATGGAATATTACTCAGCCATTAAAAAGAATACATTTGAATCAGTTCTACTGAGGTGGACGAAACTGGAGCCTATTGTACAGAGTTAAGTAAGCCAGAAGGAAAAACAACAATACAGTACACTAACACATATATATGGAATTTAGAAAGATGGTAATGATGACCCTCTATGCAGGACAGCAAGAGAGAGACAGATGTATAGAACAGTCTTTTGAACTCTATGGGAGAGGGCGAGGGTGGGATGATACGGGAGAACGGCACTGGGGCATGTAAATTATCATATGTGAAATGAATCGCCAGCCCAGGTTTGATGCATGATATAGGGTGCTCAAGGCTGGTGCACTGAGATGACCCAAAGGGATGGAATCAGGAGGGAGGTGGGAGGAGGGTTCTGGAAGTGGAACACATGTATACCCATGGCGGATTCATGTCAATGTATGGCAAAACCAACATGATAATGTAAAGAAAAAAATAAATTAATTAAAATAAAATAAAATGAAATACTTGAATTCTCTATCTCTTAAATTTGAACAAATACTATATCAAGTCCACTAAAGTTAAGAATAAAAATACTACATGACACAACCCAAGGTGTGGGCATTCTTATAAAAACTACTCTACTTTGCTTACTTAGCCAGCAGAGAAGGAACTGACTAGATTCTTCTTACCAGGAAAAAGATAATTACAGAGAGTTTCTAAAATTACAGATAGTGTTAAAATTGTTTTGGTAACTTACTGCCCTTCATTAATCTTTGCTGTCACCATCACCAAAGCATTTAATTGTGCATAACCTGTATAAAGAGGACCACATATCTATTTCTTCATCTATATGAAAATTGTGAATTATGGATGACAATTTGCCAGAAGACATATGTAGAAAAGTACATTTGTACTACCTAACCATTTTCAAAAATAATTTGAGATAGGTAGATGAATAATATGATAGGAAAAGTATTAAACTTTGACAAACATACTTGCTACTTAAACATCCAATATATGTCGAAAGCATGTGTTTTTCTTCTCCTAATTTCTTAGGTATATTCATATGCACTAATTTTCATTATTTGTCACAGTCACCTTGTGCTTAACAAAGAATATTCTACAGAGATGCCTCCCACAGTCTCAAGCCCTTTTGTAACCCCCTACTGCACCTGATTCCGTATCCCACCATTGTATTAATAGGCTTGCTGTTTAACGAATATGTTTAGATCTCTTTAATCCTGCTGAGGAAGCAGTTAAATAGTGTGGAAATTATTCTGTAGATGAAATTTAAAAGACTCTCCAGGGATTACATGTCTTTTTAATGTTACTTTCATTGTCCTTTCTGAAGCTTGTCATTAAGGTTTTTAATCATCATTCTATTTCATAAACACTAATTCTATTTCCTTTAAATGGTCAGCAAACTGATAGGTCATTTGTGGGTTTTAACTTTTCACAGAGCTCCATATTAACAGCAAACTGAACTCTATCCCATTGCAATGAATAAAGACCATTACTAAATTTCTCTATAATTTTTTTGGTTTCTCTCATCCCATGTGGCATCTTTGACAAAGCAACAACAGCATCATCATAATCAACAGCCACTAGCAAAATGCCCTAAGGGCATTCTTGGGTATCACAAAGGAACCTCTGTTTTTAATATATTTAAGAAATATATTTTAAATATTACTGGAGTAGTATTGGTATCTGAAAACAGATTTTGTAGTGTATTCTGAAAAATGGGCAAACAAAGATGCCTGTAGAGAATCTTAGAATTCCATGAGGTTGGGTACCATTTGCCCATCAATAAAGTTCTTGGCACTGCAACTAGTGGAAGATCACTGAGATCAGTAAATATACAGAATATACTGGGAACTGAAAAGGACT
The DNA here is from genome assembly GCA_007570785.1 of Antilocapra americana. Lineage (NCBI taxonomy): Eukaryota > Metazoa > Chordata > Mammalia > Artiodactyla > Antilocapridae > Antilocapra > Antilocapra americana. The sequence goes on from ML662438.1 coordinate 7,627,161, forward strand.
AAATGTCTTAAATTTATTAATTAAATTCTACTAATTTAGAATTTTTTCTAGTAAAATTCATTTTACTTACTTTGATGGAACAAAAATAATTTGATTATTCAAGTTTGTGATCACCAATACCAAAACGTGTCCTGACTTTTTTTTAATTAGAGAATAAGTATGTGACATCTATATTTGGCTACGGCTGTTATTTTTGTTAGACACAGGTTTCAGGCCTGTGATGAAAGCATCAAATTTTCTTAAAATAGTCTCATTCTGGGCTGTAACAAATAGCTACTTACTTGCCCTAGCTACATACTTAACACACTGAGGCAGGTGCACCAACAACTGTATTCTTCATGCTAATGGAAAAATGATCTTGGCAAGTGACCTTGTGAGGAAACTATTTTCAAGAAGGCAAAATAGCTACTACCTTAGGAAGAACAACTTCTCTTACCAGTAAGTAATTATACGGAACTTAAATTGCAGTTCTCTTCTTGAAGTGCACATCACACAAGCTACTCATTGCCCTTATATCACTACAGTTTAAAAATTGCAATGTCATTTTTTTCCCCAAGAACTGTAAAATCAAACGCAACACCAGCTACAGAGAGAAAGCTCCTAAATATTTTGTTTCCCTCTTGCTTCTTTCTGGCAACTATCTGACAGAAAATGTATGGAGACAAAAGAAAGACGAAAGATAAAAAGAGAAAGAAGAATGAGGAAAAGGAAGGTGAGTAGAAAGAGAAGGGTGCCCTTGAGAGGGGGAGAGTGATGAGAGGGAGCAGAAGAAATAACTAGAGGGCCAGATTGGTTAGGATTGAGAGAGAGACCATGGTCAGACACAGAGTGATGTAGCGTGGGGGACTGAAATCCATCTGAGTTGTAAGATAATAGTACATTTTCATCAACTTACCTCTCAGCCCAGATGGCATTGTTACCCAGCAAGAGCTTAGTGCCCCTCATATGTAGACACAAATACTTTGGCACTAACATTTGAAAAAAGAAAAGAGCTTAATTTTTAGGTCCATCAGCAAGGAGACAGGGCTCAAAGCTGCCTTTCTGCTCCAGAGTTTAGGAGAATATTTAGGGGCTAGGGGAATTTCAACTTGGAAGCTGACTGGTTAGTCTAAAATCAGTACATATAAGCCACTCATGCTGCTGGAAGCCACATTTTCCTTATTGAAGGAATTCTTAACCCCTAAAGGGTGTGCTGCAGTCCATGGGGTCGCAGAGACTGAGCGACTGAACTGAACTGACCTGAAAGGGATCTGATGGCAGTGCTTCTATTCTTTGAGACTGCAGACTGAAGGTCCTTGGTTCTGGGGTTATCCTGGAGATATGAGTTCCCATCCAGTATATGCCCAGAGCTGTCTATGTAGAATAACTCAAGGTTTGATTAATCAGCTATTTAAGAAGGCAACACCAGATAAGCTGGTCAGTGCTTCACACACTGTTTCAAAGGGCAAAACCCGCAGAGAAAGCCTACAACCTATCTGTATCTACTTGGTACAGCTGCCATTTAGAAAACCTGTAACTTTGTCTTGAAAAAAATTTGACGCTGTCCTTTGAACTTTGTGGAGTGCTATTTTCTGAGTCACGAATAGATGTCAGAGGTGGACTATAAAGAAAGCTGAGCACCAAAGAATTGATGCTTTTGAACTGTGGTGTTGGAGAAGACTCTTGAGAGTCCCTTGGACTGCAAGGAGATCCAACCAGTGCATCCTAAAGGAGATCAGTCCTGGGTGTTCATTGGGAGGACTGATGTTGAAGCTGAAACTCCAATACTTTGGCCACCTGATAGGAAGAGATGATTCATTTGAAAAGACCCTGATGCTGGGAAAGATTGAAGGTGGGAGGAGAAGGGGATGACAGAGGATGAGATGGTTGGATGTCATCACTGACTCAATGGACCTGCGTTTGAGTAGACTCCAGGATTTGATGATGGAAAGGGAGGCCTGGCATGCTGCAGTCCATGGGGTCGCAAAGAGTCGGGTCACGACTGAGCAATTGAACTGAACTGATTTTCTGAGTAATGTAATACCAGCTTCACAAATTAGGCAGCAAAGGGAAAAATAATTATTCTCTCATTCCAAAAATTCTGTATGATAGTGTTCTCATATTCTTTCTTTTTGTTCTTAAAACTTGGCAATGGGTCTAACAAGAGAAAACATTAGCATTACTACAAATTTTCTTTTAGTGGAATTCTAAGATTATTTCCTAGTATAAAATGACTGTCAGTGTGTTTATTCAGCATATTCTTTGAAGTCCCATGAGGCAGGTCTGCACTTTAAAACAAAAGGCATGAATGGGTAAATTGGTCACATTTTCAACAAATGAAGCTTATGTTCTGGTAATACCAAGAACTGGCAAGTTTCTACACTGGCACTGCTGCTGATAAGTATGGGAAGTTAGCAAATATATTTAAATTTTTCATATGTTTTCTGAGCTCTAAAAGTAAAAAATGCTACAGAAATTTTTTAATCAGGGTAGTGGCTTTAAAATGAAGCTGCATTTAATTCAGATTACTCTTACTATAAAGTATGTTCTGTACAAATATTAGTCATAAAATAATGTATCATACTATGCATTTTTCTCTCTTTGCAAATCTTTTTTCTTAAAAGATAAAAGGATTTAAACTTCCATCTAAGTAAAGATAATAAAATAACTCCCCTTTCATTATTTTATTCTATTTAAACTTGCAATGAAAGTAAAATTTCATTGATTTCAGCCTGCATCTCTTTTAGAAAAAGGGAATTTGATTAACAAATACATAACTAAATAATCATGTAGGTAGAGTTTGGGAGAGGACGTTCTTTGTAAAATCTCAGAACAGATATCAGAGGCACATAATTCTGGTTTTCCATTCTGAAATATTTTATAACATCATCCAGATTAAAGTGAGAATTTTTTTCAGAATAAATGGAAAGACATTCTGAAAGGTATTTTATTTTCCAACTGTTTCCTATTTTATTTTTTACCCCATATTTTGTAAAGTCCAAGAATACTCTAAAACACTTTCTAGGAAATACTGTATTTCCACTGAAATTTATTTTCATTGTATATATACCTGAAAGGAAAGTGGTAATTACCCTGAAAGGTAAAGAGTTAATCACTCAGTTGTGTCTGACTTTTTGCAACCCCATGGACTATAGTCCACCAGGCTGCTCTGTCCATGAAATTTCCCAAGCCAGAATACTGGAGTGGGTAGCTGTTCCCTTATCCAGGGGCTCTTCCTGAACAAAAGATGGAACCTGGGTTTCCCACATTTAAAGCAGATCCATTCCTGTCTGAGATATCAGGGAAGCACATATAGACCTGAGGAAGGCCTAATTATATTTTCTTTTTGAAAATGTTACTGTTAATATTTTGTTCAATAGGATTCTATAGTTATCTAAAACAATTAAACTGCCATCTGAGTATTATATTTCAAAGAAATTATTCAACATCATTATTTACAAATTGTAATTAGTTTAAGCATACATTTTACGTGAAATATTTTTCTTGTGCACAGAAACACTTTACTTATTTAGGTGAAATGTTTGTCTTGTGCAAATAAATGTATGGAATGAATGATCAAAAAAAATGTCTGCACATAGCTACCTTTATAATCAAGTAAAAAAATATACAACTAAAACAATTTGATTTGTAATAGGAGATGAAGCAACCCTTGGGTTTAATTAGCCACTATACAAAAAAAGTGTCAGTCAAAAAAAAAAATTCTTGCTAAGTGTCAGAACCCTTTTGAATGTACAGAGCTCACAATATTGAAAATCTGTATGTTTCAATTGATGAAGATTAAACATGATGAATGCTTGATTATCTCAGATGAAATCACGTGTGCTGACCGAACATCTGTTACAACCTCCCCTCTCGTTATTTTATTGCAAATTTACAACCTATTGCAACTAAAATAGCATGATTAAAACTACAGACATTTTGAATAAAGGGTAATTTATAGACCTCTCTAAATAATCAAACCTATTTTGCAAGCGGCTGAGATTTTAAAACAGAAAAAGATTTTTGAAACCCTATACGTGTTGCTTTTCATTAAAAGAAACACTCATATTTGGCATCTTCATTCAGGCATAACTACTTTAAAAAAATTCCAGAATCAGAACTGTTTAATGTTCACTTATTTGTTATATTTATAAAAGCTATTTTACAGAGAGTTAATATTGGTTTTTCTTGTTTCTAATATCCATAAGGACTAACCCAGTGGTCACGTATAGTAGTTATTTATTTAGTATTTGTTTACTGAACTCTTAACTTGAAAATAAATATCTGAGTAAAATGTCCATACGTACAAGTTTTAGGTGTATACAAATGTTTCACATTGCCTAAGAAAGTGGCTGAAATTATTTCATACAGAATGATGCCATATTACATGATTTATAAATGCAAGAGTGTGAAATAATCAGTGTAATATTTAATGTTTATGAAAACAATCTCCCTCACATAACTGATGTTCCCCATAATCTGCCTATGTAACAATTAAGTCTATGAAATTATGTCAATTCTGAATAAAAAGCTATAAAAATCATTTGTAAACTACAGCTTGGTGATGATTTAGTTGCTAAGTCGTGTCTGACTCTTGCCACCCCATGGACTGTTACCTGCCAGTCTCCTCCGTCCATGGGATTCTCCTGGCAAGAATACTGGAGTGGGTTGCCATTTCCTTCTCCAGGGGATCGTCTCAACCCAGGAATCGAACTTGTGTCTTCTGTGGCTCTTGCCTTGCAGGCGAATTCTTTACCACTGAGCCACTAGGGAAGCCTTGACTATTTGCATATTGCTAACTAAAATGTCGAATTTCATTATTTATTTACCTTGAATCAGATTTTCTGACTAGAATGAATCACAGATTTAGGTTCCAAGATGGCCAGAGGTTTCTTTGATAACAAGGCCTGAAATCACTTCTTTGTCAGTCAATCCCAGAGGTCACACCTATTTCATGGGATAGGCTATCTATTAGGGGGGCTGGTTTTATAGGCAGGAATTACTAAGTTCAAACTCAGTCATGAGCATTGGACTCTTTTGGGCTTCATTTTCTTTATCTGAAAATAGACATAAAAATAGTTCCCATGTATTATTAAGATTTTTATAGAGATTAATTATGACTATGCTTGTAAAACATTAAATACAGTGGCTGTGTGTCTGTGTACTCAGTCCTGTCTGATTCTTTACACCCCCTGGACTGTAGTCTGCCAGTCTCTTTTGTCCATGAAATTTTCCAGGTCAAAGTACTGGAGTGGCTTGCCATTTCTTACTCCAAGTGATCTTCCTGGCCCCAGGATCAAACCCACATCTCTTGTGTCTCCTGTACCACTGTGCCTGCCACCTTGGAAGCCATGATTAGCACCTAGGAAATACTCACTAAGTGATGGGTTAGCATTGTGATGCTGGAAAGAAGATCATGAAGAGTAAAGGGGAATGCCCAGAAAATGGGAGGAGGCGAATGGCAAGCTCTCAACCACTGGTTATTGTTGTATTCAAGTTTTAACAAGGAAAACGAAAAGCAGTTAACAGAATGAGAGTAAGCAAAAGATGTCCTTTTGCCAGAATAAACTTGTATACTCAAATTCCGACAGACTAAAAATCTGAAAGTAAAAATAAATACAAAGCAAGCCTTGCACACTGGATTGAATACTTCTGAAATGAAATGTATCTTTAGCCTGAGGTAATACATCAGTGTTTGGGGAAAACAGAAAATGAGGGCATGTGAAGAAGAAAACGTAACAGAAAATTATTTGTTGAATTTCAAATTCTGTATTAATTTGTCACCTTTCTTTATGTCACAGTGACACAAACCTTGCAAGGGTGTACAAAAATGTTTACTTATAAAAGGATATGAAAAAAATGCCAAAATGAAAAAGAATTTCTCACATAAGTGAATTTTTTAAAATTGAGATATAATCGCCATATAATATTATGTTAGTTTCAAGTATATAAATAGTTAAATACAGTTTTAGGCTTGATAATTGGCTTTTTAAAATCAGTTTTACTGTAGTGGTATTCCAACTTTCTTTAGATTATATTAACCATAGTGTCAAAATGACAAATCACATATAACATGTAGAAATTAAAGCTATTGAACCTCACGAACTGTTCTAATGCATCAAAATTGCATGTAGCTTAAGAAAATCATTTTATATTGCTCAGAATTGTTTAGTTCAGTAGTGGTAAAATGCTTCACTAAAATTTCTTGACTTATCTAAAGTAAAAATTTTTAAATGTTGGATTAAAAATATTTTCCCTGTTATAACACATTAGAAAAAATCCTAAAGTAAAAGCAGAGCAGAGCAATTAAATAAAAGGTTTTATGAAGGAACTGGAATGCATACTGGTTATAAGTAAGATTGCTTGGCTCAAAACCTGGCTCTGCCATTTGCTGTGTGACCTTAGGTTCGTTACTTAACCTCTCTGAGGCTCAGTTTCATCTTCTGTAAAGCATAGTAATAAATATTTACCTCACAGGATTGGTGCAGGGATTACATTAATAGACCTACAGCATTGAGAATACTAATTAGCACATAATTGGTATTCTTAAAATATTCACTATTAGGGTTTCTGGAATTTCATTTAAAGGTAAAATAATTGAAATAATCTCAAAGTTTGTCAAAGATCTAAACATAAGACCAGAAACTATAAAACTCCTAGAGGAAAACATAGGCAAAACACTCTTTGACATAAACCAAAGCAGGATCCTCTATGACCCACCTCCCAGAATATTGGAAATAAAAGCACAAATAAACAAATGGGACCTAATTAAAATTAAGAGCTTCTGCACAACAAAGGAAACTATAAGCAAGGTGAAAAGGCAGCCTTCAGAATGGGAGAAAATAATGGCAAACAAAGCAACAAACAATTAATCTCAAAAATATACAAGCAACTCCTGCAGCTCAATTCCAGAAAAATAAATGACCCAATCAAAAAGTGGGCCAAAGAACTAAACAGACATTTCTCCAAAGGGGACATACAAATGGCTAACAAACACATGAAAAGATGCTCAACATCACTCATTATCAGAGAAAAGCAAATCAAAACCACAATGAGGTACCACTTTACACCAGTCAGAATGGCGGCCATCCAAAAGTCTACAAGCAATAAATGCTGGAGAGGATGTGGAGAAAAGGGAACTCTCTTACACTGTTGGTGGGAATGCCAACTAGTACAGCCACTATGGAGAACAGTGTGGAGATTCCTTAAAAGACTGGAAATAGAACTGCCATATGACCCAGCAATCCCACTGCTGGGCATACACACTGAGGAAACCAGAATTGAAAGAGACACGTGTACCCCAATGTTCATCGCAGCATTGTTCACAATAGCCAGGACATGGAAGCAACCTAGATGCCCATCAACTGACGAATGGATAAGAAAGCTGTGGTACATATACACAATGGAATATTACTCAGCCATTAAAAAGAATACATTTGAATCAGTTCTACTGAGGTGGACGAAACTGGAGCCTATTATCCAGAGTGAAGTAAGCCATAAGCAAAAACAACAATACAGTATACTAACGCATATATATGGACTTTAGTAAGATGGTAATGATAACCCTGTATACGAGACAGCAAGAGAGAGGCAGATGTATAGAACAGTCTTTTGGACTCTATGGGAAAGGGCGAGGGTGGGATGATATGGGAGAACGGCATTGGGGCATGTAAATTATAATATGTGAAATGAATCGCCAGTCCAGGTTTGATGCATGATACAGGGTGCTCAAGGGTAGTGCACTGGGATGACCCAGAGGGATGGAATCGGGAGGAAGGTGGGAGGGGGGTTCTGGAAGTGGAACACATGTACACCCATGGCGGATTCATGTCAATGTAGGCAAAACCAACATGATAATGTAAAGAAAAAATAAAATTAAATTAAAAAACAAATTTTAAAAAAATGATAAAAAAACTTCTTTGGCATCAGTACAGTGTTTCCCAGAGGTGTACATTTCAATTCATTATCTAACATATATTTATTTCTAATCTCAAAGAGATTTCACTTTAAACAAAGATTTTGAGATTCTCAGAAAAATCTCACTTGAAATATTTTATGGTTATTATTATAATATTTTATAATAACCTCAGGTGAAATACTTCTCACAGGAAATATTTTATTAAGAATCTCTTGAGTAAGTTAATGCAGAACATAAACATTCAAATAGTGCTAAAATGATTTCTTCCTATGTCTGTTGCTCTCCTGAATATTTTCAAATATCTAGTTTATGATGCTGGTAAATCACAGATTTCAGACTTTGTCTACATGGATTCCTGAATGCTAGATTTAGTGATGATCTACTCAAACAAAAGTTCAGAAAATATCTATTTATTATTTTACAGAGTGATTAAATCCATTTGTGATGTTGTAATGTAAAAGAAGTATATATATATTTGGTCTTTGTCCCCAGTTTCTGGTATAGAGCTTCTAAAACCCTCACAATTTCTTGAGTGATAAGGCTGAGCAGATTGTTTTATGCCATTCATAATAAGTCCCTTTCAACTATTTCCGAGTATATATGCTAATTACATGACTAGTTACTGAAACCCCTAGATAGCTTTCCAGATAAGGTTCTGTTTAGAGCCAGAGAACCTGCCATATGCTGGAGGGCTGAAACTTACACTCTTACCCAGTGGATCTACAGGGAAGGGAGAGGGACTGGTAAATCACTGTCAACCAATGATCGGATCAATTATGCCTAGATAACAGAACCTCCAAAAAAACCTTAAACAAAGGGATTTGGAGAAATTTGGGGTTGGTGAATGCATTTGAGTGCCAGGAGGATGATGTACCCCAAACTTCATGGAAACAGAAGCTCCTACAACTTGGAATGCTTCCAGATTTCCTCCTATGTACATCTTTGTCTGGCTATTCATTTGTGTCCTTTATAATAAACTGATAATATTAAGTAGATTTTTTTGAACTCTGTGAGCTGTTACAGCCAATTATTAAAACCGAGAAGATAGTTGTAGAAGCCCCGGTTTGCAGCCAAGCCAGAGAAGAGTATGGGTGACCTACTGCTTGTGATTGGCATTTAAGGTGGAGGCCAGTCATGTGAGACTGATCCCTTTACCTGTGGGTCAACACTAACTCTGGGTAGATAATTGGCATAATTGCTGTAGGAATCTAGCTGAGAAATGGAGAATTGTTTGTCTGGAAAATCCACACTTTTGGTGTCAAAAGTTTTCCATATACTAATAGATAACAAACAGATGATAGTGGTAGATCACTTAAAAGAGCAAAGGAGCACTGATGAAAGAATAAGCATGTTAAAACAATGGAACCCCATAGATAGTAAATGCAATCAGGTAGAGTAAGACAACAGAACTAGACTGAGACTGACTCAGTTGTCTAGTTAAGTGACTCAGATCAGTGATTTGGCAAAGAGAGTAAAAAGCAGTGAGGTGAAGACATAGTTTTTTTGTCGTATACATACACATACACATATGAAAAGCTGAAATACTGGAAAAAAAACACTGAGAGAAAATAATTCTGTACTCTGGATTCCTCACCTGTTTTGAAACACACATATACCATTAACCCTTAGGAAAGCAATCATTCTGTTTTTGGCAGGGAAATCTGGCTGCTTAAAATGAGAGCATAGACACAGGAAGATATAATAGAAAATTATTTCTGAAATTCAGAATTCCACTTATCTTTATGCTTACTACTGTGACTTGCTAGGTATAGCAATATGGCTCTCAGGACAGGAATGCAAGGTCAAATTCATTTCCCTTCCTCCTAGAACTCGTTCTCCTTAAATTAAACCTAACTTCTGAACTCAGGATCCTATACAAGATGCACAACCCCCTGAGAAATGTAATTCAGTCACTGCTTCAATCCCCATGCCCTATCTTCTGCTTTGTTATGCCTGCTTCCCTTTTGGTGAGCAACTGCCTAAGCACAGTCCTTACTAAATCACTGGGAATAAAAATATCTTCAGTTAATATTTTCTAGTTATTTGATTTGTCATGAGTTAGGAGACAACAAAAAGAAGATACACAATAAAAGGGTGTCAAGATTTTTTAAATTATTCCAAAAAATCAATTTGTATATTATAATAAGCTATCATAGCTCTTAAGCCATTCAGTGGACTGCACAGTTAATTCTCTGGAAATGAAAGACAATGCTTCAGCATATATTTGCTTTTATATTGTGAAGAACATGATTGCTTCATATAAAAAAATCACTAAAAGGAGTTTTCTTGTTGATTTAAATTTTTAAATTAACTTTACAATTTAAAAATCCTCAAAATATTGAAAAACTGAAGGAGGATAAAATGATAACTGTCCCATTATACACCACAGTCTTTGATCTTCCAGAAACCCTGATGCTCTCAAATGTAAGCTTTTTACTTGTCTGCAGGTTTCTTATTTTCTGGGAGGAAACAAATTATCAATATAAGCATAAGTTAGACCCAATTACAATTAATAGTAGAAATTGAAAGAGATGAGTATTTCATGGAGGGTGGTCTGGGGATTTTCCTGCCTCTGAATTCTTTATTGTCCAGGGGGTTAATCACATAATGAGAAGCCCATTCTATTTTAAGGCACACATATTGTCCCCAATACTAAGGTAAAATATATTTCCCTGTTATTTTCACATTGGTTTAGTTCTTTCATGTAAAATCATATAGAAAATAATTTCTACATTCTTGCTATGACTTGTCAGTGCCTCTTTTAGAATGTCATACCCAGAAGGGAATGCTGTGCTCCAGGCACCAACACAATTACCACGTGGAAGGATGTGCAGAAGCTTTGTTTAGCAGGACTTAGCAGAGGTGGCAGGTTTACGACCCTGAGATTGCCAGTGCCCACCCCTTGATACTTCCAGTTTCCTTGGAAGTGTCACTCAGGATCACTTGACAGGACTGTAGGGATCTTTCTCCACTCTTGTAGCAGCTGAGACCTAAAATGAGTCTCAAGTCATTTCATATTAAGATATTCTATAAATGAAAATGGAGCACTGAACTTAATTATGCAAAACTTAGCAACTACAATAAAACTCTATTAATGTTGTGGTTATACACACAATTAATATAAAATGTATTGTTATGGACTGAATTGTGTCTCCCTCAAAATTCATATATTGAAATCACGATCTTCAGTATCTCGAAATGTAACTGTATTTGGAGACAAGGACTTTAAGAAGTAATAAAGTTAAAATGAAGTAATACAGGAGACCTGGCTTTGATCCTTGGGTGGGGAAGACTCCCTGAAAAAGGGAATGGCTACCCACTCCAGTCTTCTTGCCCAGAAAACTCCATGGACAGAGGAGCCTGGTGGGCTACAGTCCACGGCATCACAAAGAGTCAGTATGACTCGGTGACTAGCACTTTCATTTTCTTTAATCCACTGACTGATGTCCTTATATTAAGAAAAGCACCTGTACTGAGGAAACAGCATGTGAGGACACAGCAAGATGACCATGTGCAAGTCTTCAGGAGAGGCCTTAACCTGTGAATACAAATCTGTGACCATCTTGACCTTAGACTCTATGAATCCAGATGAAACAAATTTTCAGTTGCTTAAGTCTTTCAATCTAGAATTTTGTTATGGCAGCCCTAGGAAACTACTACATGCATATTGTATATAATTATTTATACAATTATCATACAATCATATATGTGTGTTTTTACTATATACAATAATATAGTAATATATAATAAATTAATATGTAACATTAATATTTATCTTATATATTGTTATATATAATTTTAAGAGTTTGATAACAGTAAATCTATATGTATATCACCTACATCTTATCTATAAATGATCCAGTGGGGTGAATTCCCTTGGAAGAAATAATAGTAAGGTCAGTATAAGTTATTTGTGTCTGTAATAAATTTTTATAAGTTTTCATCTATGTTGGAAAACACTAGCTGTGAATTGAAAAAAACATAGAATGCAGAGATCATTCTTAATAGATAACTTGTGGGGGAGTCAAATTCTACTTTGCTACCAAGGAATTTGCCTTCTCTAGCAAGAGCATTTTAAAAAGTGCTGACAACACACTTACACAATTGCCTTCAACCTAACAAACTTAATGAGAAATTTCTATCTGTGTTTTGATCTTCCCACAGTATGGTGGCTGCATCTTTCAGAAGAATGTACCAATCATTTGCTTACATATGCCAATAGCAGCATGCTGTCAACCTCCACGTCGTTGGACCTATCTCTTGTATTTGACATCCTTGATCATAAGATCTCACATTCTTATACAGCATAGGTTTTTTTCTTAAATAGAGGCTTTTCTTTGCTCATGAAGTTTATATGGTATCTTATTGTTAATATTGTGAAACTTTTTCTGACTCACTTAAAAGATACCACTAAGAAACATGAGATTTAATTCTTGAGTAAAAGTGAGTCCAGAATTGTTGAATCTAATTTATATTTTCCTTCAAAGGCCATCATTTTGAAGTATAGTTTCATATCATCATTATTATGTGGATGATATATGAGTTTATTTTTCATCTCTCAAAGAGCAATTTAAAAATTGACTTAAATGTAAACCCATGGCGATAATATGTCATTGTATGGCAAAACTAATAAAAAAATTAAAAAAAAATTGACTTAAGTACCTGAGAGTCATTTGCTAAGTAAAACTGTGAGGATCAGCCCATCACCTGAATAATTCTCACTTTCATAGGAATTGTATTTATACTCCATAGTTACAGGGACATATTGATCCATATGGGTTAGTGACAGCAGGAAACTTCACTGGATTCCACTATAGTTCAGGTTCCAAATATTTTAATACTCTACTTCTTTAAAATCTAAAAAAAGTGATATCTTAAGATAATATTACAAGGCATCTTGCATATAGTAACAATTTAACACTCAAAATTAGCTTACCAGCAAGACATTACTAGAATTTCTTCAGTAGCTCAGTGGTAAAGAATCCATCTGCCAATGCAGGAGGTGTAAGAGATTCAGATTCAATCCCTGGGTTGGGAAGATCCCCTGGAGTAGAAAATGACAACACACTCCAGTATTCTTATCAGAACAGTCCCATAGAGAGAGGAGCCTGGTGGGCAATAGTCCATAGGGTTGCAAAGAGTTGGACACAACTGAATGACTGAGCGTGCAAGACTTTACTATCCCAATTTTACATAAGAAGTTAGTGAAAGACTCTGGAATGTTAGACTACTCACTAATCTGAACTGGATGTCAGAGGAAAAATATGAACCATGTCTGACTCCAAAATCCACTTTCTTGTCTATTACTACACTAATACATAACTCTCATTGAAAAATTGTGAATCAGTTCTATTTGGTTTCTGCACTGGAACATTATTTTAAGGTTGATGTTATTTAAGAAATCAAGTTTTTCAAAAACCCCTGTTTAAATTTATACAACTGGTTTATTTCATGATTAAAATCAAGCATTAAAAATGGTTGTATAGGCCTGATAACAATAGGAAAAATTCATATTTTGATATAAAAATTAATGATTGGAGAGTGTTCCCAAGATGGCAGAGCAGAAAGACCATAGATCTATCACCTCTTCTCACAAAGACGTACCAAAATGAAAACTATTTATAGATAAATATCTATAAAAAACACAAGAACCTACCAGTAAAGATCTTCTACAATTAAGGATATAAAGAAGGAACCACAAGGAGATGATGAAGAGAGGCTGAGTCATGGTATAGTCAGACCAATACCTCTGGGTGGGTGACCCACAAATATAACAATTACACCTGCTGAGATTCTCCTCAAGCAGCAAGGGGTTTGAGTCCCACATCAGGCTCCCAGCCCAGGTTTTCTGCACCAGGAAGATAGGTCCTACAACATTTGGCTTTGAAGGCCACCTGGCTTACATTTGGGAGACATAGAGGACAGGGGGAAATAGAGAGAGATTCCACCCTTAAAGGGCACACACAAAAATCTTACATGCTCCAGGACCCAGGGCCGAAACAGTAATTTGTTAGGACCCTGCGTCAGACCTGCCTGCTTATCTTGGAGAGTCTCCCAGAGAGGTAGGAGGTGACTGGACGTCATTCTTGTGATGCAGACACTGGCAGCCATTTCTGGGAGCTCTTCTACCACTGGTAGACACTAGTGTTGGCAAGCAGTGTTTTGGAATCCTCCCTACAGCTTATTAGTCTCAGGACCCAGCCACACCCCTGCCCACCAACCTGCAGGCACCAGTATGGGGATGCTTCAGGCTAAGCAAAGCAAATAACTGGGCGGGGACACAGCCTCCCCCAGCCCCCACCAGCAGAAAGGCTTCTCAAAAAAAAAAAAACACCTTGAGCCCACAGCCTCCCCTGGACAAGATGTTGCCCAACATAGGGCCCAGTCCAGCACCCAGCTCTGCCCACCAGTGGACAGGCACCACCTCCAGAGTCCCCTGGGGCCCAGCCCCACCCACTAGTGAGCCTGCTCTAGACTCTGGGACCAGCTACACCAACCAGAGGGCATACACCAGCCCCAGGACAACCACAGCCCCAAAGCCTCTGGTGGCAGGACCCAGCCCACGCACCGGCAGACCCGACCCAGCCTTTGGTCTGGTGGGCATTGGCCCCACCCACCAAAGGTCAACACGAGCTTCAGGACACCCCAACTCCTGCAGCCAGTGTGGCAGGAACTGGCCCTACTAACCAGTGGTCCAGTGCCAGCTTTGGGACTTCTGAAATTTGCAGCAGACCCAAGGATGCAGTTCTGCCCACTGGTAGGCCAGCACTAGCCCCAGGATCTGCTTTCAACCACTAGTAGGTGAGCTCCAACCGCAGGACACTGACTCTGCCCACCAGTGAGCCAGCCCTAGCTCTGCAGCCCTCTGGGGTTTTGCAGCCAGCCACCTTGTGACCCACAACCAGCAACTGGCAGCTTCCGCATAAGGCAGGGTCTGGGACAGGGGCTAGCCATGCCTGCCAGACCACCCAGAGTAATCAGCCCACCACAACAGGAGGCCCCGTGCAGCCAAAATAGGAGTTAGAATATACCCCTAGAGTATATTCTTGAGAACAAGATCATAAAATGGGAATCAGAATATGGTATTTGTTAAGTTCACCTTTGAGACAAAATGTTGTGGGGCTGAACATGTTAATAAACTGAAAAGTTTCTTCAATAGATATTTACAAATGAAAAGTTCCCAATAGCATTAGGACTGACCCAATTATTTTGAAGATATGCTGACATTATCCCTTCATCCCTGCTTGTGACAACTTTGAGTGACTGTCAAATAAACAACTTGAATTTGAATGCTTTCCTCTTGTATTATATGGTTATTCACCAAATAGAATTGATGTGCAGAAAACTGTGCAGTGATGACTGACAATAGCAATTTTACCATTCCAACACACTTTGTGCTATGATTTAATCATCCATATCATTGTTTTTAACTTCTTTTCCTTCCTTTGGCTCAGAAACCTTATGTGTGGAACAAATATACAAACAAAATGGAAAAGAGTGTGCTGGTGTGATTGCAAAAAATGGTATGGAAATAGGAAACCCTGCTAGCTTCCCTGCTTTTTAAACAGGAAAGATTTTGGCCACATAATGCTTATTTCTATTTCTCTAGGTGTGAGGGGAAATATTGTTTAATTATCTGAATGATTAATGCACTGACACACTGATCTATACCACTGTTTTCTACCATTGTTTCTTTAAAAGAAGAAAAAGTTCCAGAACCCTTGGGAAAGTGATTCCAGTTGAGAGACATTAATTGAAGACACAATTATTAATCTAATGAAATATTTAAAATTTTGAATTAGCACTATAAGTGAGAAGTTTATATGTTTAACTATCAAAAATAAGTTTTAGGATTATCATCCAAATAAAACCAAAAATTTCATGACTTTTTGAATTTTTGAGCCCTGATTTCTGTAATTCATGGATTTCCAGTTTGCCTATACAAAATCAGACAAAAAGTGGTATTCTATTTCTAATTGAGTGTGAGACCTCTGCAGCAAGGGGATTGAATTTGGCTTCAGCCCTGTCTGCTATTAGGTAAGTCAGAGTAGGTCACTTCAACTCTGCATCTTTTCCCTCATCAACAATGAGAGTTACATTTAATGCTGTCTGAGAACTTGCGGTCAGTCAAATGATGCCCCTCTCTCCTGAACACAACCCATGAAACCTGGAAAAGTTAGCCAATATGACAGATGTACTTAAGGTAGGAACGTGCCTTTGGTAATGGTTTGTTTTTACTGTGTTTACTTTTCATTTTAATTAACATTTTCACATGTACAGAAGTTTTAAAAAGAAATAAGTGCTTAAGGTTGGTAATAAAGCAATCCCCTGGATGTCTTTCACACATTTCTCCTCTTCATAGGCAGTGATATTGGTAGTCTTCTTGATATTTCAGTTTTAGGAATCATTCAATCACTTGCTACTGTGGAAGATGAGCCCCACAAATATACAACCATCCCACCACTAACCCTCCCAATATAGCTATGTCATTTGGTTGATTAGATTTATATTTTTGTTTACATTATGATGTTCATGCAAATGCTAGTCACAAATGAGTTTTTTCTGGAGTTAATCTTCTTTGTTTGCTTAGTTTTCTCTATACTCTTCACTAACTCAATTCCAAACCATTTGCCAAATATTTAAATATCTTCTCCTAAACGATCGGATTTATGAGTCATTATGTCAATTTCATTTTTTTGCCCCAGTCTAGTCTCATTGCCCTCTTGGCCTGATGCACAGCTGTCATACAAGGACTCTTTGTACTCTCATTGTGGGGATTCTTTTCATGTCTTTCCAAAAAGAATCTAGTCAGTGTTTTTCTGTGTCTAGTTTTTGCCTCTCATTTGAAAGAATAAACTTCTCCAGCTTTCATAGAAAGTGTACAAGGGACATAATTCTTTGCTACTCTACATGACTAAATATCTGTATTCTATCCTTGATCGAAGTGTGGTTTGATTTAAAATTCTCACTTTAAAGCAATTTCCTTCAGCTATCTTAGTGTATTATCCATGACCCTGTTAGCTTCCTGTGTGAGCATGGAGAAATTCAAAATTGTTTTGGCCCATCAGTCTTTAATAGTGGCCCTCTATTTTTTGGTTTTCTCTTCCTCTCTGGATGCTTACAGATGTTCCTCTTTTTCTGGAAGTGTTCTGAATATTCACTATGTGCCTAGGTATGGATTTATTGAAATCATTAATTTGGACACTCCATGAAAAGAAGGGATGGATAAAAGTAGATGAGTTGGCAAAATTGCAGTAATTTCTCTTGGATTTCATTCTTCTAATAAGGTAAGGTCTTCTACTGAAATCCACAGAATTTTTTTGAAAGTTATTCCATTCTTAATTGTGGAGAACAGAAATGAGTTCTTATTAGACGAGTTTATTCTTATGTTAAAATAAGAAAACAAGGACTTCCCTGGTGGTCCAGTGGCTAAGACTTCCCACTCCCAATTCAGGGAGCCTGGGTTTGATGCTTGGTTGGGGAACTAGATCCCACATGCCACAACTAAAGATCTCACAGACCACACAGTTTGATTATACTGTGTGCAGCCAAATAAATATATTAAAATGTTTTAAAAAATACATAAACAGGACTTTTGGGATCTTAAAGATACTAGGAACCCAAGAGCTTGAGAATTCGTTGATAGTTTATGGACTAACACACAGGTTGCAAATATTTACACATTTCATAGTGATGTGCTGGGTATCTATGCAGGACATGTAAAGCAGGTGATCAAAAATCCATTTTGCACACTTAGTCAATACTGCTTTGAAAGGAACCTTCCACAAGAGTGTGACGGCCTAAGACAAGGAACCACAGAAGTAAAAGGGTAGATGTGGGGAGGGGATGCAACAAGAGCTCATTAAGTCATATACCACTCATGTTAAAAGAAAAAAGAAAAAAAGTACAGTATGCAAGTTCTCACAGAAACTTCCAAGAGTGAAAATCAGCATCAAACCAGGTCAACCATAAAAAGCCTCAAAACCAGATTGCCCCCACAGTGGTTAACAGTCTTACAGATTTTAATTCAGTATCATAGTTGTTTACATTGTTGCTTCAATAGGTCCAGATAAGGCCATCAGGAACTCTTTCAGACTGAATCTTATGTCTTTTCAATCTGACCCAAACTTTTTTTCCGCTTCTTTTTAGCATGTTTATAAACACACAAACTGGCGCAATTTGATGCTGGCACAATGAGATGCTCTAGGTTTCTCTTGCATTTTTCTCAGCACATCGCTGGAATCACAGTTTCTCTAAGGAGTTCTGGTTCTCTTCTTGGAGAATATATTCAAAACCAAGATCCTAAAGTCACTGCTTCTAGACCCCCTCAGTGCTTGGAGCTAGATAATATATGTATGTACACTGAACCTTTACTCACACACATACAATTATATTTATTTATCTATGTATTTGCAGATATATATTTGCAATTAGTTCTTGCTGATTCCTATTTAATTCAGTACCACATGGGTCATTCTAGCATTCACCTTTTGCTTATTGGTAAACTCTTCCTCTGACACTGAAAATTTCATTTAAATCCTTTAAAAAGCTTTTCTTTGTACTCAGGATAATATTCTTATTGATTACAAACCCTGTGTGATCAGTCCTGCTCACTCAGCTTACTGTTATATATTCTACTCCAAGCTCATTGGCCTCATTTCCTTGGTTTGAAAGTTCTGCTTCTATTACAAATTTAGTTATTTGCTCTAGAGATGTCTTCTCTGTTCTTCACTTTTCTGGCTCAACTCAATGCGCCTCTAAGACAGAGGCCCTCCTTGACCATGACCAACAGGGGCACTCTTTATATACCTCTACCTCTATCATATCATCCTGGTAACCACTTTTATTGCACTCAACAATAGCAGAAATCTCATTTTATTTTTGGTTCACTTATTTATATTCTATCTCTTCAATTGGAATGTGTCATGAGGGAAGGGACCTGCTTATGTTTTCCTGACAGCTACCTGACCAGAGCATAGAATAACTCCTGGTACATAATAGAGACTTGGTAAATATTTACAGGTGCAGAAAGTGATGAAGAACCAAAGAGCCTCTTGATGAAAGTGAAAGAGAAGAGTGAAAGAGTTGGCTTGAAACTCAACATTCAGAAAACTAAGATCATGGCATCTGGTCCCATCACTTCATGGGAAATAGATGGGGAAAGAGTGGAAACAGTGACAAACTTTGTTTTTTGGGACTCCAAAATCACTGCAGATGGTGACTGCAGCCATGAAATTAAAAAACACTTCCTCCTTGAAGAGAAGTTATGACCAACCTAAACAGCATATTAAAAAGCAGAGACATTTCTTTGCCAACAAAGATTCATCTAGTCAAGGCTATGGTTTTTCCAGTAGTCACATATGGATGTGAGAGTTGGACTATAAAGAAAGCTGAGCATTGAAGAATTGATGCTTTTGAACCGTGGTGTTGGAGAAGACTCTTGAGAGTCCCTTGGTCTGCAAGGAGATCCAACCAGTCCATCCTAAAGAAAATCAGTCCTTAATTGGAAGGCCTGATGCTGTAGCTGAAACTCCAATACTTTGGCCACCTGATGCAAAGAATTGACTCATTGGAAAAGACCCTGATGCTGGGCAAGATTGCAGGCAAGAGAACAAGGGGACGACAGAGGATGAGATGGTTGGATGGCATCACCGACTCAATGGGCATGAGTTTGAGTAAACTCTGGGAGTTGGTGATGAACAGGGAGGCCTGGCATGCTGCGGTCCATGGGGTCGCAAAGAGTCAGACATGACTGAGCAACTGAACTGAACTGAAATATTTACAGAATTACTCATAGAATCACTAGCAGTCGACAATGGTAGTCTGCTCTATCAAGACTGGACACCATGAATTTGTTATAATATTAGTTTATGCAGTTGTGAGCATTCAGTATCTCCTGAATGGGAAAAGAGAGGTGGGATTATGTTGATTTAGGGTTGTCATTTTGCCAAATGAATGCATCAAAAATGTAAGAGGATAGGGCTGCTATAAGTATTGGCAAGAAAGAAGCTGGGCAGCAGAAGAGGGGGATACACATCATGGAGGATAGCACAGATATGAGCTTTTCAGAAGTATTAGCCACAGTAGTGTGTTGCTGGTGGGGGTGAGAGGAAATAGAGTGGGAAGGCAGAAGGATTTAGACCTCGCCAAAATTGCCCACATTCTATGTTGAATAATTTATGACTGAACCATAGCATAGTGGGGCAGCAAGTAACGTCATTTGTGATTTTGGCCTCTACAAAGTTTTGGAAACAGTAGCAGTCTCTGCTACTTGCAGGAGATAGGTGTCTTGGGACCCCATCAGAATAACATTGGTTAGCTTCTGAATCCCTAATTAGTACATGGTTGTTTGATAGGGCACCTAATGTATTAGCATGTAAGTGGCTACAGTGAACTCAGTTTTTGTCTTCCTCCAGCCTCTATGGTCTTCCCTTGTAGCTCAGCTGGTAAAGAATTCGCCTGCAGTGTGAGAGACCTAGGTTCAATCCCTGGGTTGGGAAGATACTCTGGAGAAGGGAAAGGCTACCCACTCCACTATTCTGGCCTAGACAATTCCACAAACTGTGTAGTCTATAGAGTCGCAAAGAGTTGGACAAGACTGAGCAACTTTCACTTACTTACAGCCTCTATGGAGATCTAGCTAGAATGAATTCTTCCTGATGGCTGTAATTAAATCAATGAATGCAGTCCCTGCCTTTTCCTGCTGTAATTAACTATGCTTTGTCAGATTATTCCCCAAGAATGCCTTTTTAAAATCATCTGTGCTTAGATGCAGAGAAGGTAATGGCAACCCACTCCAGTACTCTTGCCTGGAAAAATCCCATAGATGGAAGAGCCTTGTAGGCTGCAGTCCATGGGGTTGCTAGGAGTCAGACACGACTGAAGTGACTTAGCAGCAGCAGCAGCAGCAGCAGCAGCAGCGGTGCTTAAATAAAGACATAGCTGGCAGATGATTTGAAAGGTTAATAATAAAAAATCAGACAGAAGGACCAATACATGATCCCCAACCTAGTCTGATGGGAATAAGAGACAGACAAACAAAAAATTAACAAATAATAACAATTAACAACAACAAAAAAAAAAACCCTTACAAAACCCAAACTGTACAGAATCAGCAGAACCTAACAGAAAGAATGGAATGAGATGTAGGTTGCTTTTTCTTCTGAATTTCATGATCTCTTTCAGGTTAAAAGTACAATTTACCTCACTAGAAGTAATTTACTAAATGTATTCTGGAGAAATCCCTGAGTCCATGTATCACTGAAAATGAGCAATTTGTTCCTTTCTTGTAGTAACAGGCCCAACAAATTGTATAGAAATAGGGGAACAAGAAATGTCATTAAATATATTGAACTGGTTGAAGTAGTGGTTTTCAAACTGTGTTCCAAGGTCAGAGGCCACTTGCAGAAGGGCAAAGCAGAGGCAGCTTAAAATAGATCAACTCCTTTTCTGTCTGTTTTCTATATTGAGCTTCTACATGAGATTAAATTTAACAGCAGAATTCTGCTCCAAAGTGAATTAGAAAACCACTGGTCTTCTAAGGATAGAAAAAAAGGAACATTTTAAAAATATACACACAACTATTTTCAACTATATTATATAACATATCAAAAAATATTTTAAACTTCTGTACCTATCACTTAAGTGATAGGTATATTCTCATACGTTTGACTTAGTAATTTTGAAATAAAATGGAAGTAAGAAAGAGAAAAAGGGAGGGAGGAAGTGAGGATGAGAGAAATACTGGGCTGGATTCTAGTTCCTACTATATTCATCTTCTAAGTAAATTGTTCTTTGACAATTACCCTTAAAGTCTAAGACTATATGAAAATAGACTACATGAAAATAGACATGTAATTATTTCTTTCTATTCATAAATCTAATACAACATTGCATTAAAAAAGAAAATTTACCCAAAAGAATGAACCAAGTAAAATGAAAGTAAAATATAACTAGATTATACTAGTCACTCTATGAATATTTGTTAAATACATTAATGATGAATAAATTTTAAAGATAAGATGTAAAACTATAATTTCACCAATTTGTTCAAATGCAAGATGATTATTAAGCTTTTAGGACAATACGTATTTCCTTGCATTGTCAGAAAAAATTTTACCTTTCTTTTGGATTTAAAAAAATTATTATTTGATTCTTTTTATAAATTAAGGTAAGATTCACATAGCATAAACTTAACTAGTTTAAAGTTTAAGCATGTACTATATTTACAATCTTGTGTAACTCCAATCAAAAAACCCTACATGCTTACTAAGAAATCACTAGCAACCACCAATTTACTTTTTGAATCCATGGATTTATTTATTTTGAATATTCATATAAATGGTATCATGCAAAAATGTGATTTTTTGCATACAACTTATTTCACTTAGAATAATATTTTTGAGGTTCATCCATGCTGTAACATGTATCAGTACTTTATTCCTTTTTATTACTGAAAGTGTTCCTTTGCATGTATACACCATGTTGTATATATACATTTATCTCTTGATGAACATTTCAGACTGCTTCTACATTTAGCTATTGTAAACAATGCTACTATGAATATTCATTTACAAGTATTTCCTTGGGTACTTGTTTTCTGTTTTCCAGGGCATATACCTAGTAATAAAATTGCTAAGTGATATGGTAATTCTATTTTTAAATTTTTTGAGAAGCTGCCAAACTGTTTATCACAGTGCCTGCACAATTTTATACTCCCCCAGCAAAATATGAGTGTTGAAATTTCTCCATATCCTCACCAATACCTGTTATTTTTCATTTGTCTTTTAATCAAACATTTTTGTGATTAAATCAAATTATTGGTTTAATAGGAGAATAAATATTTCAATAAAGAATTTTATTTTTCCTCTAGTTCCTTTGCTATTTTTTCAACATTCAGTTTCTTGCTCCTCTTTATCCAACATATATTAAAGAAGAGTTTCTGATTTTATTGAGGACCCAGATGTGGAATGCCATATCATTATACTGTAGGACCTGTTTTCTTTAAATGGAATGCCAGGATTCATTAGGATCCCAGGTAACATTCCTGGCCATTTTTTTTTATTATTACTTCCCACTCTATTATCATAATGCTGTGCGTTTCCTTCTCTACTAAATGTTTTTGGTGTAAAATATCTAGGTCTGTTACACTAACCTAGATTGGGAGTGAATAAGGAACAAAATACAAAACACAAATTGGAAAACACTTTAAAAAAAAATCACAGAACATCTATGTCTATATGATATACTATTTCACATATGAACACCAAATTATCTCATAGCACAAGAAAATGTAAGTCTCAGAACAATAAAACAGGAATATTTTGATCTATTTTTTGACATTTGACCATTATTTTATGTGATTTCACTTGTAATTTTGCTTTTTGCTCACATAATTTCATTTTTCTGCCCCATGGCTACTTTATCATCTAGAATCAGTTGTTTAGGTGATGCTAATGTGGCCACATATCAGTTTAATACATTTCTGCTCAAGCAGTGATCAGTCACACACCACTTGCCAAGCATTGTAAACGATCGCCAAGTAGACAGTTTTGACAGGCTATTCCCCGGAGATATCTGCACATGTTTTGTAACAGGCAGTCGCCCAGCAGAATCACAGTCTAGGAATGGAAACTCAAAAACAAGAATGAAAAGAGAGGGAAATAAAAGATGGGAGTGACTAAACGCAGAATAGAATCTTTAAAATTTAGATGTGTTGAAAGAATATAAAACCTTGAGCCTAGGAGAGAAACATTAAATAGTATGTACTCAGAACTAAAAGAAATGTTAAAAAAAAACTGCACCACATGATGAACAATGAAGACTCTATATGAAACAAACAAATTCAGAAAATGACAAAGGGGCAAACAGAGAATTTGACAATTTTTGCCAAATAAATTGGAAGGACAGAGAATATAAGGCCTAATGGAGCAGACACAGTGGCACACTAACAAAGCAATACTTCCTAGAGACTACAGTTCTCTGATAAAACACATTCTCCCAATGGGAAGCTTGGGGTATCAGTCTCATCATCACTTGTCTACTTGGCTCAATCAGTATTTGTTGGTTCTGCAAAAAAGACAGGAAATTTACATATGTAAAATATAAGGAAAATAGCATTAGTTTCTCTTCTAACCTGTGCAACCATATTAATTTGTATGTATTGATATTTCCTAAATATGTTCTTCCCTCTGAGAAGTAATAAAGTGCCTTTCATGTATGATGTACTTACCAGGAAATGACACCAAGTAAACCACACAAATATAACTAAAGGAAAGCTTGCTGCTTTAAAGATGCCTGTTAAGAGTTGTATGCTGGACTTCAGAAGTGGGATGAAGGCCCCCAACAGTTTGCTCCCACTTGACTCACAGTGCTGTGACAGGTGGGAGGAAAACAGACATTCTGCTTCCTCCTGTCACGCTGAACAGCTTGGGGAACCCAAAAGCAAAGAAACCAAGGCTGTCGCCTTGAATCCTGTTCAAGAGGAACACAAAGCGCCTTTGTGCTGGCTTCTGCCCAAGAGAGAGTTCCGTGAGTACAGGATCTGTTACAGAAAATCTGCCTAGAAGGAAAGCATATTTGAGACCAGACTTTGGGGAATCGGAGAGTCACACTTTTGTGATGCTAGAACCTACATAGGACAGTTCTCTATTTGACTGGTAAATATCTGCCCTCTAAACTGTTCAATAGCAACCTTTGATGAAGACACCAAAAGCTGCATTTGTGGTAGAAAACTATTCTAGTGTTACATTTGTTAACTAACTTTTATGAGTTGCAGAACAGAGCAAGATAAAGTCACAAAGACACAAAGTCCAGAGACATAGAAAAAAAGCGACCAAGTAGTTCTTTGAAGAGTGGATGGAAAAATATTGGATAGTTGTACTAAAGTGAAGATGGTGATGAACCCATAAGAATCAGAAAAAGTTCACACAAGAAGCACCAAGTAACTATTAAAAATGCCTCTTTGGAGAGGAATATTAAAATAATTTAAAAGGATATACCCTCTAATCAGAAATTCCACCATTACTTAGAATTTAAATATGTCTTATATTTACATACCATATGGCTTTATTCTTTAGCAATCAGCTTGCATAAAACCTCTCCATGACTCACAACAAATATATGTAGTAGTTATAGATATGTAGTATGATTAGTCACACAAAATAGATTTATTTCTATGATAGCCATTAATAGATATGTTAAAAATAAAGTATTTCTAACATCTATAAATTTAAGATATAATAGAACTAAACATAGACAGATCTGATTCAGGCATCATTACAAGGATGCTACTTGCCTGGTCCACATGTACAAACATGTTTTCTTTTCTGGTGGTTACAAATATGAGATTGGCCCATGAGTTCAGGTGTCTCTCTCAAGGTCAACAACATAATATGGATAATCACTGATGAAATATTATGGGATCAGAGCACACATTTTATAACAAATTCAAATAATAAGCAGGACAATAACATTCTGGCTAATCAACAATACCTTCTTACTTAGTCACTGAAAACACCTTAGCCCAACATACTAATGGTACTATGAGAATCCTTTTGTTCTTTCCCTTTTTGTTTCATTTGATGATAGTTTATATTCTACACAGGATTTTGGAAATAATACAAAACCTATACCATAGAATTTTGCTGAAACAGATTGATCATTTCATTAGGACTGATGAGAAAGTTTCAAAATTTCTCAGCAACTGAGAAAACATGGGCCTATAGCCAGATCATCCTGGATTTGAATCTTAGTTCTATAGCCTCAGTCAAGTGACCTAACCCCTTTAACCCTTGGACTCTGCTGTGTAAAACTGGACTAATGAGCATCTAGAGTTGTATGAGGATCTGAGACACCTTGCTCAAGACCTAGTATGCAGCAGATACTTGATAAATAGCAGATTTTTATTTGTATTTTATTCCTTCTCCTCTGGCCGCTGGTAATGTTGTCTCTTGGAGCCCTGAAATTGGCTCAGGTGAAGACAGTCTGCTTGGCCAGAGCAGCCCAGGGCTAATGGTTTTTCTGTGTAGTTGTGTAAATGCCTTGGCCCCTCACTTAACCTCAAGACCATTGACAGGCCATCTCAGCCTCTGTGCAGACCAGCTGACTGACTGAGCCGAAGTCTTTGTCCTGGCTGTGTTGCCACCCAACCTCTCCCTCTGCTCAATCCCGCTATCCTTCCTTTTCTTCCCATAGTCATTAATCAGGAAATCACTCTCTAATAAACTTCATGTACCAAAATTGCATCTCTGAGTCTGCTTCCCAGCCAATCCAGCCTGCAACACTCCCCTACTAGTTAAGAATCTGTAATAAGACAAAAATGTTTGGGAGAGATGGAGAATATAAGAGTATGGAGAGACTTAAAAAGCTTTTCTAGCATAACAGAAATTATGAAGGAGAATAACCCAATTTCAGTATTTAAGAGTGAAAATTCAATTGTAATCTCTTTGCAGTATCTACTGGTAAAGAATCCGCCTACCAGTGCAGGAGACATAAGAGACATGGGTTCAATCACTGGGTCAGAAATATCCCCTGCAGGAGGGCATGGCAACCCACTCCAGTATTCTTGCCTGGAGAAGCCCATGGACAGACAAGCCTGGCAGGAGCAGTCCAAAGAGTCATAAAGAGTCGGACATGACTAAAGCAACTTAGCTCATAAACCGGGTAATTATGAGAGTTGTTGTTTAGTGCCTAAATCATATCTGATTCTTTGAGACCTCATAGACATAGCTCGTCAGATTCTTCTGTCTATGGGATTTCCCAGGCAAGAATCCTGGAGTGGGTTGCTACTGCATCCTCCAGGGAGTCTTCCTGACCCAGGGATGGCATAGTGGTCATAGTGGCACAACAGGGTTTAAGGTATCTCTGTGTTTTCAGCGGTTTTGAAGCACACAATGTTGTATTTCCATGAGACACAGTTTTTGGCTCATTGATTACAAGTCCACAGAATCTTACTTCCTATCTAAATATAGAAGCAGAAGATAAATTTCTGATTATGAAAACCAGGGATATCTTAACAACCTATTTGAAAAATGATTCGCCAAAGACATTGACTGTGAAAATCACTGAAAGATATTTCCTTGGTTTAGGCCCACATCTGGCATTTGGTCAATCACTCATTAAATATTAATTAGTGTTATTTATGGAATTTCAATGCTCTTTTACCCTTTCAGTGGGAGAAACCTGAAGAAACATGCTCTTCAAAGGACAAAGGTTCTTTCTCAGTGATCTGCAGATTGCTTATCTAATTTAAATACATTTCTTTTTTAAATAAATTTCTTTTATCTTAAACCTGAAATAGCAGCAGTTAATTAAATACAAAGAAAAGATCTTTTATCTCAGCAAGGAATTTTTTCCCAATAAAGTTATCCACTTAATTTTTATCAGTATATAGAAGGAATCACTACATTTTCTGAGTCTGCATGTTTATCTTTTTTAAATATATCAGTTCAGTTCAGTCGCTCAGTCGAGTCCAACTCTTTGCAACCCCATGTACAACAGCATGCCAGGTCTCCTTGTCCATCACCAACTCCCGGAGTCCACCCAAACCCATGGCAATTGAGTCGGTGATGCCATCCAGCCGTCTCATCTTCTGTTATCCCCTTCTCCTCCTGCCCTCAATCTTTCCCAGCATCAGGGTGTTTTCCAGTGAGTCAGCTCTTCACATCAGATGGCCAAAGTATTTGAGCTTCAGCTTCAACATCAATCCCTTCAATGAACACCCAGGATCGATCTCCTTTAGGATGGAATGGTTGGATCTCCTTGCAGTCCAAGGAACTCTCAAGAGTCTTCTCCAACACCACAGATCAAAAGCATCAATTATTCAATGCTCAGCTTTCTTTATAGTCCAACTCTCACATCCATACATGACCACTGGAAAAACCATAGCCTTGACTAGACAGACCTTTGTTGGCAAAGTAACATCTCTGCTTTTTAATATGCTGTCTAGATTGGTCATAACTTTCCTTTCAAGGAGTAAGCGTCTTTTAATTTCAGGGCTGCAGTCAATATCTGCAGTCATTTTTGGAGCCCCCAAAAATAAAGTCACCCACTGTCCCCACTGTTTCCCCATCTATCTGCCATGAAGTTATGGGACCAGATGCCATGATCTTAGTTTTCTGAATGCTGAGCTTTAAGCCAATTTTTTTCACTTTCCTCTTTCACTTTCATCAAGAGGCTCTTTAGTTCCTCTTCACTTTCTGCCATAAGGGTGGTGTCTGCATATCTGAGGTTATTGATATTTCTCCCACAATCTTGATTCCAGTTTGTGCTTCCTCCAGCCCAGCGTTTCTCATGATGTACTCTGCATATAAGTTAAATAAGCAGGGTGACAATATACAGCCTTGACATACTCCTTTTCCTATTTGGAACCAGCCTGTTGTTCCATGTCCATATATAGAATTATTTTAAAATAATATAACTCTAAAAATGAAAAGTTTAATACACAGAAAGCTCTGCGTATGTCTAGCAAGAGCTAAAACGTGCCACACAAGATTGGCTCTTTAACATGCCAAGAGTTTAAAAACCATTCAGCAACAATGTAGGGATTTGGAAATACGAAAGAGTAACATGGTTAACATGTTACTTGTTAGAGTAACTTTTAAAGGGCTGGTGCACTGGAATGACCCAGAGGAATGGAATCGGGAGGGAAGTGGGAGGGGGGTTATGGAAGGGGAACACATGTATACCCATGGCGGATTCATGTCAATGTATAGCAAAACCAACACGATAATGTAAAGAAAATAAACAAAATAACAAATAAATAAATAATAAAATAAAAAATAAATAAAAGTACTTCTAAGAGTAACATGTAAAAGTAAAACACAAACAAAAGTACTTGTAATAGTAACATGATGCTTTTGAACTGTGGTATATATATCATTACATCCTTGTGCCTGAAAACACATATTCAGATTCAGTCTCTAATCATACCCATGGTAACAGGACCCATTATATCACTTCCACACCTGTTGGCTTGAATAAATGGGATAGACTTGTGTTGCAGTTTGTCTTTGATTTTCTTTGCAATTAATTTCTGGAATTATAATTAGCAAATCAAATCTATTCTTAAATTTTTCTTAATGTACATTGTGGTTATGTTGGGAAAGAAGTAAGAATATCCTATCATCTTTTAAACAGTAGTATCTCTCTCATATAAAGATTTTTGTGCAGAGGGATAATACAAAACCTGTACCTTAGTCTGTTTATAATGTGCTAGAGATTAATATGCCTCTTGCTTATTATAATATTGCTAAAGCATAGACATATAGATTAGATATTTGAGATTCAAAATATACAAATGTAATAGTAGGATATAATCAAACCTAAGCCTTCAGATGTTATTTTCTATTATAGAAAATCATTATAGAAGATTTTCTTATTAAGGACTAAGAAAAACTAAATAAAGGGCCAGCTTCTTATTTCGTCCCTCTTTCTTGCTAATCTGATTTAAAAATTAAGTTCAGATATCAAAGCCACTTTTGAGATAAAATAAGGAGTTTGATTTGATCCTGCCATCAATAATGGAGCAAACCTTTAACCTTTTTTGAAATTTGCATTCACTATGTCCAAAAGGACTTCATTATGAGGTTAATAAGATTGTGTATGTAGAGTATTTTAAGCTCTTTTACTTTCAGAATGATAAGTAAATGTGAGGTTTTATTATCATTATCATTGGCTTCAAAGGGAATTTGGATTTCATAGCTCAGTGGGGTAAAAAAAAATAAGAACCTGGCTACTAGTGTTCAAATAACATCAGGGTTAAAAATTCAAGGAGAAGGTGAAGACACATAGGGAGAAAAACCTCATTTCATTGATAGATCAATGATGAGAGCCAGTTTGAGCAAGATTGAATCCTAAATAAACTATCAGGGCAAAATATACATATCTCTTTCTCTCTCTCTCACATACATACATATGAACTAGCTTAATCATTTAAATTAATTCCTCTGTTTTTCAATTTAATATATTACTTGTGTGTGTGTGTGAGCGTGCTCAGTCATCTGACTCTTTGCAACCCTACGGACTGTAGCCCGCCAGGCTTCTCTGTCCATGGAATTTTTCAGGCAAAGAATACTGGAGTGGGTTGCCATTTCCAACTCCAGGGGATCTTCCCAGCCCAAGGATCAAACCCATGTCTCTTGCATCTCCTGCATTGGCAGGCAGATTCTTTACCACTGTGCCATCTGGGAAGTCATATTACTCATGTTCCTATGTTAAAGTCAAAATATAATTAAAATTAAAGGTATTCTTGACTGCTGTTATTAATGCATGGAATTTCCCTCCTAGTTTAATGTTATATCTATCAATGATAAATATAGCAGACCACTTCTATTAGATTAGCTCCAACAATTTGGTCCAAAGATTAACACCTGAGATCTTCCAGTCTGAAATGGATAGTAATAGAGAGGAAAACCTTTAACATTCTATGGTTGTTGGTTCTTCCATGGCCATGAAATCAAAAGTGACATATTTTCAAAAGAATTTAACATCTGCACTTTTTTAGTTCAACTGAGAGCAACTCATCGAAATGTAAATCACAGAAAAGTATACACACAGAAATGAATGTATAAACAGCAGAAAAATAAAAATGTATTACCTCTATGCAGCCATTTGTCTTCTGAGAGCATGAGTAAAGCTTAAGTCAGACACAATTAAATGGACTGAAGCTTTAACAGTGACTTTTGAACTGCTTGAATTAACAAAATCAATCCTCATAAATTAAGCTATCAATGATCTATGATACAATTAAGTTCCATAATCAAAAAATGCTACAGTGCATGCAATGTACTTGTGCTATTTCTAACACTGAATTTTAACTACTGCTGGCTAACTATTCCTGCAGAGTTGTGTAAAATTCCATCTGGCACACTAGACACTAACACTCTGATACACAGCTTCTTTTCCATTCTTCAATTTAGGCTGACATCTGGTGGTCTAGGGAAATGACAAGTAATGTTTCTGAATGCAAACCAATTCACAGACATGGCATCTCTCAGTTTTCCCTTTGTATATCTGAAGTCCTTGAAATTGCTACCAAATCAGTTAATTACATGGAGATTCACATAGAATAACTATTTAAATGGCAGAACGATAAGGGTGAAGAAAATGACCTTCGTATGAGGAATTATATACATGTAAGTACATCGAACTCTTTAGTGACTAAAAAGCATCAATAGAAAGCACCATATATTGGCCAATTAGACCCACTCAGAAAGGGTACTGTTTAATGGCACCACACTGGGGATCATAATAGGAGTGTAGAACATGTACGGTTTCCTTCTTTCTTTCTCCTTGTCAGGAGAGTTGGAGGGAGGGAAATGAAAAGAGTAAGGGGGAGGAGTAGAATAAGCTACTGTGTATAGTTAGAAACTGATGTTTAAACAGGCAGTATTCAAAAGCATTTATCTTTCGTTTTTCCTCTGGGAGGAAGGGGGCACTTCGGCGGTTTGTGGCCTTCCAGATGGTGAAACACAGTGGGTCAGAAGCAGGAGCAATTCAACTTTCCCCATACCATGGATTAAACAAAAATATCCCCAATTAATTTACTGACATGTATTCCAGTAATTAGCAGATCATGGAGGAACACAATGATACAGTTGGCCCTAATATATTCATGCTAGTTAAGAAAAAAATGCCCCTGATTTTTCTTGCATTCAGCATTTAGCTATATCATTTGTAGTGTTTTGACCATGAAGAGACTTAAGGAGTGAGCATTTTTGTGTTCAGATTTTGATCACTAAATATTTTTCTCTGTGTCTCTTACATTGATTATTACTACTACAGGAAATAAATAAAATGATGGATTTACTTTGTTTTATCTTCATATTTAAAAATGATTCCAGATGACAGAACTATGAGTGCAGCTCCCTCTTAACGAAAAACAACCATACAATAAAACAACAAAAATCAAACAAAAAAAGACTTTGACCTTGCCCAAGAAACACCATTTCAAATGTTTGGTTTGGTCTGTTTTCACTTACCCTTGTGACTCTGAAAAGGTTATTGGAAGGAGTGCCAATTATGTTGGTGCTTTTGAAAGATGGCCAGTTCCTCTACGAGGTACCTTAAACTGCCAATACCCAATCTCAGAAAGGTCATCGAGAAGGTCAAATGAAATTGCTTTTAGTTACTAAAAAACTCACCTGAGTTAAATCAGTACACAAAAGGTGAAGTGCTTCCACCAGCTTTTACCAGTCCTTTCTTCCCTTTATGAGTAAAGTTTAGCTCTAATCAGTAGCTGTAAGATGTTTTGAGAAAGGAAATTTTATTTTCTTTTAATAAGCTTAAAACTGTTATATAAACTTTCAAACAGGGAGAAGAATGAATCAGTTCAGTTCAGTCACTCAGTCATGTCCGACTCTTTGTGACCCTATGGACTGCAAGACACCAAACCTCCCTCTCCATCACCAACTCCCGGGGTTTACTCAAACTCAAGTCCATTGTGTCAGTGATGCCATCAAACCATCTCATCCTCTGTCGTCCCCTTCTCCTCCTGCCTTCAATCTTTCCCAGCATCAGGATCTTTTCCAGTGAGTCAGCTCTTCACATCAGGTGGCCAAAGTATTGCAGTTTCAGCTACAGCATCAAGAATTCCAATGAATATTCAGGACTTATTTCCTTTAGGAGAGACTGGTTGGATCTCCTTGGGGTCCAAGGGACTCTCAAGAGTCTTCTCTGACACAACAGTTCAAAAGCATCAATTCAGCAGCACTCTGCTTTCCTCATAGTCCAACTCTCACATCCATACATGACTACTGGAAAGACCGTAGCCTTGACTAGACAGACCTTTGTTAGCAAAGTAATGTCTCTGCTTTTCAATATGCTGTCTAGGTTTGTCATAACTTTTCTTGCAAGGAGCAAGCGTCTCTTAATTTCATGGCTGCAGTCACCACCTCCAGTGATTTTGGAGCTGAAAAAGATAAACTCTGTCACTGTTTCCATTGTTCCCCTATCTATTTTCCATGAAGTGATGGGACCAGATGCCATGATCTTAGTTTTCTGAATCTTGAGCTTTAAGCCAACTTTTTCATTCTCCTCTTTCACTTTCATCAAAAGACTCTTTAGTTCTTCTTCACTTTCTGCCATAAGGGTGATGTCATCTATATATATCTGAAGTTATTGATATTTCTCCCAGAATTCTTGATTCCAGCTTGGGTTTCATCCAGTCCAGCGTTTCTCATGATGTACTCTGCATATAAGTTAAATAAGCAGGGTGACAATATACAGCCTTGACGGACTCCTTTTCCTATTTGGAAGCAGTCTGTTGTTCCATGTCCAGTTCTAACTGTTGCTTCCTGACCTGTATATAGGTTTCTCAAGAGGCAGGTCAGGTGGTCTGGTATTCCCATCTCTTTAAGAATTTTCCACAGTTTATTGTGATCCACACAGTCAAAGGCTTTGGCATAGTCAATAAAGCAGAAGTAGAAATTTTTCTGGAACTCTCTTGCTTTTATGACGATCCAACGGATGCTGGCATTTGATCTCTGGTTCCTCTGCCTTTTCTAAATCCAGCTTGAAAATCTGGAAGTTCACAGTTCACATACTTTTGAAGCCTGGCTTGGACAATTTTGAGCATCACTTATCAGCATGTGAGATGAGTGCAATTGTGAGGTAGTTTGAGCATTCTTAGGAAAAGACAATGGCACCCCATTCTAATACTCTTGCCTGGAAAAATCCCAAGGATACAGGAGCCTGCTAGGCTGAATTCCCTGGTGTCGCTAAGAGTCGGACACGAGTGAATGACTTCATTTTCACTTTTCACTTTTATGCATTGGAGAAGGAAATGGAAACCCACTCCAGTGTTCTTGCCTGAAGAATCCCAGGGTTGGGGGCTCCTAGTGGGCTTCCGTCTATGGGGTTGCCCAGAGTCAGACATGATTGAAGCGACTTAGCAGCAGCAGCAGCAGCAGTTGAGCATTCTTTGGCATTGCTTTTCTCTGGGATTAGAACGAAAATGACCTTATCCAGTCCTATGGCCACTGACGAGTTTTCCAGATTTGCTGGCATATTGAGTGCAGCACTTTCACAGCATCATCTTTTAGGATTTGAAATAGCTCAACTGGAATTTCATCACCGCCACTAGCTTTGTTCATAGTGATGCTTCCTAAGGCCCACTTGACTTCACAATTTCTGAATGTCTGGCTCTAGGTAAGTGATCATACCATGGTGTTTATTTGGGTTGTGAAGATCTTTTTTGTTTAGTTCCCTGTATTCTTGCCACCTCTTCTTAATATCTTCTGCTTCTGTTAGGTCCATATGATTTCTGTCCTTTATGGAGCCCATCTTTGCATGAAATGTTCCCTTGGTATCTCTAATTTTCTTGAAAAGATCTCTAGTCTTTCCCATTCTATTGTTTTCTTCTATTTCTTTGCATTGATCACTAAAGAAGTCTTTCTTGTCTCTTTTTGCTATTCTTTGGAACTCTGCATTCAAATGGGTATATCTTTCCTTTTTCCCTTTGCCTTCCACTTCTCTTCTTTTCACAGCTATTTGTAAGGCCTCCTCAGACTTCCATTTTGCTTTTTTGCATTTCTTTTTCTTGGGGATGGTCTTGATCCCTGTCTCCTGTACAATGTCACGAACCTCCGTCCATAGTTCTTCAGGCACTCCATCTATCAGATCTAATCCCTTGAATCTATTTCTCTCTTCCACTGTATAATCATAAGGGATTTGATTTAGGTCATACCTAAATTGTCTAGTGGTTTTCCCTACTTTCTTCAATTTGAGTCTGAATTTAACAATAAGGAGTTCACAATCTGAGGCACAGTCAGCTCCTGGTCTTGTTTTCGCTCACTGTACAGAGTTTCTCCATAATGAAATGTCTACAACAAATTATCAACTGGAAAAGCCATGCCATTTAGTAGACTTCATGTGACTATTTCCTCTAAGAAAGATTAGGGTAGAGAAATTGAGACCGATTTTAAGAGCCCTCAAAGAATCTTTGTATCTGTCACAAATATCTTACACTGATTATTAATAAAAGTGATCTCAAAACTTGACCATTTCTTTTTTCCTTTGGCTTTAGATTTTGTGGTCACCTTGAATAAACATTTTCAAAAAAAAAATCACTTTCAGACTATGTCTCATTTTTATCAGCCTAATTTCCTCTTGAAAAAAAAATGCAACTTTTATTTCTACTAGCTACTCCAGTTTACATATAAATACGCAGTCATATTCAGAATAAGCAAAACTATTTCTTTGAAAACACAGTGTCTTTATCTTCTCCAAAGTCTTTTTTGCACACTAGGGAGAGTCTCAAGAAGCAGCTTGGGTGTGCTCTGGGATAAGCCGTGTGTTCTGAGGCCTCCGCTACTGAGCAACCCACATGAAACCTGCTCATCAACTCTAGCAGGACTCCTCCTCACTGCCACCTGCTAACACCTCCGTCACCTCTGCTTCCTGCTGAGGCTGACCTGTCTGGTGCCTCCAAAACCCACAGATGCCAACACTAGAGCTCACAATAAGACAATTTCTGCTGTTGTCCACTGAAGATGGTGTGGCTTTGGCTTTGGGGCAAAACGGCAAATCTTATTTCATATTGACTTTTATTTCCTCCCTTCCTCCCTTCATTCCTTTCTTCTTCCTTTACCAAGGAAACTATTGCTCAACTAGTATGTTTGGATGCTAAGCTATTTACACAGAATGGAAACATAGTTACCATGTAATTTTATAATAGGATCCCAAAATTTAAAAATACAGAGTACTCTCAGAATGACATAGGCTTCTTTAAAATGTTGAGGACAAGAGCCAAGAATGATGTACCTTTCTCTTCCTAGTGGAGTAGAGCTAGATGAATTTTAGATAAACCGATTCCTTAATTTGTGCTATTTTTGTTGGGTGATGCTCTGGTAATCCTATTTTAGAATCTATTTCTTATAAGGAAACAGACCCATTTTTGAAACATAAACAAATAATAGCAAAGTAAAACACAGGGGAGGCAAAATTTAAAGATCAAATAATACATTGTTATGTTTATATATATGATTTATTTTAGTGTCCCCCCTTGTTTTCAAATCTTCTATGAAGCATTATTCATAGATGTTGCCAGGAAGAGAAAGGAGAGAGGGAATCACTGAATCAATAATCACTGAATACTTTGTCTTTCATATTGTCCTCAAATTCTCATGAGATTGTGAGGAAGGGAGGGACACATACAACATTTTTTCAATAATACTGTTAATGAATGGCTTCATTGTTTCTCCACTATAAGACATAGAAATCATATTAAAGGTATATTACTTTAGATAAAAATAGTAACCAAAAGGGAGCTAGTAATATGGAATTTGCTTTTGAAAGGTAGATTTACTATACATTTCTAGTTTGGGTTTATGTAAAAATACCGATAATATGTTTAAATGTTAAAGAGCCTTCTTTTGTTTGTTTCCCACCACAGGCTTCTTGCCCTGACCAAGAAACCAGCAGCTGAAAAGAAGCCCACAGAAAAGAAACCTGCTTCAGAGGAAAAGAAGGCTGCTGCATAAACTTAAATTTGTTTATTCCATAAATGCCAAATCATTTTGGACAGCTAATTTTGAATAAAGACCTGAACAAAGAGGCAGTGAGAAAAAAAAATGTTAAAGAGCATCTATAATACATATATACATTAATGTTTAAATGTCATTATTTCAAATTATATAACAATTATAGTTTCACTTGTTTAATGAAACTCAACCCTTTAAATGAAATGCAGTCCAATATTAGTTTGTGGGTATCAGGGATTTGTTCCAGAAACTTAAAACATTTTCTGTAACTCTAGCAGTTGGACTCATTATATGCTTCTAGGTTTAAGACACAGGAATCTTAGTTTTGAATCAGGGCTACTATGCCAGTGTGTCTGGATGTATATACATAAGGTGGTTCATCTTAGCATGAAGGTTCATTTCTAAATGGTTAGCTTGAGTAAACAGTGAGATTTGATGACTCTCTTGTCAGGCAGCCAAGAATTCCAACAAGTCCAGTATTTGTATTCTAGAATGCAATAGCTGGATGAAGGCATCTTTCACAGCTACTGAAATTTCCTTTGTCACAGAGGGAGCCAAGTACCTCTTCTTTTTTGAGAGGTTATGTTTTTGCTGTTTTATTTTTTTTTTTTACCTGCATAGTCACAGCAAGGGTTTAAATGGTCGGCATTTGTGTATGTCCTTTGAGAGCCAGTGCTTTTCCTGCCCAGCTGTCTATAGTTCCAGAAGTCGTTAGAAGCCAAGTTACAGTTTCCTTGACTCTTTTCTGAAAACTTTTCCTTTTCTCTTCTTTCATTTCTAGATGTCCATATGGCCTTATTATGGAAGCCAGAATCCAGAGAATGACTCAGCCAAAGGCAGATTTAAAGTGTGTATGCTAAGTTGTGTCCTACTCTTTGCGACTCTATGGACTATAGCCCATCAGGCTCCTCTGTCCTTGCGCTTCTCCAAGCAAGAATACTGGAGTGGGTTGCCATGCCCTACTCCAGGGGATCTTCCTGACCTAGGGATTGAACCCACATCTCCTGAGGCTCCTGCATTACAGGCAGATTCTTTACCACTGGGCCATGAGGGAAGCCCCAAAGGCAGATTAAAGTTTCTAAGTGTAGTGGTTGAATAGCAGTGATTAAGCCCACCTTAAACTTATGTGGCACAGTTTAAAAGACATTTCTTTCCTTTTCCACTTATGTGACCTGAAATTTCCATCATTAGAATCATCATTTGATTAAAAGTATCATCACTGTAAAAACAAATTATGCACCAATCACTATGTTAGACACTGGAGATAAAAGATGACCAAGGAATTGCATACCATTATTATATGATGAAAGAATGTTCAGTAAAAATACATGAAGGAGGAGTCTTCCTAGGCAAGAGAAG
The DNA here is from genome assembly GCA_007570785.1 of Antilocapra americana. Lineage (NCBI taxonomy): Eukaryota > Metazoa > Chordata > Mammalia > Artiodactyla > Antilocapridae > Antilocapra > Antilocapra americana. The sequence goes on from ML662438.1 coordinate 7,664,898, forward strand.
GGATTCACTGAAACTAAAACAAAGAATGAGAACATTTAGCAGATAGAGAGAGCAGCATGGTGAAAAGAATGAAAAAGCACAACTTGTGAAAGTAATGGGAAATGAGAAAGTTAGTACTATGTTCATATCTTCAGCAACATGGAAGATAAATTTGAATCCTGAGGGCTGAGAAGACAGTTTGGACCAGGATGCAAAGAACTGATTAAGACAGAGAAGTACTGTGAGAGGGGAGACTAAGGGCCAGAGTAAGAGGCATTCACGAAGGGAAGAATATGTGTTTTGCAGTGGGGACCTCCTTTGGAAGAAATTTCATGAACACTGTATAAGGGATATATGCACTGGACCAGTTGCATATCCAGTTGCAGAAACTTAAGGAATATAGTACTATCAAGATTGGTAAATTAAAGGTCAAGATCAGAATCTAGGATTTGTTCAAGGATGAGAATGGACATCTGCCTTGGGCCTCTTAGGAACAGAGCAGTAAGGGCATCAAATTCACAGCATGTGCAAAGAAATTCAAGAGTGAAGAGCATCTCCCCAATTGCTGAATTGCACTGTAGTACTAACAATTCCTCAAACAATAACAGCTAACATTTGTATTATTCAATTTCTGATTATTCACTATATTAGCTCATGATTCACCATGTATTCTGGCCCCTTTGGAACAATTTGAGAAAATGAAAATAATTCTTTACCACTGTGTTTTCAAACTTGAGTATCTAGCATGGTATTGGAGATTTATAAAGATAGCATCAATATTCTTAAAGAATTTTTTCATGAGAATTTAACCAATGGATAATTTAAAGTATTATTTTCTATGAAAATTACACAGATAAATTATTGATAAGAACACAAAATACATAAAAAAGTAGAACTTAGAACTTAGTGTGAGAAATCAGTTCTCAAGGTTACATGTTTATTTCTCTCTGCAGCAGGGAACAATATTCAGTGAAACATTTCAAATAATTTCCATTAAGATACTTTACAAACAATGTTATTTTAATTATCTAGCTGAAAATGAAAATATTTAAATATATTCATGGCTAATTAAATCAAAAGAGTAAAACTGGTAAGTAACGTGTTGTTTTTTCTTACTCCAGTCCCTGTAATGAGACTAATCAAATAATGCCCACCATCTTTCTCACAATCAAAAACACTCACAACAGCCTTAGTAGGCAGAGAAAAAAGATGACCTGTGTATTAAAGTTGAAGTTGATTGGGGCATTATGGTGAAAGGCTTCTCTGTTTAATATAGTGAGGTTGTCTCAGCCCATAGAATCTCACTATTTGAAGTTTTGTTTATTTTTTAAAAGGAATATATTTTTCTTACTATGATACTTGATTTCCATTTCAGCAATGCTATCACTGTAACCTAGTAGCCATTACTGCTGGTATTTGCATAAAATGAGATTGAACACTTCTTTTCATTCCCCAAAACCATGCTTTCAGTTCAAGACCTCATTAATTCTTATTTTACTTACTACAATAATCTCCTGACTGGTCTCTTTGCCTTTAATCTATCCTTACTTGAATCCATCATTCTGTCTGCTTAATCTTCTTTTAGTACCATTCTCTTATTTCTCTCTTTCTTAAAAAGCTTCAGTACCTCTCACTTCTCCATTTTAAAAAATATTTTAAATTCATTAGATCAATTCTTTGTAGCATTTTGGTTTCCTTCTCTAAGTAGTCTGTTAATCTTCTAAAAGTCATGGACCTTCTCCCAATAAAACTGCAATTATATCTACAGTTACACCAAAGTTCTATAAAATGGCCATGTAAGCCACAGACACTGAAATACCTAGGAATAAGAACACTTGTCTTTCATTTATTTATTGTTAGCAGGCTTTTATTATATGTCAGTCACTGTTCTAAAGTACTAAGAATAAAGTAGTAAACCTTTAGATAAAATCTCTATCCTTATTTTGCTATATTCTAGTGTGCAGAGGTAGATGATTTATCTTTAGAAAACAGATAAATAAAACATACAGTGATGAATGTTAAGGAGGAAATTAAAATCAGAGAAGTGGGATAAATTAGATTCATCTTGAAAGGATGTTGAGACATTAAATAGGTCAACCAAGGAAGTTTTTGTTGATAAAGTGGTTATTAAGAAAAAATCTGAAGAAAGTGAGTGAGCTAATCATAATGATTTGGAAAAAGCATCCAGGCATTGGAATTAGTAATTTTGAAGGCCTTGAGGTAAACATGTTTGGCAAATTTGAAGAACAAAAAGACCATCAGAGCTATAGTGGAGAAAACAGGGAAGTAATTAGAAATGAAATCAGAGAGTAGCATGTAACAGTATAGGTAGGGCCTCATAAGTCACAATAAGTGTTGTAAGGACTGTGGTCTTATATTTTAAGTGATATATCAGTCTTCAAGTTTTATTCAAATTTCTCCACAGCTGGTCTTAGCCAGCTCTCTCTTTCAACTGTGACTGCTCTCCAAGCCATATAATTTTATTTAATCCTCCCAATGTAAAATTCAACCACTTGCATCCATATATGTCATTGTTCAGTCGCTAAGTTGTGTCTAACTACTTGCAACCTCATAGACTGCAGTATGTCAGGCTTTTCTGTCACTCACTATTTCCTGGAGTTTGCTCAAACTCATGTCCATATACACACACACACACACACACACATATGCATACACACACAAATATATATGTACTTTTATATATAAATGTACTTTTAAGTGCATACTTAGCTATGTATGTAAAATATTTTCCTGACATTCATAAAGTTATTAATTCATGCAAACTAAAATTTCACAATTAACACAGAACCAAAATGATATTTGATCTTTATGGCTTATAAGTCACACAAAGTTTAAGAAAATGATGATTGTAACACTGTTACTGTAACAAGGCAGAAAAATTCGTATCAGATAACTCATGTTATAGTAACGACTGAAGACAAATTGTTTTTTATTCAAAACATTAACTTTTAGCAATTGATCCAATCACATATTGTTTTAAGGTCATTAAATAAAGATTCAGACTTTTTGGAATATTTACTGATTATCCACTATGTTCTAGACATCTTGCTAGGGACTGGAGATACATTGATATGTCAATCAAAAGATTTTGCTGAATAATAAATTACTCAAAATCTTAGTAGCCTAAATCAAGAAATTTTTAGTCTTTCTCACAAGCCACAAGATCTACTGGGCAATTTCACTAATCTGAAACAGTTTGGGTGGTCTCTGTGGTCAGGTAGTATATCTCAACAGGGGCTGTTTGGTCTAGGACGACCTCATAAAAATGATCACTTGCACTCTGCTTGAGCTTGGGGGCTACAGCTGAGATAGCTCATCTAAGTTCTATGTGGTCACTCATCCTCCAGGAGGCTAGAATGGACTTCTTGACAGAGGACAGTCACAGTGAACGCAGGAGCAGCAAAGATGGAAGTCCCACGGTGGGAGTGCTTTTCAAGCCTCTGCTTAAGTCATATTTGCTATTGCATTGGCCAGAATCAATCATACGGCCAAGCCAGTGTCAAGGAGGGAGGTGACAATTAGAGGTCCTTACTACTACATTTGTCATATACAGTGCATTTCTGAAGGTGACAGCTATAGTAGATGCTCTGTTTAATAGTAGTAGCAACAAGACATTCAATATCGCAACATTTGTAAGTGACAATTTGAAGAAAAGCCAAACTGCAGATCAAACCTTACAAAACAGCTTTTTTTTTCCTAAAGAAAGTTATTCTACAGAGAAAGATGCTATTAAGAATAGCTTCTATTTGTTGACTACCAGGTGCTTGACATACATTTTCGAATTTAATATTTACAGAAAGTCTGCCAGGAAGCATGCCACTTTGTGCATAGACAGTAATTTGAGGGTTTCAGGGGTTATTTGTACAGAGTTACTTATTATGTTTTGAAATCATAATTTATGCTGAGATTCTACTAAAAATAAAATCCATGCTCTTTTCTCTCTCTCTCTCTAATAGGAAGAACATGGGAGGAATCATGAAAAAGGATGCATTCTTGGCCACACAAACTTTCTTCATGTAACCAACATTTTACCTCCTAAATTTCTGTTGACTCCATTCTTTGCTTTCCATCTTGCCCTCTGTCACCCTAACCTAAGCTTTCGCCTGGATTACTACAGCTTCTAATACAAGGAGTACTTTTTCAAAATTTAAATCTACTCACATTCCCCTGTTCCCCTTCTTAAAATCTTTTAATGGCCCCTCTCTTCTTTTCTCCTCTCTCTCTCTCCTCTCCTCAGTTACAAAACAATACAAGATTGCCAGGTCTGGCCCCTACCTCTTTAAACTTCATGCTCCAAACACAAGCCTGCCTTCAGCAATCATTAAGTCAGTTCCACCAATACATATTTTTTGAACAGTTAGTATGTATCTATCTGTCTGTGATATTTGGTATACCTAAATAAAGATCACTGTGCTCAACAGAGTCTGTGTTCTAGCTGAAGAAGTAATCAATACACGATACATATTACGTATAAATTATAAACTGTGTGAAAAAGCAATATGAGGAGGAAAAAAAAGATTAATCAAGCCACATAATACTGGAGGACATAGTGGAGCAGACTTTAGTGTTATATAAAATAAGATGGCCAGGAGAGGCTTCACTGGGAATGTTAAGGAGCTAGCTGAGAAGATACCGCATGACTGAGGAGATAGCATGTGGATGAGGGCTAGAGTGTTTAGCGGAAGCTTTACCTGCTCAGAGGACAGCATGACTGATGCTGAGTGGGGAGGGCGAGCAGAGGAGAGATGTCAGAGATAATGGAGGCTACACACAAGGTAGGGCTTTGTAGACCGCCGCCATGAGACCCTCCTACTTACAAAGTTCTCTCCCTTTTTTTATTTGGTAATTCCTCCTCAAAATTCAGCCCTTAGCTCAAGTTTATTTCTGCTGAGAAATAGTCCTAATTAACTCAAATAAGTCACCCTATTGTTGATTCTTACCACACTACGAAATTCTCTTGTAGTATTTATCATAGGTGTGCTTTATATTTGGGGCATGATTATTTTATAATACTAGTACTTTTTCTGTGGCCGTAAGCTCAATAAGGACCAGAACTATTTCTTCCTGTGTCTGCCACAAACTCCACAGTGCTATCACAGTGTTGAAAATCCAATATATGTGCACTAAATTGTGTTGAGATAATGAGTAATGAAGTATGGTGGTGGTGGTTTAGTCGCTAAGTTGTGTTCAACTCTTGAGACCCCATGGACTGTCAGTCTCCTCTGTCCATGAGGATTCTCCAGGCAAGAATACTGGAGTGGGTTGCCATTTCCTTCCCCAGGAGATCTTCCCAACCCAGGAATCGAACCCAGATCTCCTGCATTGCTGGCAGATTCTTTACCGACTAAGCTACAGGGCAAGCCCCATAATGAAATATACTAAGCACTTATTACGGGCTGTTCTGGTAGCTCAGCTGCTAAAGAATCCACCTGCAATGCAGGAGACCCTGGTTTGATACCTGGGTTGAGAAGATCCCCTGTAGAAAAGAATAGGCTACTCACTCCAGTATTCTTGGGCTTCCCTGGTGACTCAGATGGTAAAGAATCCACCTGCAATGCAGGAGACCTGGGTTCAATTCCTGGGTTGGGAAAATCCACTGGAGGAGGGCGTGGCAACCTTTTCCAGTATTCCTGCCTGGAGAATCCCCATGGATAGAAGAGCCTGGTGGGCTATAGTCCATGGGGTCACAGAGAGTCAGGACTGAGCAACTAAGCACAGCACAGCACAAGCACTTATTACGGAGTGACACAGCAGAGTGAATTTGAACAAATCACTTCTGTGGGCCAGGCTTTCATTTCTTCCATGTTAAATGAGGAGTTATCTCCAGATCACATGAGTTTATATAATTTGTTGATTCTGTGAGAAAGATTTAATACATTGCCTTATAATGTATTAAAGAGTTAATATAGTCTTAGTTCTAACGATTTTACAAAGACATGTTGTTACCGAAAACACAAGTCCTCGTGCCCTATGCCCAGTGAGGCCAAACAATAACACTGGAGTTTGAAACAGAGAAAGGTTTATTACAGGGCCCTGCAAGGAGATACCTTAAAAATCCAACTCCCTGAAAGCTTGCAGCAAAGCCCTTTGCTAGGAAAGGTGAAGGAGGGGCACAGTGAGTTGTTACAAACTTTCTGGTGTCAGATCCTTTGTTCTTGAGGTCTGTTCATGGTCAAGTAATGAAGTTACTGTAAATCTCTACCAAATGTTAATCTCTGTTCTGACGAGAAAGGGCAAGGTCCCAAGGCACAACTTTCCCCTCTGAGGTACCAGTCTGTGCGGTCCGTGCTAAGAGGAGTCAGATCTTAGCTGACGGCTTCCTCAGGGCCGGGTCCCTGGACCCGCCCAGCTGTCATCGCTGAGAGATCCAGGTGCCTGCCCAACTGACCCACAGGCTCCTCAGGCCTCCCAAAGGAGAGGGGGCCAGGCCAACTGCTGCTTCCACCACTGCCTCAAGGCCTGGGATAAGGCAAGGGCTCTGGAGCTGCATGGGACACAGCCCCTAGCTGGCTCCCTGGGGCCCCCAGCTCACCCGCTGGCCCAAGACCAGGTGAGCCTGAGGGCCTCCGGGAGGAGGCCTGACTCTCTCTTACCTCACTCTCCACGTGAGGACCCTTGGCTGAATCGCTTCACTAATCCTTGCTCATTGACAGTTTGTTACACTGCAGCACTGACCAATAGCAGAGCAGTACTACTAACGGTCACTCAGTGACAGTTGGTTGCTTGTGGGCAGGGCCAACTGAGGCACCAACCAATGGCTGAGCAGGACCCGTTGCCTGGTAACAGGGTGCAGAGTAATGATGCACGGTAATGGCTGTGTTAAGGGCTGTGCTCACTGTGCTCCGTTACAGTATTAGTCTAAGTAAAATTTATTATGGGCCACATTGGGAACCTTCCAAAATATATATGTTGACTTCCTAAAACAAAGACAAATCGGGGCTTAACCAGGGGGAGAGTGTGATCAAGTTGCTGTATGCAAACTGTCAGTGAAATATGGTAGGGAATAATGCAGGAACAAATTGGAGATCCTTGAAACAACTAGAGCTGATTATCAAAATGTACAGAACTTCAGTTCTAAAGTTTTCCTGTACCTCCAGTATGTATCTTTCAAGGAAAATTATATGGTAAAGATAGATTGCCTAAATACACAAGGTCATGGTTTTTTCCAATTATGAACGGCTGTTCGATAGAATCAGCTTTTTAAATAACATATACTTTTGACTGCACTGGGTCTTTGGTGCTGTGCAGGCTTTTCTCTAGTTTCAGAGAGCAAGGGCTACCCTCTAGTTGTGGGTGCTTGGGTTTCTCATTGAAGTGGTTTCTCTTGTGGATCAAGGGCTGTAAGGCCTGTGGGTTTCTGTAGTTGTGGCTCCTGGACTCAGTAAGTTGTGGCTCCTAGGCTGTAGAGCACAGGCGCAATAGCTGTGGTGCATGGACTTAGTTGCTCCACAGCAAGTGGGATCTTCCTGATCAGGGACTGAACCCATGTCTCCTGCATTGGCAGGCAGACTTTTTACCACCAGAGAAACTTGATAAAATTAATTTTTAAAGATAAAAAGATCACTTCTGATTATAGATGCTTATCTTCTTTGAACACTATAATTTATTTTTAAAGAAATATGAAAATCACTAGCAATGAATATTATGATAACTAACTACACTGTACCATTGAATTTAATAGAAAGCCAAAATAACCTAGACAAAAAATGGCGGAAAGGACTAAAACTCAGAATCCTTTATCTTAATAAAGCACGGGACTGCCTATCGTATTCTGATGTGGATGGCCAGCTGTGGCTCCCCCAGAGTGGTTCTTGGATATTTGAAGAGAGATTAAAAAGCAGTCACATTGTCTTAACACAGCAAACTTTCTAAAACTGGCTACTAGCAACATTTACACTGGCAGTAAGACTTGTCAGCTTCTTCTTTTTGAAAAATGTACTACTCCAGAGCATGCCTCTCATTCATATCCCTCCTAAAGAAATGACTGTCCCAAGAGGAAGTCTAGCCATATTAGAAAGTTCAGCTCTGTATATAATATTAAGTGGAAGACTGTGTTTTTGTTTCTCATCCCCACGTAGCAGCCATTACTTCCCTTTACCTCTGTGTTACTTAGATTTTACCACAGTTGATGGTTCATTGCAAATGGAGTGGATAATGTGCAAGTGTGAAAATCTGATCACGCCTCAGTTAGGCACTCTTGGCTGTTAGTAGATTGGACACATTGTTCCAAATTTGGCTTTCAGCTTCTCCAACATTTTCACAAAGAATGTGAATACCAATGGTTATATCTGTAATTTCCTTTTTTGTGCTTTTTGCCATCTAATACTAAATTGTTACTCCATAAGTTCCCATTTCCTTTATATGGTACACAGCTTGATTGTATTTTGTTACATTCATCAGAACTTGGCCTCCATCTGTATGGTCTTTTTTCTGATCCAACTGTGTCATATCTCTTACTGTATTTCCTCGTCTCATGACACTTTGAGATCTTGCAGTATTACCCTTCCATCTGGCAAATGGTCCTTTATGATATTTTACTTATCAAGAAAGCCATGCTCCTTTGTGAGAAGATTTTGTTTATATTATATAATATATATATATTTCCATATGTATTCAAATCATTGACTGTCCCTTCAACATTACTTTTTGGTAGATAGCTTTTTTTTTTTGAGGAAATATAAACATGAAACATGAATAAGCTTGCTGTCTGTTAAAGATATTAGACCAATAAGAAAATTCACCAATGAACATGTGTTACTGTCTGCTGCACTCTCATTCACCACTAGTGTGGCTATATGGTAAACTCAGTATACTTGCATTAAATAGAATCTAATACGCTATTAGAAAATTTTAATGTTCACAATTTAATTTCCAGTAATAAATACCCAATGTCATTATGAAAATATACAGGTGAAGTAAAAATGAAAAAAAATAATTAAAATATAAGAAATAGATTGTCAATTTCCATCTATTATCCAGACTGTTAGATGCTAGACATTAACTTATAGGTTTTTAACTTACAGGTAGAGAGAATGCTTTGGAATTAAGTTCCTTATTCTCCAACCCTATCATTCTAACCACCGTAAAGGAGTACAACCTGTTACTCTGTTATGGGCAATGTATGACTTAGACTCAGACTATACTTCTCTGTCATTTGTTAACTTTTAACTATAATCATATCATTTAACTTTCTCATTCCCTATTTCTTTATATTTAAAATTAAAGAATTATAGTATTTGATATCCTAGCTATCAACCCTGTGATGACATGACTGCTCCACATTTCTCCTTCTCTGTTTCTTCTCCCTTAACCCTGAAAGTGAAAGTGAAAGTCGCTCAGTCGTGTCTGACTCTTTGTGACCCCATGGACTATACATACAGTCCATGGAATTCTCCAGACCAGAATACTGGAGTAGGTAGCCTTTTCCTTCTCCAGGAGATCTTCCTAACCCAGAGATCAAACCCAAGTCTCCCGCATTTCAGGCAGATTCTTTACCAGCTGAGCTACCAGGGGAATTCTCTAAAAATCCTGTTTCCTGCTAACTTATTAGTTTCGTGACTATTCTTCAAATTTATAAAGTTATATAATTTTTAATTAAAAATAATGTACTACTGTGTGTGCCCCTCAGGAAATCCACTTTCAGTAGGCATACCAGCCAATAAGCTAATGATAGGGAGTGATCCCATAATTGGCCTGTTCATTTTATATATTTAGAAACTTGTGGGGCCTCTCTATTTTCCTTTTCTCTCTGACTCTCTAACCCACCCTGTAGCGCTCCAGGGTGGGAGTCAGAAAGCATGGCGAGCCCTCAGTCTCAGACAGAAAGACCCTCCAAAGTTATCTTCCGAGGATGGAAGCCTCGGGAAGATCGGCCCCGAGGAGGGGGTGAGCGGACCATCCGCCCCACAGCCTCCCTCGCAGGAGAGACACTCAGATGCGACAGAGGTTCTGTCAAAGCAGTTCCATTTTATTGAGCTGGAGGGTGAGCTTATATAGGCAAACAGTGCGGGAAGGCAAACAGTACCGGAAGGCAAACAGGGCGGGGGTTTCTAACAGGGCTTTCCAGGAGCTTGGCCAATCACTCTAAAGGTCATGTATCCAGATGTCAGCGGACCAATGTATACTGGTCACCTCCCAGCATTGCTAAGAGGTAGTTAGCCATGGCCAATCGCATTTTTTTGTAAACAGCCTCAGTCCCACCCTCTAATTTCCACCAAGCACCATCTTTTCACGAGCACGTGTAAGGTGCCCTACATATCCCCCTTTTTTGTTTTATTTTAGGGGAGCCATTGGGGGGCCGCCCGCATGACCTCATTGGGACCTGGTGGTTGTGCCTGTCTTAGGTTGTCTCCCTCTGGAGATCTTACTCGTCATTGGCTATCCAACCAAGCATGGTCAACAACGGTTATTATGTATTAGCACTTGGGGTATTAGGGCCTGGGAGATCTATATGATTTAGGATTGACCAGCTTGACTCTTGTTGGATTAGGTGTGCCGTGTCTATAGGGTTGAGCCAGGAGAACTTCTTTGACTTGATCTCTGGTAATGGTCCTGATCCGATCTTGGAGGAACCTCTTTACTGTGAGGAGGTTTTTGGTTTCTCTCCCCAGGGAAAGAGTACAGGGTTTTGGGGAGGTACTGTAACATAAAGAGTGGAGAAAGGTGTATTTACGGTTGCATGAGCAACGGGTCGCAGAGCAGATGGCTAAGTGTCCGACCCATGCCCACAAAAGGGGATTGGCCTTTCTCTGGGCAGTGTGAAAGATAAAGAAAGAGTTCACCCAGCTGGGCTCCCACTACTAGACCATCAATTTGGGGGGCCTTCAGCTATCCCCCAGGGAGTGCCCTGGGCAGAAACGTCAGTTGCCCCACCGAATGATAGTTGTTCTCTGAACTCTTTAGAAAAAGAAGAATGGGGGAAGGTTAGTAGGAAAGGAAAGGCAAAGGAAGGAAGTTACCACATGTACTCACCCCCGGGGATTCGTCTCTCAAATGCTTACCTCGGGGTTGTGATCCTCGGCGGGATCGCTGCGCTGAAGCCAGGAAGCTGTCTCGTTGTCTCTCTTTCAAGACCGCGCAGTGGGGAGGTCTTCCTCCGAGAGAATCCGAGTCACGGCACCAGATGTGGGGCCTCTCTATTTTCCTTTTCTCTCTGACTCTCTAACCCACCCTGTAGCGCTCCAGGGTGGGAGTCAGAAAGCCGGGGCGAGCCCTCGGTCTCAGACAGAAGGACCCTCCAAAGTTATCGTCCAAGGATGGGAGCCTCGGGAAGATCGGCCCCGAGGAGGGGGTGAGCGGACCGTCCGCCCCACAGCCTCCCTCGCAGGAGAGACAATCAGATGAGACGGAGGTTCTGTCAAAGCAGTTCCGTTTTATCGAGCTGGAGAGCAAGAGCTTATATAGGCAAACAGTGCAAGAAGGCAAACAGGGCGCGGGTTTCTAACGGGGCTTTCCGGAAGCTTGGCCAATCACTGTAAAGGTCACATATCCAGGTGGCAGCCCACCAATGTATACTGGTCAGGTCCCAGCGTTGTTAAGAGGAAGTTAGCCATGGCCAATCGCATTTTTTTGTCAGCAGCCTCAGTCCCGCCCTCTAATTTCCACCAAGCGCCATCTTTTCACCAGCACATGTAAGGTGCCCTACGGAAACTGAGGGTCAAATAATAGATTAAGTAACTGATCAAAGTTTTTGACTATTTGGTAACAGCATAAGGAATTGATTCCCTTTATATATTTTTTGCCATACATTTCCCTCCATTCTGAATTCCCTCCAGTCTGTTAATATTGTTGGGTTGGGATTTTTTAAAGAAAAAATTTTATACTGTACTCTCAGACTAGTGCTTCATGGTCAATTTGTTATGAACTATGATCATAAGCCATTTTTCTGCCAGACTTATGGGATATTTTATTTTCCCTCCTAATGCACAGCTCCACTATTGTCTTTATTGAACTACATTCTGTACCTGATTATTTCTTTACTAAACTATAGTTTCTTCCAATCTTTATGATCTTACATAATCTTACTGGGCCTCAATTTCTTCATTAGCAAAATAAATAACTTTGAATGGAGTAACTCCTGCGGTACTGTTTACCTCCTAAGCAACAAATTTTCCAAATTGGGACTGAATCTATCTTCAACTCCTTAATGTCACTTTCAGATTTTAAAAATATGTTCTGTAGTTTATCATCCAGACACTTGATGAGAAGACAATACCAGGCCCCAAATCAACTCTTCTAAGACACCATATGTCACATTCTCCTGAGTTGACACTAATGCGTTGATCCCATCCCCATTACTCATTTATATTCTTTGCAAGTGTTTTCAGTTTGGGGGGGATATTTGTCTGTTAACAAAATTCCTGAGGCAGATTAATTTTATTTTCTGTATCTTTACATTTTGTAAAAAAATCTTTCCTTCTTCAAACTAATGAGCTTATACAAATTTATTTTTTACATCATTTTCAAGACTTTAAAAAATAAGGAAATGTTAGATCAGTTCAATTCAATTTTTTAAAAATCAATATTCTATTGATTCTACAAATACCAAATTAATCTATTTTTAAGATTGAGAGACAAATGGAGTATAATTAGTTTCAGAAGCTTACAAAGCTTAAATTAATATTGTAAAGTTATTTAGCTTTATTCTGTCTCCTAGAACTTTTATGGAACTAGCCAAATTAGGTGCATAAGCTTCATTGTTTTTCCACAAATTAATATATCAATAAAACTTTGAAGAGTAAAAAATATTATGTTATTTTCCAATAACTTCACTTAACCTTACTATAAACTGCAATACCAAAATTGCTTGTAGTTCTTACAAGACAGTTACTTAATTAATTCAAATATGTTTTTCTCCCTCTGTAAAATGGCTTTGAATATAATGTGGTTTCTGCTTCCAGGATTTTGTTTCTATTGTCTCTAGAAAGAGATTCTGATCTTTGCTTTGCCAGCAGAGGGCACATACACATATCCTTCTTTGTTCCTTCTAATCTACAAAAAGGAAGTTTTTAAGAAGCCTCATTTAAGGCTTTGTAACATATTACCATATTTGAACTGAGTTTAATTGAAAAAACAAAGCAGCACGTTAAGATTTTCTCTTAAAAGTTTGATGCCTCAATGAAAACTAAAAGACACTGGAGTACTATTGCCACTGAAACAGAATATCAGTTTAATTAAGTGTCTGTTTTTGCCATGTGAAATTTGCCTGGTGATTTTACTGCTCATTTTGTTTGGGTTGTATTTTGACCTGGCCCTTTTGCTTTTAGTATTTGATTTGGGACTTAGAATTGACAAAGAAACAGTCAACTAATATTCATTTATATGTTCATTTATTTGTAGAACTAGCAGAAATTTAAACAACCAATATTCTGTGTTTTAGCCTAAAGTTGCTATAATAAACACGTATGCAGACTATTGAATTTAATTGGACAGTTATTTAAATGTTTTTGAGAGGAGGAGTGATAAAAATTAGTCTGTTGACCATTTTGGTTAATGGCTTAAGAACACTCAGGAACATTTTAATCTTCTGGTTGCTTACAATGAACGGATAGAATGGTAGCATTTTTACACTGTCAGCTATGTGAGCACAGTGGAGCATCTGTAATTTCCACATTATACATATGCATCATGTAATTATATAATTAGAGATATGCTGCATCAAAGGGTTATGCTTTTAAGATGGAAAAGAAATATTGAAAAGCAGAAGTCAGAGGCTCATGTGCTCATTTCTTTCTGCAGCAGCATAAATTTTAATGATTTTGTATAAGCCACTCCACAGCCTGACTTGCACCAAAACCTATCCAAGAACTCATAAATGAAGGTTCAAATGCTACATTACCTTTTACAAAATTCTAATGCATTAGGTCAAGATGATTAATAACCTTTACAGGCTAGTCTACACTTTAGTTTAAGTAGACCAAAACCACTGTGATTTTTTTTCTTTTTTTGAGATGTCTGTATCAGGACACTTTGTATTTAATTCAAAAAATAAGTTATTTGAAACTTAAATACAAAAAAATACTCTAATGATAACATAAGAGTTCTGTTCAAAGCTTAGATTCTGCTGTTTTAAGTTTTTCTAGCAAAAGATAATTAAAAGTGATTGTTGTAGAAGAAGAGTTTGTCTGAAACATGCCAGACACAGGAAGCAAAAGCACTCTGGGAATATAGAAGCCTTCATAAAGAAGCCTTTTTCCAAATAAAGACTTCCAGTAGAGCCCAATACCAATGGCAACCCCAGTTGTAAGGCCACTGGGGTTACTATTAATGATAGCAAACATTTTGCCAGGGCTAAAATTCTTAAGCAGTTAAAAATGTTGATGGTTTTAAAATTTACATATTTATGTATAGCTTTAGTTAACATCTACCTATATAATTACAAGTTGTTGTTGTTCAGACAGTCAGTTGTGTCTGACTCTTCTGTAAAGCCATGAACTGTAGCCCACCAGGCTCCACTGGCCATGAGATTTCCCAGGCAAGAATACTGGACTGGGTTGCCATTTTCTTCTCCAGGGGATCTTCCTGACCCATGGATCTAACCTGAGTCTCTCACATTGGCAGGTGGATCCTTTACAATTGTAAGTAATAATGATTATGATTTTTTAAGAAAAACTGGTGTCTGTAACCCATAATATTTTACTCTGTCTCTCTCTTCATGATAAAATTAGAGACTCTACACAGTCTTAAAACATTGAATCGGTCTGACATACAGAAACTGGAATGCTGAGTATAAAAGAGAGAGATAAACTATAAAAACACAGAATAATCAAGAAGGTTAAGTGCCTCACAAAGAAACAGACTGTACACACTCTGAGTACATATGCATTGTTTCCTCTACAGCTAAAATATCAAGTTCAAAACAATGCTTCTCTGGTACCATTGCTTTTTCTCTCTCTGTCCTCATTTTTTTCTACTTTTTCTTTTTTTCTTTCTCCTTTTGCTAAACTGGATTATAGTATCATAGTTTGCTAAATTTACAGCTAATACCTAGGTGTAGTTCATTTTACTTTAAAATCTGAGCTGTGTCATGGAAAATTAATATGCTAATACAATGGCATGCATGAGGCACCAAGGCCTAATGGAAGAGGTATCAGACCAGAACTCAATTCTCCTAGTTTTTTGTAATTTACACTATGCAGCTGGACCAACCAATCATCTTTCTTTTAAAAGTCTGTTTACTTTGTTACTGAAGCAAAAGAACAGAACAACAACAAAATATGCGTCATATTTCTACAACATCCTAAAATTGACACTGTAATATAAATTATTTAAAATTTGTACTACTCTAGTTCATATAGACAGTTTCAAATGTGCAGCAATGGACTTCTCCTTTATCAATAAGGAAGTGGGAAGAAACAGAAACCTGTGGTGAGTCCTTAAGGTATGAACATTCTGGGGTTTTCCATTACATGATTCATCGTGAAATAAAGAAAGAGAACTAGAGCATAAACATTGATACTGTCCCAATTAAACCAATGCATTTATCATTCTAACCAATACATTTGTTTTAAAATTATTATTGTTCACATTTTGTTTTTAACCTCTCAGCTTGTATGAACCAACAACAATCCAAAGTGGATAACTCAAGTTAATCAATACCTTCACCTGAAAGAGCTAAAAAAAGAGAATATTGTCTTTAGTTAACTGGAAAGCTTTTTATTATTCATATTATTTTGAGGTATTGTTCCTTTCAGAAGAGAGTGCATACTGTGGACACATATCTATTTCTGTCCTATCTCAAATCTGCCTTGTTGCAAACTAGGCACAATATATATGTTATAGTTACAGTGTGATAAAATCTTTAAAGACATAACATAAATTAATAAAATCAGTTTAATACTTTCCTTTCTAAAAATGATCAAATGAGAAAAATATAGGTTAGAATTGGTTTGTGACAGATATGTAAATAAATACTGAATTCCAGAGTACTTTGCATACACATGGAAGAGCAAGTATCGCATCTTTGCCAATTTTTTTTTTTTTTAACTCAGTTTATTAGAGTTACAGGAATAGATCTGGCTGAAGGCAGAGAAAACATTGTGGAGGTCCCCAGTGATAGATGAATTTTCTCCAGGCCAACAGAAGGTTGCAGGTTCAGGGAGGTCTGTTATTTAAAAGATGGAGCGTATACCCTGAGGCTGATAGAAGGGCATTGTTAGCAGTGATGATGGAAGGTGTGATGATAGAATCTAATTAGGTGGTTGCTAGAAGGTTGGAAACAAAAGGAAGATCACTTTCAGAAACTAAAATGTACTAATACCAAATTAGATGCTTAGTCAATATAACCATGACCGCATGTGGTAAGTGCTTTTACCTCACAGAAGCAGTTAATTATCTCTCTTCAATTCACTAGTCTCCACTTGAAATCCAACTTCAGCCATATATTTAATGCCATAGTTGAGGAAGATGTAGGTTCCTCCCACCACGTATGAAACAGAATCAACCTATTTCCTCCCCAGAGAGTGACATTTAATCACCACTGTGTTACCAGGCTTATGACTGGGATTATGATTATTATTCTCATTAGCTTTGGAGGCTTTGTGCTTTCAAAGCCTTTATAGCAAATCAGATACCCACACAGAGATGTCCACTGATCACCAGTTCTCCAGCACCTTTTATCAAGTGGATCCTCAAGACACTTCTTAATATTTCCTAGGGCACAGTTTTAAGTTTGTTTTTATTCTATATGGAATAGATGCAGGCCACACACAAACACATTTAAATTTTAATTGTACATCTGAATCAACATTATAAATTTGATATCTAAAAATAACACTTTGGTCAAGATTGTTGGTTTTTTAAATATCCTCTTAATTTTTTATGCTTCAAAAATGGATGGAAATTACTTGAAAGGGATAAAGATAAATAATATTGTCTGATGTCTAAGAATTTATGTACACTTTCTTTTAAGGAAATCCAAGGGCTTTATATGTAATAAAGATGTCAGTATTCTAAGATCCCTATTGTGTTCTGTCACTAAGTTATGTCCAACTCTTTGCAAACCCTTGGACTGCAGCACGTCAGCCTCCTCTGTCCTTCACCATCTCCTGGAGTTTGCTCAAATTCTTGTCCATTGAGTCAGTGATGCTGTCTCATCATCTCAGCCTCCCTATTTACTGAGTCACTATTGAAAGACTAATGTATCAAATAAAACATAGTAAAAAATGCATTATTTAATTCTGTCAGTAAAAAGCTTTTCTTGCTTGTCTTTTAAGATATTTTTTTAATTTGACAATTCAATTAATATTTATTTTTGCACCTACAAAGCACTGCACTAGTGAATTTAGACATTTGGGAATAAAAATATCTCAGTAGTAAGCCCTTACTCTTTGGCAAACATTGCACCAAGTGTTTTACATCTCATTTTTTCTTAAATAACCTCACAAAGTAAATGTTACTATTATCTCTATTCATTGGTGGGAAAATTGAGACATAGAGAGGATTTACCCAAAGTCACGCAGATTATAAACGATTTATCCTGTCTTTGGACGTAAGTAGTATAACTCCAGAATGTTACTGTTTTTACTTTTGAAAATGAATCTATCCTCTTCCATTATCTATCTAAACCCAGTTTTTCCTATTTCTGCTTTTTACAAGAAGATTTGAAATTGTAATAAACCAATCCAAAATAAACAAAAACTGAAACGTATTCACTGCTAGCATAATTTAGCTATTTGCTATGTTTTCTTTGGTAATTGATTTAAAAAATCATCTACTTGTTCTAAAAACAATATACACACAGACATACACACAAGCACACATGTTCCGTTGTTTTGGGGTAACATAGGGCAAACGTCTACTGTCAGCTACATTAATTTGTGGTGCCTAGTGAGAAATGATAATATGAAGTTCCTTGTTCAAAAACTTAATTTTAAGATACAGATAAGTATTAAACCAAAAGAGACTGCATAGGTCATATGCCCATGATGCTGGCTCTGGCAACACACCGTAAAAGTATATATATATATATATATGTACACATGTATATATGTACATACATATGTATGCATGTGTGTTTATTTGTGTGTGTGTGTGTATATGTGTGTGTGTGCGTGTGTATGTATGTATGTATGTCTATATGGATTCCCTTGTCCTATTTGGTGCTAGTGGTAAAGAATCTGCCTACAAGAGATGCGGTTCGATCCCTGGCTAGAGAAGATCCCCTGGAGTAGGACTTGGCAACCCACTTCAGTATTCTTGCCTGGGAAATCCCATGGACAGAGGAACCTGTCAGGCTACAGTCCATGGGACCACAAAAGTCGGACGTGACTGAGCACACACACACACACCTATATGTGAAAAATGAAACCGTTAATCACTCAGTCATGTCTGACTCTTTGTGATCCCATGGATTGTAGCCCACCAAGCTCCTCTGTCCATGGGAATTCTCCAAGCAAGAATACTGGAGTGGGTAGCCATTCCCTTCTTCTGTAGATCTTCCCGACCCAGAGATTGAACTGGTATCTTCTACATTGCAAGTAGATACTTTAAAATCTCAAGTATAATGTAGTACATATGGCCACAGAGTTTTTTTGTTAATAATTTTTACTAAGCAGATGCAAATACTTAACTGATAGTTGAGTGCATTCCAAAGAGATTCTTTTTTTTTTTTTTGAATGTGTATGTCTAGTTGCTCCAATACCACTTGTTAAAAGACTACATTTTATCCATTGTATTGCTTTTCTCCTTGGTCAAAAATCAATGGGATTAAATCAATTTATGATAAAGAAGTCTGAAAACAAAATTTTAAAACCAAATATCTCATTGCCACTCTAGTTCCAAAGTCTTGAGATCTCATCTTTCATTGAATGTTATTTGCATTTTCTATTTTGCTTTTATCAGGTTTATCCTGTCAATAAGTAAACTATATGTCAGCATGAAAGTCTAAAATGTTATCTTCCTCATGAGATTTGTTTTGATTGACTTTAACTAAATAATCAAATATTCAATTCTAGTTGATTCTAGAACGTATTGTTTGAAATAATTTTCAATATTTTTATTAAAATGTTTACATGACTATAATTTCTAAGGCTTTTCCCCAACAATTTAGCAAACATTTTTATTTCATGCCAAGATTCCCGTTAAATGTGCAAACAGCAAGGAATCATTTGAATATATATTAACATTTAAAATCCTAGAAGTACAAAATTAATAAGTATCAGAATATGTGCCTGAATTAAACACTATAATAAATAATAAATTTATATTCAATTTAAAACTAGAAACTTATGAATTACGTAAAATTTAGACAATCAAAGTAACCTATACACAGGGTATGTTACACTTACCTTTCCCTTTTCCTCCATTTGATGAACCAGAAAAAAAGTGCTTGCAAGAGACAGAAAGTTTAAGGACATTTGTTCCTTTTTTATCAAAAAGAAAACAATGGCATTTCCTGCTCTCATTTATATATAGTTAGGCACATGAATACACACAGCCAATAAAGCAGCAGTTTTCTGTTTTCTATCTTAATTTATTATTAACTACTTAGTCTTCATTTAAAGACACTCTGTGCTAAGAGGATTGGTCAAGTGTGTTTAGGTATTTCAGTAACAGTTTTCAGCGCCACATATTTCTTTGAAGGGGAGGAAGGCATATAACTGATAGTACAAGCATGAGACACATAAAGAAGAAAATGTGTCATCACCATCATGAAAAACCTCTTTGAATGGCAATGACATGAGTCTATAATATCTGAGCAAAACAGCCAGAGTTCCTATTCTCTAGTAACATAGAATTAAATAACAGAGGTTATGCTTTAGAAACATCCTTGATGAGTGATCTGGAATTTTAACACAAATTCAAGTGTCTGATAGCTGTTATTGGTTCGTGTGACATAATGAGAAAGCTGTAATTTCATTATCCTGGGAAAATCCTGTTTAAATTAAGTAGAACATTTTGCTTTGTTTTATCCTTTACTCAATCATTTTTAGCTTCTGGAGGGTGGGGGAAACGGTAGGATGGCAAAAGAGGTATAAAAATATATTGGCCTAATTGTCTACATCTCATTGGTCCTTCAGGGTGTTCATGATAATGCATTTACATCTCTGTCCTTGGCTTCATATGCACCCACAGACACTCTAAGTCTTCCTGGTAATCTTAATTAGAGACTCCTCAGAAATAATCCCTATCTTAACATCCATCCAACTGAATGAAGCTTCTGTTGATGAGTATGCAAACAAAAAATTTACCTAAGAACGTATCTCTGTATATGAAAGGAGAAATACAGTTCTTAAAGGGAAAGATGAAAACCCCTTATTTCTTGATAAAACGAAGTTTTACTTACTACTTGTAAGGTGATAATACTGAGTATAACCACTTTGCTGAAGTTAAAGTGTCTGCCTTTCTCTTTGATTCAAAACAATACAAAACAATGGATAAATTACTAAGACTTTTTGCCATATGATTTCCCCATTGTAAAAGTTGATAATATTGACTTTCTCAAAGATACCATGAATATTAATGAGGTAATAATGTGATCTAAGACTGAAATAGATGTCCAATAAATGCCATGTTACTTACCATAATGGGAAGTAAAATGTTTGTGCTATAAAGCAAGATCATCTTTGTTTCCACTCAACGCAAGACAACTGAACTACCATCTAAAAATTTCCTCCGGTTTCACACAAAGGTATACTTTTATTTTGAAGAGTAATGTCCTATATAATATATTTAATTTTCTTAAAAGATAAAGTAAATTAGAACCAAAGCACATGCAAAGTTGTTTAATGGCTAACTACAAACCTTCAGCTAAGCATCCCTTATCACAAGAAGACATTATTGCATTACTACTTATAATCTCCCGTGTGCCTGATTGCTCTAGCACTGTTTAATACGCTGCTACCAATGATTATTGACAAGGAAATGATCAGTGTCATCATTTTCTTTTGAATAAATAAATACATAATGATAAAAAGCTAACACTTACCTTCCTTTCACATAGAAAACACTCTCAAAGAACTGTTATTATACTTGCAAGATACTATTCTGAGTCATCCATTAATTTCTAAGAATGATTTACATATACTCTCTTATTGAAATCCTGCAATAACTCTATATGGAAGGTGTTTTTTTTTTAGTACCATTTTATAGATGAGTAAACTAAGACATAGAGAGGTTAAGTAATTTGACCAAGGTAATAGTCAAGGTTCTCTAGGGAAACAGAACCAATAGGAAACATAAATATATGGAGTTTTATTATGAGGAATTGGCTCACACAATTATGGAAGCTGAGAAGTCTCACAATCTGTTGTCTTCAAGCTGGAGACCTAGGAAAGGTGGTATGTAACTCAGTCCAAGTCCAAAGGACTGAGAACCAGGAGAGCCAATGGTAAAAATCCCTGTCCTAGGGCAAAAGAAGATAAGATGAGATGTTCCAAGTCATGCAGTGAAGCAGAAAAGTAAGGGGTAATTTTTCTCCTTCCTTTACTTTTTGTTCTATACAGGTCCTCAACAGGTTGGATGATGCCCACCCACATTGGAGAGGGCAATTTACTGAGTCCACTGATTCACCTGCTAATCTTATCCAAAAATACTTTCACAGGCTCACCTAGAAATAATGTTTAACTTGAGTACTCCTTGGCCCATCATGTTGATATATAAAATCAGTTATCACAACTGAAGTCTCCTAAGTAACTGATTCAACAGAGTCTGGGCTGTTAACTGTCGTGTTCAATTGTCATTGTCATATGCAACATATAAACCATAAGATTTAGAAAATGTTGAATATGCAAGTTTAGAAATACTTATAATTCATGAACTATAATATTTTCAGAAATATAATTCTCAGTTTGATATCACTAAATATTATTACAAAGTTATTAAATATTTTATTAAATATTCCACTAACTGAACAACTCAAAAGGTCTTTAAATCTGTAAGAGGATTACAATTCACTAAGTGTTTAAGAATATTTGAGTAACATTTTAATGGAAAAACAACCTGCATAATTAGATTAAAATACTAGCAGAAAGACTATGTTTTATAATCTTTTTTGGACAGATTTCTATGTGGGACACTGTTGATGTCTATCCCCACATTGCCCTCTTAGAGTTGTTCCTTTCCTCAGGACCCTAGGACACTGAGGAATGAACAGTTTGAAAGCCTAATCTTAGATTAAACTAATAATTTTAGAATTTATAAATATTACCTCATATTTGATCAACTGCAAGTCTATTTTATAGAAAAACAATAGCAATTAGATAGCCATATAAAAATATACAAAAATATTTACCTTAAAATTGCAAATATCATTTTGTCATTCTGAGAAACTGATTTTAAGTTGCCTCTGTCACTAACCAATTTATATTATTTTGGTCAGTTGTCACATACAGTAATGTCTCAGTTTTTACTGAGGTGGTTTTATTACGTCTTCTCCTTCTCCATATTTTTTCTCTTCTTTTTAAATATTGGTGAAATAATTTGAATAGTGTACCCAAATAACTTTTCCTGAACACAAGTATCTGACTGACTAGGATCAAAAAGAAACCTTTAAGTATTGGATTAAATTCATCTTCCCTTGCCTAGCAGTCTGTTTGGGCAGGGGCACCTCTGGCCCCAGAGCCACTCCTCAGAGTATCTGCTCTGAAGCAGGAAATGAATCTGTTAAGCCAATGCCTTATGATCTGTTTTTAGCAAGTTTTGCACTAGGATAGAAATCTTACGTTTTACAATTACTTCAGAGAGTTAGATACAGATAAGTTAGCACGGAGTGGACCTACATGTAATGAAGATAGCAGGAAACAGAGAGGAATTCCTCAGTTGTGTCACAAGTGATGAATATGGATAGATAACATATCTTTTTGAGGTAGGAAATGGAACTGAAAGGAATAGCACCATGCATGCTACTTATATAATTAAAATATTAAGGTCATGCCAATTATAATACATCTATTAAGCTGTACTAAGTACCCTTTTTTCTAGTAGACACTATAAGGTATCAAATGCATACAATTTTGTTTGTGAAATGGTTTCCTTGGATACATGCAGTCCTGACAACTGATTTGAATTTAAATTCATGAACACCATCTAACCATATTTCCTTAACAAATTCACTTTCCCTATCTCTATCCAGTTATTAGGTCCTTTACAATCAGTGCTTATGGAAACTGTAGCCCAAAATTCTGGATGGCAACCTAATTATAGGAAACAGTCTAGCCTTGGAGTCAGACAATGTGGTCTCAACTTGGTTTCCTCATTTCTTAGCTCCGTAACCTCAAGTAAATAAAATAACCCTCATCTCAGAAAAAAAAAAAAAATACAGCTAATAATAGATACTCCACCTAGTTGCTATTAGAATTAATAGGAATGCACACATAGGGAGCCCAAAAAGGGTCAGAGAATAAAAAGCACCCAGTACAGGACACAGTATTCAAGAATTCTACTAACTTGGTAAATATTAGTAAAGCCTACCTAAATATTTCAACATGGAATTTAGGATGTACTGATGGAGATTTTATATGTTTTGAAATTTACACTTTCTTGGAGCAGTTGCCCCAGAAATAAAACATGAGAAAAATCCAGAGGAAGATGTAGGGAGGTCAGAGAATCGTCGGCTTTCCATTTGGGGATCAGCAAGAAGTGGGCATTAATAGTCTCTTGCGCACTGTGTTCATGCTGACGAAATACTTAGCATAAAAATTGTCTGGATTAAGGCAGATATGGGTCTTCCCTTAGGCTGCACTCGGCAGAACTGTTTTGAGTGGACTTGGAGGCCCCAAATTCTAAGGCGATTAAGCTAGTGGAAATAGGCCTGATAGAACTGGTTATCTGTTTGTCCACAGTATGACAAGCCTTATTCACAGTAAAGCAGTGTCTGATGATGTTTATTTTTTCCAGCTTTACTTTAAATTGACTCAAGTAACAAAATGATAATCACGGGCATGAGCTGAGAGATCTTCATATCCAGGAAGAAAAATGCAAAAGCTTAGCCACAGCTGATGTTCGGCTTGGGGATTTAGTGAAAATCTGTGACACATTACTTCTGAGGATGACTTGCAACCCAACGCAGCCAGCATCTGTGTGATCATATTTGAATGCAAACACCTGGAACATTTATAAAGAGCCTTTACACCAGTTTCTTCTGGTATAGAAACTATTTGAAATCAAGAGAACTCATATGTTTCTCACCTTTCCTAAATCGTCTTTAAGGGGGGCAGGGAATTGTTGACACTTTACCATCTGCTTTTGTTTCTGCTCAAAGGCCTGACCTCTTCCTTCTTCCTAATAAACAAAGGAGGATTGTATTGACCAATTCATTTTCAAGGAGAGTTAAAAGGCTTTAAGCAATAATTCTCACAGAGTGTATAATGTGGGGCTTCCCCAGTGGCTTAGTGGTAAAGAGTCTGCCTGCAGTGCAAGAGCCAGGGGGTTGATTCCTGGGTCAGGAAGGGCCACTGCAGGAGGGAATGGCAACCCACTCTAGTATTCTTGCCTGGAGAATCCCATGGACAGAGGAACTTGGCAGGCTACAGTATACAAGGGCTCAAAGAGTAGGACATGACCGAAGCTATTGAGCACAGGACAGTGTATAATTTGAGTCTCTCACCCATCCTTTTGCCTGAGAAGAACCTGAAAGCAATATTCACATAAAACATATTCACTCAGGGAATAGACAGTAGTATTGCTTTATTTACTGATCTTTACCAGGTTAGTAGGGTTCTTGACTACTATGTCTCATACTGGTTGCCTTTTTATCACTTTCCTTCTTCCCCATTTCCCTTTTTTGTTTCAATATTTTAAATTTTATAATGCTTAACGTCTGTTTACTTTTATATGTTGCCTTAAAGTCTCTGGAGAAAAGCTAATCCAAAAATTAAAATGCTTACAGAAGTAGTCACAAAGGCTAAGAAATAACTTGCTCAAATATTATTGTTTCTTTTGACTGATGTCTTCCTTTCAATGATAATGACATTTTGACAGTCAAGGTCTTTTACTGTTAGTACCTAAGAGAAAAGCCCATATTGTTAAATCTTATTTCTTTTTGATATAAATGTATTGCATGAGAAAAACAATAGCTTTTCTTTTTCATTACTTTTCGAGTTCAATATATAAACCATTTACCTCAAGGAGCCTGTATGGTAAAAAAATAATCACTTATTAAAGACTCACTTCAAATTCTAATTCCTATATGTTTCAACAACAATACATCATATTCTTGAATTTCCTCATTTATTACTTAGTATGAAATCTTAATCAAGGAAACAATTGTACAAAGAAGTTGCATCATTAGCTCATTTTAAAATGTAATTTTATTTTGAAAGCTTTTGATAATTAATTGAGAAAGCTCCTGGAGTTGTTGATGGACAAGGGGTCACAAAGAGTTGGACACAATTGAGCAAATGAACTGAACTGAATTAATAATTAAAACAGCAAATAGCCTCATCTGCTTAGTTACCTGTTTCTCATTTTTCTGAATTTTATTCTTCTATTCTATATTTTTATCTTACCAAAGCAAATTCCCAAAAGCCAACAAACTTCATATTATGATCCTTACCTATATAGAGAGAAACTATATTAGTACGAGCAGGAATATATGTGAAGAGTGGCCACTGTATTACTGAAAGAACCAGTCACATATCACTGACTTCCTTCTAGTTACAATTTGCCTCCTTCAAAAAATGATGATTTATTTACTTCTAGAAATAAAAAAAGAGAAATACCCAAAGGCAGTAGTAGAATAAATCATCTTTGTTGACTTCTTGTCTAATAACAAATAAATTGTATTTAAAAATGAATTTTTTTCAGCATGGCATAAAGTAGAAAGTCTGGCAATGTTGGAATAAATTCATCTTAAATACAATCAGAAAGAAAGTGTAAATAGAAAGATATGGTTCAGGTTAACACCCAAAGCTGAGGTTAGGTGGTGATGTAGGAGAGCAAGTCAGCATCAAGAGAAACACTCCAGGTGCTATCTGTGGCTCTGGTTCTATTTAATAGATGAGTGCACATTTGTAAAATTATTTAATTCCTTTGAGCCTCTAGCTTTGTAACTCGTTGTCATAATTGTTTTGGAATAAATACTTATTTTTTTAAAAATAAACATAAAAGCCTTGAAAAGAATAACAAAAATTAAATTATACATAGAAATGACTAATATTTATATCATGATAATGTTATTTTTCTTTGTACTTTTTTATAAGTAAAATTGAAATTTTAATACTGTGGTTAAGTTAGAAAGTGCAATTTTTTGAGAACAATTGACTAGCTCCTATCAATATGTTGCTTTATCAACTGTCTTTCTGGAATTTTCCTTTATAAAATTGAATTCCATTACAGCTCTCTAATATTGCTATTCTAGTATCATAGTCTTCATTAATGCATAATCACCCTTACTCCTTCTCCATATTTCTTTTGCTGAAGACTAATGTAAAGTTGCAGTTCATTAATTATGCCATTATGAAAATCCTTGTTAATTTGTTACTTCCTGCATGTATCTAGGAGCCTCCCCTTTCTTGATTCTCTTCCCTGATCTAGCTATGTTTATTTCTGCTGCCTTAATCTTTTTATGTTATAATTCTTTATGCAACTGAAGTCAATTCATATTTAAAAGACCAGGGTGTAGCTGTACCTGAGTAGATCATAAAAAGCTTTTATGCTGTAGGTGTTTAGATCAGAAATAATCAATGTAAATAGCTTTTACAGCATTCTAAAGGAGATTTAAGCACTGAGGGGAGTCAAACAGTAGACTTCAGGATGTAGCATGTACTTAAAATTCAGATTGAAACTGAAGTAACATATTGACAAAACAATAGAGAGGAAAATCACCAAGAGAGGGAAAAGAACCAACTATAAATAAACTGCCTATTCAGAGTCACAAAGATCTTTTAGGTAGAATATTGGCCAGATGGTTACCTTTCAGCCATGTTATATTATTGCTGTTGTTCTTATTGCTGTTTTCCCCATAGTCTTTGTATTTGGCTCTACTTTTAGGCATGTACCAGAAATGAAGTGAAAGCCCTGTCTAGAGAATTAATGAATTAAGGAATGATCAGACATAGTCTAGAGAATTAATGAATTAAGGAATGATCAGTCATATTATGGTCTTTCTGAAACACTTTAAGTTATAGGTATTAACTGCTCTATTTTGGGGAAAGAAATGTGTTATGAAAACTTTTGGTTGATTATTTGTTTGTTTTCACCATCCTTTGCCAGTGTGTTATCTTGACTTTTGATGAGTCCCAAGATGGAAGACGATGCTTTGACACGTCTCCCTTACACTTTTGTGAGTTTCTTGGCAAGCTTCCTCTCCCAAGCCTTCTGCCCTTCCTACCAACCCCTTGCCAATGACCCTACCAGCTATCTCTAGGTTTGGGGGCAACTTTGAAGGTTTTCAGATAAATATTTGCTTGCTTTCCATACCCACTTACTTTTTCCCTGCTTCACTTCACAGATAAAATAGTTTTTTTTTCACTGAAAATACAATAAAAGTCAAATGTGTCTGCTACTGTAAATTCTGTTATGACTCTATCTAAATGAATTATGGCAACTGGTTCTTTAATGTAAGCCTGAAGCATTGAGTAGCCATCTTATGATTTGTTTGTTTACATCTTCATCTAGGAAGTATCTTCCTGGATCTCAAAAATCCCTGTAAATGGCTGTCATCCATAGATTCATTTTCTACTACATTTTACTGTCAAATCTAAGCTTTTGTTAGGCTCTTTTCTGACCAGTCTTTACTGAATGAAATCACAGTTCATAACATTTATGCTTTGAATTAGCTTCTGAAGACTAAGGAGGTAGAGAAGAGGAAGTATTTTGTTTTTATTTTTATTGTAAATAATAACCAATATTTGCATAACACTGTATAGTTTTAAATGTGCTAGCACACGAATTACCACATTAAATGAGGCAAATGAGGAAATTCAGTTAATAATTTCAGCTCCTGAAGGAGATGGTTTCATTTTTCTTTCTCATTACCAGTCTTGAGGAGCATGTCTATTAAGTTTATGTTTATTATCTGTGAGGATTCCAAATGCAGCTGGAATGGAGTATTGAAGTAAGGAAGAGTGAGTGACAGTACTGTCAAGCCATGTGATTAGGAAACAGAAAATGACTTTGGCAATGATGTAAGTCATGAGAAATTACAGGACAGCAATAGATATAGTGAAGCAAGAAGCTAGAAAAAAGAAAAAACTAAACTTTAGAAAGCAGGTAAAAAGCATTAGAGTATTAGAATAATAAATTAAGGTTTTAATATCCTTTTAGAATTTACTTGATATGAAAACATATATTCAAAACATACATAGATAGCTATCAAGATTTAATTGGAGCTGCTAATGGAAAGGTATATGATGGAAGAAATCAGTCAACCAATATCAGCTAAAATTAATTTGATGCCTTTGCAGTATAAAGCTTATAGTTATATCTTCTCCCTAATTCTCTAATTTGAAATATTTGTTCCCTGGTGACTCAGCTGGTAAAGAATCTGCCTGCAATGCAGGAGACCTGGGTTTGATCCCTGGGTTAGGAAGATTCCCTGGAGAAGGGAACAGCGACCCACTCCAGTATTCTGGCCTAGGGAATTCCATGGGCTCTGTAGTCCATGGGGTCACAAAGAGTCTGACACAATTGAGCAACTTTCACTTTCACTTTCATTTCACCATGCGATTAAAAATATTCATTTTATTCCATCATCAATAGCTGAAAGATAAATCTTTTCATAACTGGAAAATATGACATGTTCCTTGAATCATTCTATACCATCCACAGCCCTCCAACTCTCCAACCTCTCAACCCCAATTATCAAAGAATAGAAGATGGAGATCTTGGAATTCTTTAGAAACACTCTTAAAATATGCAGAGTCTGCTGAATTTAAGAGCAGAAATCAAAGTGAACGGTGTAAGTAAGAAAAGTAAGGGTTTATGGTTAGTGTTTGGTTTAAGGGGTGAGGGCTCTGAGTGAGGCAGAGAAGACAGGGAAGGAACACTGAAGAAAAAAGGAGGGAAAAAATCAGAAGAATGATCTAGAAAGAGAGAAAGACAGAAGGAGAACCAGAACAACAGAAGAACAACAGCAAAAGAGACAACAAGAAAGTTAAACAGAATGGTGGGAGGGAGGCTGAGGCACAAGTTTTGGAAATACCTATAGAAATTTTAAGAAATTATATTTAATATTCAATTTAGTATGTATTGCAATAATGTACATTTTCAAGCTCCACATCTTTTGTGATCTCTTATGCACAGAAAGGCTTTCTGTGAGCTAACGGTGGTATACCTATGTGCACTGTGTTTGAGTGTGTAATGTGGAAACAAAGGAACAGCTAGACATGGATAGATGTGTATATCTTAAATGATGAGTTTAGAATATTAGTAAAATATGAGGAACATCAAGTGAAAAATTGAGAAAGTAACTAAGTTAAACATTAAATAAATATATAATGTAATGCTTCCCTGGTTCTGGCTCCCTATGGAAAAAACCAGCATTACATTTTGGGTTTTGATTAAGAAAGAAAAACCAGACACGACCATGGCAAAACCCTGGCCGTTAAACACTAGATAGATTGACTGATAAATCAGTTTTACAATATTTAAAATGCTTGATAACCTCACCAGAATGTCTCTGCCTCCCCTGAGGCCAGGGGTTGTGGCTGTGGATGTGTGTCTGTTTTAAGCTGAGGCAAGTGGGGCTGGATAAGCTCTCATAGTTGCCTTTGCAGGGAGCTTTTATGATCAGTGATTTACTTCAGTGTCTTTTATTAATCCAGATATGCAGCTCTTTTCTTCCATATGAGACACTGATAAAAAGTGATAAATTCTACCTGGTAGTCTTTAAATTCTAATTAGAACTGCATTTTGAATGAAAATTTTGAGAAAAGCCAAATAGATCATAAAATGACAGAATATGTTCTACTTTGGCAGAGTGAAGTAGAGAGAGAATAAAGAGAAGTTACCAGGATGAAAACTAATTTGTTTATCTGTAATTCCAACCCCATCGCTAGTCAGATATCTTTTATTTTTGTCTTCTTGAACTGCCACTAGATTTCCATCCAGCAAAAGTATTATGTACCTATTATAACTTTTTTGTTTCATTCATTCATCTGGGAAGAATTACTTTTGAATTACTTTTATTCTAGATTTTAAATCAAGCAAACAAAAAATCTTTTTCTTCTGATTATTATTTACTTCTAATTGTATTCTGTATTGAATAGAAATTTTATCTGTATTTTATGATAGCTAGTTTCAATATAAGAGGATTTATTCCTGACTATGATATGGCTTATGGAATTTGGGGGATTGCTAAAGAAACTGATTTAAGGCTGAACTTTGAGGTTTGAGTCCGAAAGTCATATAACTTCCAGGAAAGTTTCCTAAGCTATACAATAGAACTGGATCGTTCAAGAGTCTCAGTTCAGTTCAGTTTAGTTGTTCAGTTGTGTCCGACTCTGCAACCCATGAACTGCAGCATGCCAGGCCTCCCTGTCCATCACCAAGTCCTAGAGTCCACCCAAATCCATGTCCATTGAGTCAGTGATGCCATCCAACCATCTCATCTTCTGTCATCCCCTTCTCCTCCTGCCCTCAATCTTTCCCAGCATCAGGCTCTTCTCAAATGAGTCAACTCATTGAAAAGCTTGGAAATGGTGGGAATCTGGAGTCAGGAAGTTGACTCGTAAATTTGGAAGCTATTGCTGCAGTTTCTGACTTCAAAATATAGCACTATTACTATAATGTGTATTACTAAAATAGATGCTTCCTGCTTAGTTCCTCTTCATAGATGTCTTTTTTCTGAATCCAGGTCAATAGGATCCAATGATTGATGGAATTTAAATCACATAGGGAAACTTCAGGAACTCTGGCAAGTGGTGGCTTGTACTTTCTGGCCTCTGCATCCTTAAAAGTGAAAGAAATGTGTTTTTTGTGTGAGCACAATTCATGGTGCCAGCCACATATTTTTCCTGGTTGTGGCCTCAAGGAGTTAACATAATAATATTTTCTATTAATTAAAATATCTAGAATAACCAGTACTTGTGAATAAAACAGAATAAAATTTGAAAATCCTTACTAGTATTAGGGAAGAATAGCATGTAAACTTTAATAACATAGATTTATAGTTCTCAGTTAGTGCTGTTCATCCTCTACAGGGACATTTGGAAATGTGTGGAAACATTGTTGGTTATCACAACGACCGGGGAATGCTTCAGGCAATAGATGGACAAGAACCAGAAGTAGTACACTGGACCTCAGTAAAATTTGACACAGTGGAGAATTATCCTAACTTACATACCAGCAGCCTCTCCCTTCAGAAACACTGGCATAAGTAATCTTCACATTTCAGCAACCCGTTTTTTGGCCACGCAGGTTTTTGTTGCTGTGCACAGGGTTTCTCTAGTTGTGGCAAGCAAGGGTTACTGTCTAGTTGTTGTGCGTGGGTTTCTCATGGTGGCTTCTCTTGCTGTGGAGCAGCAACCCTAGGCATGTAGGCTTCAGTAGTTGTAGTCCATGGGCTCAGTAATTGCGGTTCAGGGCTCCAGAGCACAGGCTGAATAGTTGTGTCACTGGGGATTAGTTGCTCAAAGGCATGTGGAATCTTCCCCAACCAGGGGCAGAACCAGTGTCCCCTGCATTGGCAGATGGGTTTCTTAACCTACTTTAATCCACCAAGTCCCTGGTCCCTACTTTAACCAGGGACCTCAAGAATCTACTTTATCATCAAAAATTTGCTGATTTGACTTTTTCTACTCTCCTATGGGAGAGAATAAAACATTCATACCTAGATGAGATGAATATTTCCTATGTATATAAATAGGTAAAAAAAAAAGGATCATGAATAAAATAAATTAATATCTTATGAACAGAAGAAATCACTTGACTTTAGTAAATGGTGGTCTTCAAAGGAGATTCATCTAACTAGCAGCACAGCATCACCTGGGCACGTATTTTAGAAATGAACATCTCTGGTTCCAGACCTACTGAGTCAGAAACACTGGGGTTGGGGCCCGGCCATTTGTACATTAACAAGCCATCTCGGTGGTTTTTGTATACTTAAAACTTTGACAACTGCTGGAATTAAAGCATCAAGGAGTGAATGCTCTAAGAATTTGATGTGTTTAGGGAATCTGAGTTTCATCTGCTATGAGTATGTTTAAAGGAAAGAAACATTTTATATTAAATAGGCCTGCACTGGGGAAATCTTTAATTTCTCTAATAGCAATTCCTCCTAGACATGGTATTCAAGAACATATGGAGGAGAATAGATGTGAGACATGATCCACACTAGGGAACTACACCAGAGAAACCTATGAATGTAGAGGTGTATTAGTTTTCTATGGATACTATAAAAAAAAAATGACCACAAGCTTAAGGTCATAGCTTCATTATTTCACAACTTCTATAGATCAAAGGTCTCACATGGTCTTCTTGGGCTAAAATCAAGAAATTCACAAGAGTAGCATTTCTTACTGCACACTCTACAGAGGAATCCACTTCCAGGTTCATTCATGTTGTTGGCCAAATTTAAATCCTGGAGGTTGCTCCTAGAAGCCCCTATCAAGTTCATGCAAACAGCCACCTACATCAAATCCTTTTCACACTTGAAGTCTCTGACTTTACCTGTTGCTACTCCTATTCTGCCTTCCTAATTTCACTGGATCTGTCTACTCCAAGCAGAGAATGTTGCTGCTTTTAAGGGATCATGTGGCTAGACTGGGCCCCCCTGGATAATCTAAATTACTTTCCTTATTTTAAGGTCCATAGCCTCAATGACATCTGCAAACTCCTTTTCTATGTAACGTCATTTATTCACAGGTTCCGGGGATTAGAACAGGTGCAACTTTGGAGCATCAAAAGTTTCATGATTCAGCCTGCTGGTAAGGGAATTAATTCATTCATGCCTCTAGCTACAGTATTAACTATGCCAGGCTCTGGAGTGTGAAAAGAATGAATGCTATATTCTCTATTTCAATAATTTTACAGTCTAGACTGTCAAATCAGATGAGGGGATCAGAGAGCTATCTTGTTTATGAGATGATTCACCTGAAATAGTGATTCTGAAATATAATATACTATATATACTGTAATAATTAAGAATAACAAGAGTTTCAGGCAGCAGAATTTCAGTGGCAGGTATTTCCATTTAGAAAGTCTATCCATTTGTCAAGGTCCCAGGTAGGGGACTTGGTAACACTTCACTCTCCAGACCTGGTGAGAAGCAGGAAACAGGGGTTCTCAATCATTAGACCTAAACAGAGTTCCAGTCCCTCAAAGCGAGGGAGGCATCATGAGTGAAATTAGTGAAAACTTATGTTTCCACAAGGTGGAAACATAGTGGTAGAACTCAACGTTATGATAGTAAAAAGGAAGAGGACACTAGGATTTGGGATACACAAGAATTTTCCTTGGTGGTTCAGGGTATTGTGTCTGATTGGTACTAAAGAGAATTAAAGAAGCAGTTCAGGAGAACAGTGGTCATTACTGGGTATGTTGAGGAGCAAGAGAAGCTTGTATGCAGACACCTGGCTCAGGGTTCTGAAGCAGAGGACTGATCTGGAGATCCTGCCAGGAGGCCTTGAACTTCACCATCCTTAGTTACTTTCTACGTGTGTTTGGCAATCCTCTGACATACTGGAAACTTTTCTTTGTATTTTAGATAAAAGGTGTAAAGATGGGTTAAACAATAGGCCAAGTGGTAATGGCAGCTGAGAACTTGAGGTGTGGGACATGAAAGATGTCTTTGGAAACAGATTCATGGGTCAATAGCCCTTTGCTGAATTCAGCTTTTTAAGGTGATTGTGGGCTTGAATATTTTATATTAGCTTATCTTCCATCTTCCTTTCCTTCCTTTCTTCCCATTTTAGTATGGATTTTATTATTTTACAATAATCCATTAGAAAATTATGAGAGTCGGAATCAGGGGTGATATTAGTATACGCCAAGCCCAGATACCTTTCTTTCTGCTCTACTCAGCACATTTTGCTCCTAAATAGAGCACATTTTACCCCCCAGAAATGGGGCATTTTGTATGAAAACAAAGAAAGATTAAATGATTTCCAAAATTATATTTTTCAGTGAGAAAGTAACAGCTAGAATATCACTATATAATTCCTAGTCTCCCAGTGTTTCTCATTAAAGTGAAAAGCAAAGGAAAGAGATTAAAGATTTATCCTATGTATATAGCCAAATCTTTCCTACTGATGTAAAGTGAGAGAAAAAAGAGAGCCAAAGCAGGTCTTTTGGGAGAGCATATGATTCAGGAAACACTTAGCACCCCGGAAGCTTCTGAGGAGTAAAGATAAAAGAGAGAAGCTGATAGGAGAGAGCAAATAGTTGTGAGTGTGGGAAGGAATTGCCCTCGAGATTTTTAAGTCACATTTCTAAGTTGTGAGACTTTTTTTTTTAATTGAATGAGCTTAACTTTTAAACAGCCATGGGCATGTATGTATGTTGATTGTTGCTATTTCAATTTTGTATTAGAAATCCCACCAGAGACGCAATCTGTTGCTTTTAACAATCTAACCTGACTCAGGTAACAGAAAGTCAATCCTCAACAGGGTATTATTCAATCCTGGAGACAAGGCTTTGGTGTCAGTGGACCTTTGGGGATCAGATCTCACTTCTCATGGTGTCCTGGTTGCTACGCATTAAGAACGATTAGTGAGAGCTGGCAGTTTTGATGTTACATTCAATTGTATGTGTTCACATTACAGTTTTATTGCCGATTGGATTCTAAATCTTTATAATATTATTTGGGGGACCATGGATAATAAGGAGAGGGGTTTGTGTTGGATTTTTGTCTCACTCCAGAGGTGACCTTCCATACATTAGTTACCTTTCCCTTGATTCAGCATGAACTGCAATCTGTTGACTTGTGTCAAAGCTAACTGCAGGTGGTTTCCACATGAGACATAAGATCCACATAATTGGTTGTTTTCCTGTGAATCTTATGTGAATTAACTTTTGCCTCATCAACCACGGAGAAGAGAAATTTCTTTAAAAACTGGTTATTAAGAACTTATGTTAAAAAGCATATATTGTTATGGAAATATTAACTAATGATACTTAACTATTGGAATAGAAATTAATTGAGCGACTAAAGATAGCTCACTCCAGGCAAAACTGAGGAAGTTCTTTTAACTGTGCTAATATTACACAGAAAATATAACCAAAGATATGTTTTATTCAATAGCCTCACTGACATAATTCTCTTGAATCTTCTCGTTTGAAATTGCCTCTGCTAATTGCTTCAGTTTTTTTCCAACAAATGTATTACAGAGCCAAGAATGCCCATTGTTTGAACCACTGATGCTTGGGGCAGGTGGGCCACAGCTATATGAGACATAAAAATCACAGCTGGAATGCTGCTCTTCTTTGTCTAATTCTAAATATTCTATCTTAAAATATAGTACTCAATTCTGGAAATATGACCATACTAATTCTTTAGGGAAGCTGTTCAATATTTCTAATTTTTCTACACTTTTAAATGAAAACTGGAAAGTTACATGACAGTCTTGCTATTAGTAATTATTACTATGTCTTCTACAATATAATTATGAGAATTCTATCTTTGTTTTAAATTTGGTGAATTTCATTTAGTTGATCTCCAGTCACATAAAGTCTACCATTTTATAAACCAGAATATAATAATGTTGGAAAGTAAAGCTATAGATTACCATGTATTGTCTCCAATATAGCAAATCCATATGTGAACAGAATTTATTCTGAACCTAAGAAAAATAAAACATGGGTCAAACATAAGACAGGCACATTTAATAAAACTGCATAACTTTGCTACTTTTTGGTTTATAAGAAAATTACATATTGAAACACTAAATTAAATGAACACTAAATGAACACTAAATTTCAATAAGTAATAATATGATTTATAATAATCTTGCCAAATACACTTGACCAGATGCCTATTCAGAATTCTAATATTTTGTTAGAAATTAAAGCAAAGAATCCAAAGATACAAGTTGATTTTATTTAGTTTTTAGACAAAAAAAAATTATAATTAACAGGAAAGTTCTTTCTCTTGGCATTTGCCTCTTTTCCACTTTATTATCAATTGATCTCTTATCTTCCATGGGCTATTTTTCACTGCTCTATTTCCCCTACTTCTTTAACAAGGAAAGACTCTTGGAAAGCATAATTAACATCTTCAAGTATATGAAAGTCTTAACTTCAAGCTAGATAATAAAGTCATTCTAATTCAAAATTTTATTAAAAAATATTGTTATATTCATTTCCAGTCACTTTAAAGGCTAGGATAAAAAGGCCTTAAGATCGAATTAAAGAATGTTGCTGCTAGTAATCCATGGAGTAGATAATTAATTTAGAAATGTTGTTTTAAAAATGTAAAAAAAAATCAGTTATTTTTAAATACTAATGACTTCCCTTTATATGGTGCAGCTGATACAAGTTTGTGAATTTCCTATTTAATAAATCTCAGTACCTTTTCTATCAGGCAGGAAACATATATATCTAGCATCACCTGCCTTTGCATTGTTATTGATGAGAAGTATTAATTGCTTGCAAATAGAATCATCCTTCTTTATAACAGACAAAGATCTATTTCTCAATCCCTCTGTTGTTCTCTAAATGACATATGTCATTTGCTAAAACAATATCCTTGGACTATATCACTATTATGGGATGGATGTTGATGCCTTTCAAAATTTAATGTTGAAGCCACCTGTGATGGTTTTTGGAGAGGAGGTCTTTGGGGAGGTAATTAGGGTTAAATCAATCAGGTCATGATGCTGTGGCACTCATGGTGGGATTAGTGCCCTCATGAAAAGAGACACTAGAGGGCTTGCTCTCTCTCTCTGTCTCTTTCTGTCTCTCTATGCCGCTTTACACCACTTGAGACCACAAGGAGAGGACAGCGGTCTGCTAACCAGCAAGAGAGCTCCTACAGAACTTGACCATGCTGACGCCCTGATCTTGGACTTCCAGCCTTCAAAACTGTGGCAAATAAAAGTTTTTTTGTTAATTAGACACACAGTCTAAGGTATTTGGGGCTGTTATAGCAGCTCAAAAGGACTAAAACACAGCTCAAGCTAACCCAATCATAATATTCATTTTTTATTCCATATAGATTTAATAAGAACATATTCAATCTCAACAGCTTTCTTGACCATATCTCCCTGTGAAAGGCAGATTTACAACCATAATTCAATGACTCAGTGCTCATACTCTTCTGTATATTTACTTAGCATTAATGTTTTAGCAGGAGACAGTGGTACCTTGCAAACACTGCAAATATTTTAATGCTATAACACCCAACAAGATGCAGACTTGCATATGTATTTTGAAAGATGGAAAACGCTAAATTTCTAGAGATTTGTGATAAATTCTAGAGCTGAAAAATTGTTTCTTATTTCTAGACAATAAAAGATTTTATGTAAAACTACGTTTTTAAAAACTGTGCCTGTATTCTTTTCACTGGTATTATAAAACCGTTCATTACCTTGCAAGCAAATTGACTATAGTATTCATTACAAAGTCAAACAATAAACAGAAACAATGAAAAGAACATTTTCTCATAAGGATAATTTATTTGTATCTATAAAATTTATTATACTTTCATGGATTGCTATTCTTGACTTGAGTGCATTTACCTCCCCATAACTGAGACAAGCTTACAATTTTTTAATCAGAGGAAGCTAGCAATTTTACAATTTCAACTAGATTATAATATATAGTCTTGTTTTTTTTTGCCACAAAGCCCTGACTGCCAAACTATTATATCTGTCATTAGCATGATCAAGCAGTAAAGCAAAAACTTAAGAATGTTCTTCCTTATGTGCAACTCTATATGCATCTTTTAGAACATTCCAATAAATCTCATGTTATTATCCATGAGAAATTTAACTAAGCCAATTGACTACATGGAATAAATTAGTGTGAACCTCATTTATTTAATATAGTCATGAAAAATTGAAAATGTCTGTTTTGATTATCTGACATAGAAAGACAAAAGTCCTACTAGAGAATTTTTAATGGGGTATATAAACAGTTGATATTTTAATTAATATTTAGTCTGTATATTATATATATGCACTTACATATATATGTACATTAAAAAATTGGCTAATAGCAAATGCTATGAAAAATAAATATCAGCTTACTAATTAAAATCAAATTTAAATAATTTAATTCTAAACTATATGTATATTTGATCTATTGATTTTTATGAAGCCTAGTATAATATAACAGTTTCTCCATAATCTAATCATAGTTATTATTGACTTTAAGAATACCATGATATAATAAATACAGAAATAAAATTATCATTACTATTTTGTCTGTAATTGGTAGCAAAATTACAGTAAAATTTTACTAATTTGCACTAGTGAAAGAGGGATAACAGTAAACTGATGGAATTTTGAATCACAAAAATATTAAAGAATTATGTTTTTATTGTGCTAACATAGATATAAAAAGTAGGTTATCTAATGTCCAGAGAAGCACTAACTTAACAGATAAAAGAGAATGATTTATACACTTTCTCATTTATCATGACTTATTAATTACTAATAACATCTTTAGATTTTGTTCTGTTAAACAGTTTAGATATGCTCCTTGCAAACACTATTACCAAGGCTTAACTTTTGTTTTTAAGCTAGCTGTATTGCCAGGGGTTAGAAATAAGCTCTGGAAGAATAAAAACAGATTCTTTACATTCCATTGTCAAAATCAGCCCCTTCTGACAGCATATTATTCCAACTTCCTAGGAATAAAAGAAATTTTCCAGTAGCTGAAATCAGGAGTGTACAAGACATATATCTGATGCAAGTAAAAGCTATAATTCAGGTAATATGTGCAATTTCTATTTGAGTTCTAGGAAAGTTATTGTGGCTAATTTACATATTGCCTCGAATATACAAATGATATCTGACTTACCTATGAAAAACATTTTTTCATCTTTCTTTAGAAATGTGAGATTGACACAAAGAGGCCTGTTAGCACTGCCTACTACATATTTTCTCCCTAAGACCTGAGTGAGAGATGAATTCACTCAATTACTATGTTGAGAATAATTAAATATAAACTTACTGAGTGTCAAGAACTGAGCCAATTGCTGAGTATACAATTCAAAACAGACAGTCTTCATCCTCATGGTCCATAGAGTTAAGTGAAAGAGCTGGATACTAAACAATTTGTAACACAAATAAATAATTACAATTGTTATAATGCTATAAAGGAAAAAATTAAGGATCTTAAAATTGAAATGGTTCAGCTGGGTCCCAAACAGAGGGATCTGCAAGTATTTGGCCATACTTTGTTATCCAGAAATGACCATGATAGTAACATCTTAAACATAAAGGGCATCATTAAACTACTCATTAGGGAGTATACTTGTTCTAGAGAATACATAATTTCTTAGACTTTACCCATGGCTTAAATGAAATGAATCTTAGCATCATCTCTCTTTGATTTTTCAGCCAGTATTCACAAAGCAACAGTTTGATTACCAACTTAGAATTCCTAGTACCTTTGCACTGGGAACAAAAAGCACTGAACAACACACACAAATATTTTAATCACCAGAAAAGATTTTCCTCATTAGAATGTAATATGTAAGTACAGTGATTTTTTTCCTCCAATTTTATTGACATATAATGGACATATATCCAGACTGAGCCAGAGAGACTGAGTCAGACCTGCCTTTGAGGGTTTGAGTGTCTCCTGTGGACAGCCATGGCTGGCCACAGGGGCAGGGGATCTGGGTGCAATAGACCTGGAGGTGGCATAAGCCCTCTTGGAGGAGGTTGCCATTAACCCCACCACAGAGCCCCTAGAACTTACACAGGACTGGGGAAACAGACCCTTGGAGGGCACAAACAAAACCTTGTGTGCACCAGGGCCCAGGAGAAAATGGAGCAGTGACCCAAGAGACTGACCCAGAATTGCCTGTGAGTGTTCAGGAGTCTCCAGCAGTGGCCTGCTACAGGGTTGGGGGCACTGAGTGCTGCAGTGCGTGCACAGGATATTTGAAGGAGGTCACCATTCTCTTCATTACCTCCACCATAGTTTGGTCTCAGGTCAAACAACAGGGAGGGAACACAGCCCCACCCATCAACAGAAAACAGGATTAAAGGTTTTCTGAGCATGGCCTGACCATCAGAACAAGACCCAATTTCCCCCACAGTCAGTTTCTACCATCAGGAAGCTTCCATAAGCTTTTTATTCTTATCTCAGAGGGTAGACAGAATGAAAATCACAATCACAGAAAACTAATCAACCAGATCACATGGAACACAGCATTGTCTAACTTGAAGAAACTGTAGGGCTAGCAAAGACAGACAGGTCATGGTGGAGAG
Organism: Antilocapra americana; assembly: GCA_007570785.1. Lineage (NCBI taxonomy): Eukaryota > Metazoa > Chordata > Mammalia > Artiodactyla > Antilocapridae > Antilocapra > Antilocapra americana. Next base: position 7,705,157 of record ML662438.1, read on the forward strand.
TTCTGACAAAGTATGGTCCACTGGAAAAGGGAATGGCAAACCACTTCAGTATCCTTGCCTTAAAAACCCATCAGTTCAGTAAAATTTCTTAATCGTGTCTGACTCTTTGCAACCCCATGAACTGCGGCACATCATGCCTCCCTGTCCATCACCAACTCTGGGTGTTTACTCAAATTCATGTCCATTGAGTCAGCGATGCCATCAAAACATCTGATCCTATGTCATTCCCTTCTCCTCCCACATTCAATCTTTTCCAGCATCAGGGTCTTTTCCAATGAGTCAATTCTTCCCATGAGGTAGCCAAAATATTGGAGTTTCAGCTTCAAATCAGTCCTTCCAATGAACACCCAGGACCAATTTCCTTTAGGATGGACTGGTTGGATCGCCTTGCACCCCAACGGACTCTCAAGAATCTTCTCCAACACCACAGTTCAAAAGCATCGAATCTTTGGTGCTCAACTTTCTTTATACTCCAACTCTCACATCCATACATGACTACTGGGAAAAACCAAGCCTTGACAAAACAGACCTTTGTTGGCAAAGTAATGTCTCTGCTTTTTAATACGCTGTCTAAGTTGGTCATAACTTTTCTTCCAAGCAGTAAGCAACTTTTAATTTCATGGCTGCAGTCATCATCTGCAGTGATTTTGGATCCCAGAAAAATAAAGTCTGTCACTGTTTCCAATGTTTCTCCATCTATTTACCATGAAGTGATGTGACCAAATGCCATGATCTTAGTTGTCTGAATGTTGAGCTTTAAGCCAACTTTTTCACTCTCCTCTTTCACTTCCATCAAGAGGCTCTTTAGTTCTTCACTTTCTGCCATAAAGGTGGTGTCATCTGCATATCTGAGGTTATTGATATTTCTCCCGGCAATCTTGATTTCAGGTTGTGCTTCCTCCAGCCCAGCGTTTCTGATGGCATACTCTGCATATAAGTTAAATAAGCAAAGTGACAAAATACATTCTTGATGTACTCCTTTTCCTATTTGGGAGTCTGTGGTTCCATGTTCAATTCTGCCAGTTGCTTCCTGACCTGCATACAGATTTCTCAAGAGGCAGGTAAGGTGGTCTGCTATTCTCATCTCTTTAAGAATTTTCCAGTTTATTGTGATCCATGCAGTCAAAGCCTTTAGCATAGGCAATAAAGCAGATGTAGATGTTTTTCTGGAACTCTCCTGCTTTTTCCATAATCCAGCAGATGTTGGCAATATGACCTCTGGTTCCTCTGCCCTTTGTAAAACCAGCTTGAGCATTTGGAAGTTCAGAGTTCACGTATTGTAGAAGCCTGACTTGGAGAATTTAGAGCATTACTTTATTAGTGTATGAGATGAGTGCAATTGTGCAATAGTTTGAGCATTCTTTGGCATTGTCTTTCTTTGGCATTGGAATGAACACCAACATTTTCCAGTCCTGTGGCCACTGCTGAGTTTTCCAAATTTGCTGGCATTTTGAATGCAGCATTTTCACAGCATCATCTTTCAGGATTCGAAATAGCTCCTCTGGAATTCTGTCACCTCCACTAGTTTTGTTTGTAGTGATGCTTTCTAAGGCCCACTTGACGTCACATTCCAGGATGTCTGGCTCTATGTGAATGATCACACCATCGTGACTATCTGGGTCATGAAGATCTTTTTTGTATAGTTCTTCTTTGTATTCTTGCCACCTCTTCTTAATATCTTCTGCTTCTGTTAGGTCCCTTCCATTTCTGTCCTTTATTGAGCCTGTCTTTGCATGACATGTTCCCTTAGTATCTCTAATTTTCTTGAAGAGATCTCTAGTCTTTCCCATTCTATTGTTTTCCTCTATTTCTTTTCACTGATCAGAGGAATGCTTTCTTTTTTTTTTTTTTTCTGCCTCCAGAACACCTATCACTAAGGTGATTCTAAGTGGTTTGAGACTGGAAACTTTCCTCCTAAAATTAGCATGCTTATTTAACATTTTATTGGAATTTATAGTTAGTACAATACAACAAAAATTTCATAAATAAGGAGAAATATATACACACACATATAATACACACACACATACACATACAGATTCAGAAGGTAGAAATGAAACTGTATTTTCTGAGAGGATGATCAACGATGTGGAAAATGGAGAATCTAAAGAAATCTCTTGGAACTAACAAGTAAATTACAGCACAGTCACAGGAAGAGGAATGCTTTCTTATCTCTCCTTGCTATTCTTTGGAACTCTGTATTCAAATGGGTATATCTTTCCTTTTATCCTTTGCCTTTCTCTTCTCTTTTCACAGCTATTTGTAAGGCCTCCTCAGACAGCCATTTTGCTTTTTTGCATTTAACTTTTGGGGGGATAGTCTTGCTCCCTGTCTCCTGTACACTGTCATGAACCTCCTACCATAGTTCATCAGGCACTCTGTCATTCAAATCTGGTCACTTAAATCTATTTCTCACTTCTACTGTATAATTGTTAGGGATTTGATTTAGGTCATACCTGAATGGTCTAGTGGTTTTCCCCATTTTATTCAATTTAAGTCTGAATTTGGCAGTAAGGAGTCCATGATCTGAGCCACAGCCAGCTCCTGGTCTTGTTTTTTCTCACTTTATAGAGCTTCTCAATATTTGGCTGTAAAGAATATAGTCAATCTGATTTTGGTGTTGACCATCTGGTGATGTTCATGTGCAGAGTCTTCTCTTGTGTTGTTGGAAGAGGTTATTTGCTGTGACCAGTGCATATTCTTGGCAGAACTCTATTAGCCTTTTCCCTGCCTCATTCTGTACTCCAAAGCCAAATTTGCCTGTTACTCCAGGTGTTTCTTAATTTACACTTTTGTATTCCAGTCCCCTACTGTTCATGAAAACCCCATGAACAGTATGAAAAGGCAAAAAGTTAGGACACTGAAAGATGAACTCCCCACATTTGTAGGTGCCCAATATGCTACTGGAGAAGCGTGGAGAAATAACTCCAGAAAAAATGAAGAGATGGAGCAAAAGTGAAAACAATATCCATTTGTTGATATGACTGGTGATGGAAGTAAAGTTCAATGGTATAATGCCAGATATCCTGGAATGGGAAGTCAAGCGGGCCTTAAGAAACACCACTAAAAACAAAGCTAGAGGTGATGGAATTCCAGTTGAGCTATTTCAAATCCTAAAAGTGGATGCTATAGCAGTGCTGCACTCAATATGCCAGCAAATTTGGAAAACTCAGCAGTGGCCACAGGACTGGAAAAGGTCAGTTTTCATTCCAATCCCAAAGAAAGGCCATGCCAAAAAATGCTCAAACTACCACACAATTGCACTCATCTCACATGCTAGCAAAGTAATGCTCAAAATTCTCCAAGCCAGGCTTCAACAGTATGTTAACTGTGAGTGTCCACATGTTCAAGCTGGATTTTGAAAAGCAAGAGAAACCAGAGATCAATTTGCCAACATAAACTGGATCATTGAAAAACCAAGAGAGTTCCAGAAAAACATTTACATATTCTTTATTGCCTATGCCAAATCCTTTGACTCTGTGGATCACAACCAATGGTGGAAAATTCTGAGAGTGATGGGAATACCAGATCACCTGACCTGCCTCTTGAGAAATCTGTATGCAGTTTAAGAAGCAACAACTGGGTATGGAACAACTGACTAGTTTCAAATAGGGAAAGGAGTACATCAAGGCTGTATATTGTCACCTTGCTTATTTAACTTATATGCAGAGTACATCATGTGAAATGCCAGGATGGATGAAGCAAAAGCTGGAATCAAGATTGCTGGGAGAAATATCAATAACCTCAGATACGTAGATGACACCACCCTTATGGCAGAAAGCGAAGAAGAACTAAAGAGCCTCTTGATGAAAGTAAAAAAGAAGAGTGAAACAGTTGGCTTAAAGCTCAACATTCAGAAAACTAAGATCATGGCATCTGGTCCCATCACTTCATGGCAGATAGATGGGAAAACAGTGGGGACAGTGACAACTTTATTTTGGGGGACTGCATAATCACTGCAGATGGTGACTGTGGCGATTAAATTAAAAGACACTTACTCCTTGGAAGAAAAGCTATGACCAACCTAGACAGCATATTAAAAAGCAGAGACATTAATTGCCAACAAAGGTCTGTCTAGTTAAAGCTATGGTTTTTCCAGTAGTCATGTATGGATGTGAGAGTTGGACCATAAAGAAGGTTAAGTGCCAAAGAATTGTTGCTTTTGAAGTGTGGCATTGGAGAAAATTCTTGAGGGTTCCTTGGACTGCAAGGAGATCCAACCAGTCCATCTTAAAGGAAATCAGTCCTGAACATTCACTGGAAGGTCTGATGCTGAAGCTGAAACTCCAATACTTTGGCTACCTGATGCAAAGAGCTGACTCATTTGAAAAGACCCTGATGCTGGGAAAGATTGAAGGTAGGAGGAGAAGGGGACAACAGAGGATGAGCTGGTGGGTGGCATCACCGACTCAATGGACATGAGTTTGAGCAAACTCCAGGAGTTGGTGATGGATAGGGAAGCCTGAAGTGCTGCAGTCCATGGGGTTACAAAGAGTCGAACATGACTGAGTGACTGAGCTGAACTGATGGACATATAGCATATACATATAAGTTTAAGGTACGCAGTGTGATGATTTCATACATATGTATATTACATAATTATTATTTTAATACAGTTAAACCTCCTCTATCACCTCATATAATTTAATTTTTATAGTGATAACATTTTAGATATACTCTTTTAGCAACATTCAAGTATGTAGTACAATATTGTTAACTAGAGTCCCCAAAGTGTACATTAAGTCCCTAGAATTTATTTATCTTAGAATTAGAAGTTTGTAATTTTTGACCAACATCTCCCATCCACACACCTCCCCTCTCTGGTTCCTCTTTCTATGAGTCTGGATTTTTTATATTTTACATATCTGTGAGACCATAGAGTATTTTTTCTTTCTGTCTCTGACTTTTTTCACTTAGTACAATACCCTCAAGGTCCATTTATTTTGTCATAAATGGCAGGGTTTCCTTCATGTTTATGACTGAATAATATTTCATTGAATATATACCCCATATTTTTATCCATCTTCTGTTGAATGTCATTAAAGTTCCTTCTATATCTTGGCTACAGTGAGTAACGTTACAGTGAACATGGGCGTTCACATACATTTTCAAGGTAGTAATTTTATTTATTTTATATATCCAGAAGTAGGATTGCTGGATTCTATCATAATTTTATTTTTACTTTCTTGAGGAAACCTCATACTGTTTTCTAAAACAGTCTACCTCTGCTAGTCCCTGGTTAGCCTAGACCAGGGCTGGGCTTTACGGTGAAATTGGGTGCCCATTTCACTTTCCTCCCATTGGGAGAATGTCTGCTTCTGCACTGGACTGCCTGGGCTTGGAGGAGGGATGGTGGGTAAACTACTTTTCCCACCTTCATCAGTACATCTTTTCTTATTTTTCTGCTTCACTCAGGTGGTATAATCCCTTACCTGTATTCATAGCTCTTGGTAAGATATTTTAATGCACAAAAAATTGTTCAAAATGCTGTTTTCTTTTTTATTTTTAATATGAAGTTTGGATGTGGTGGTGGTTAATGCCTTTCCCCTATATCTGGTATTTTTCCTTTTTCTTTTTTTGTTGTTTGGAGGAAAGTATACTGAGTAATAATGCTATTAGCCTTTCTCTATCTTCACTTTAACTCTTCCCCCAGGAGAAGCAGTGAGTTAATTTGATAGGAATTTGGAATGAGAAACAACATGTTTTTTATCCCCTTTGACTATGGCTTTTTTTTTTTTTTTCTTTCCCAAGGAAGCACCCTTTGACTTCACCTCTGCCTACCTCATTAGTCATAAAAGCTAATCATTTCTATGTTGTGATAATTTAAATTTAACTTTTCAAGAAGATAGACATGAACTTTGTCATTAGGTGTCTTCTGATATGATAGAGTATGCTTATATTAATTTTTAAATTATTCACCGTAAAGCAAACAAAAGTACTTTAAATAAAACATCAGGTTGGCATGGAGCTCCTAGAGATCTATAAACCTGAAAGAGTAATGCAGTACTCAATACTAGTAATAATAAAATAAATTATTTATTGTAAATATGAGAGCTCTTCTCTTTACAAACTTTTTGGCATTATGCTAAACTTAGACATTTAAGAAATTTGAAATTTGTATATAAATAATTAAACACAGATGTATCTTGATTAAAAGCAATCCTATTAATTTTTAAACACTTTGATTTATGTGAGAGGGTTCTGCCTACGTTTTCATCTAGGAGTTTTATAGTGTCTGGTCTTACATTTATCTTTTTAATCCATTTTGAGTTTATTTTTTGTGTATTGTGTTAGAGAGTGTTCTAATTTCATTATTTTACATGTAGCTGCCCAATTTTCCCAGCACCACTAGCAGAAGAGACTGTCTTTTCTCAATTGTATATTTTTCCTCTTTTGTTACAAATTAACTAGTGACAAGTAGGTTTATTTCTGGTCTTTCTATTCTGCTCCATTGATTTATATATCTGTTTTTGTACCAGTAACATATTGTTTATTACTCAGCCATAAAGAGAATGAAGTAATGCCATTTGCAGTAACATGGATGGACCTAGAGATTATCATGCTGAATGATGTCATATAGAGAAAAAATATCATTTGATATCACTTACACGTAGAATCTAAAAAAAAAAGATACAAATGAACTTATTTACAAAGCAGAAATAGACTCACAGACGTAGAAAACAAATTCTTAGCTATCAAAGGGGAGGGAAATAGGGATGAATTAGGAGTTTGGGGTTAACAGATACACAGTACTATATATGAAATAGATAAACAACAAGGACCTACTGTATAGGGGACTCTACTCAACATCTCATAACAATCCATAGTGGGAAAGAACCTGAAGAAAGAATAGATAGGTATCTGAATCACTTTACTGTACACCTGAAACTAATACAACACTGTAAATTAAATATACTTCAATAAAAAAATTAAAAATTTAAACAGTTAACATCTTCACATTTTGTTAAATGCAAACTTACATACTGAACTAGCAAAACTAATGTCAAAGGAGAAGCTAGGCTTTGAAAAAAGAAGCTAGAGGTGAACACTTGCTATTCTTGTTTGGTTTACTATTTAGGAGCAGAGAGACTTCATTTTAAACATTTTTTGTTGTGTCTGTCATGTATGTTCATTGAGTCATAATATTTGTCCCATCCCTACACTCCAAACTGACCTAAAAATATTACATATCACTTTTAACTTGTGAACTTTTGCCTTCACTTGCCCTAGTCCTGTAAAACTGTGTGGACTCCTAAATTGTTATCTGATAGGCTATTCGAGAACTGGAGGCTACTGTCCTGTATACCAGTCAACTGCCATTGCTTCCAAGAAAGTAGGGAGACTCTTGCTGTGTTACATATTGTTTGGGATAAAAAAATAATCATTCATCTTGAACAATTTTTTACAAATATTATTTGTGCTTAGATTATTTATGTTCAACTTTGAAAAATCACAAAAGTATATTAAGTATGAAAGAGGGTGTTTATTATGAAACAAATTGCTATTACATGCTTATGTTTTTGAAGACTCTATCAAGTGTACAATATTCTTAAATAAACAGTAAAAGAAAAAAGTCTATTTTAAACCATGCACCAAATAAGGAAAAATAAAACAAAACAACACTTTATGTGAACCATCTGGCTAAACAATAGATGGAACAATAGCTTTATCTTCTTATTCTATTTTTTTTAAGTCAGTATTTTAATTGATTCCCTGAGATGGGAACCTCCAAGCTCCCAGTCAAAATAATACCCATGGACCCCTTCACAAATCCATGGAGTAATGATGCTCAAATTTTTAAATAATGATGAAAATGAGCACATCTATTTCAACATCCTGTTTCATAAAGGGGTAAACTACTTGTTGTGACCTGAACTGTGACTGCACCAAAGCCTTTGACGTGTGGATCACAACAAACTGGAAAATTCTTAAAGAGATATGAATACCAGACCACCTGACTTGCCTTCTGAGAAATCTGCATGCAGGTCAAGAAGCAATAGTTAGAACTGGACATGGAACAACAGACTGGTTCCAAATAGGGAAAAGAGTACGAGAAGGCTGTATATTGTCACCCTGCTTATTTAACTTACATGCAGAGTACATCATGAGAAACACAGGGCTGGATGAACACAAGCTGGAATCAAGATTGCTGGGAGAAATATCAGTAACCTCAGATATGCAGATGACACCATCCTTATGGCAGAAAGTGAAAAACTAAAGAGCGTCTTGATGAAAGTAAAAGAGGAGAGTGAAAAAGTTGACTTAAAACTCAACATTCAGAAAGCTAAGACCATGGAATCTGGTCCCATCAATTCACAGCAAATAGATAGGAAAACAGTTGAAACAATGACAGTCTTTATTCTTTTGGGCTTCAACAAAATCACTGCAGATGGTGACTGCAGCCATGAAATTAAAAGAAGCTTGCTCCTTGGAAGAAAAATTATGACCAACCTAGACAGCATATTAAAAAACAGAGACATTACTTTGCCAACAAAAGTCCATCTAGTCAAGGCTATGGTTTTTCCAGTAGTCATGTATGGATGTGAGAGTTGGAATATAAAGAAAGATGAGTGCCAAAGAAGTGATGCTTTTTAACCATGGTGTTGGGAGAAGACTCTTGAGAGTCCCATGGACTGCAAAGAGATCCAACCAGTCCATCTTAAAGGAAATCAGTCCTGAATATTCATTGGAGGGACTGATGTTGAAGCTGAAACTCCAATACTTTGGCCACCTGATGCAAAGAACCCTCATTTGTAAAGATCCTGATGCTGGGAAAGATTGAAGGCAAGAGGAGAAGGGGACAACAGAGGATGAGATGGTTAGATGGCATCACCAATGCAATCGACATGAGTTTGAGTAGGCTCTGGGAGTTGGTGATGAACGGGGAAGCCGGGCGTGCTGCAGTCCATAGGATTGCAAAGAGTCAGACAACTGAGCAACTGAACTGAACTGTGAAGGGGAAACTAACTTGCTTAAAAATATCCCATTCAAGAAAAGACAAAATTCCCAGATTCCTAAGAGCAGAGAGTAAGAATTCATTAACAGATTTCTATCATCCTGTGTGTTTACATTATTATAAGTCATGTCCAAACCTTGCAACCCCGTGGACTGTAGCCCACCAGGCTTTTCTGTCCATGGGATTTCCAAGGCAAGAATACTGAAGTGGGTTGCCGTTTCTTTCTCCACAGGATATTCCTAACCCAGGGATCAAAACCTCCTGCATTGCAGGCAGATTCTTTACTGCTGAGCCACCAGGAAAGGCCCTAAGTTAGTTACTAGAGGTAAATATATCCTGCTGTCTAGTTTCTAGGCTCTTCATAGTATTGTATGCCCTGTGATACTAGTTGAATGAATCATATTGATTAGTTTTGGCAGAGAAATGTGAATATCAATTGTGTATGCCAATTTTAAGTCAGAGCATAGAAGTTTCTCTGTTGTCCTCTTTCCTTTTGACCTGATCATATAGTGTTCCAGAAGGTAGCTGTACTGACTTCCCTGGGGCTCCCAGACAATTCTCAAAAGACATGTACCTTGAGAGAAAAATAAACCTTTTGTTTTCAGTCTCTGTGATTTGAGTTTATCATGCAGCTTAACAGAGTCCAACCTGTTTGACCGCATTTCAACAACTTAAGACCCAACTTTTCCTGAAGGTGTGAATGTTTAGTCAAACTATACTTAGTTTGTCTCTTATGGAACATGGAATCATGAAGCTATTTTGTATCTGTGTATACTTAAACAATTTTAAAAATCATTTTTACAAAGCAATTCTACTCAGATGGACGAAACTGGAGCCCATTATCCAGAGTGAAGTAAGCCAGAAGCAAAAACAACAATACAAAAAAAAAAAAAAATCATTTTTACATATTATCTCACTTATTTTGTAAAACAGTCCTCTCAGAAAACATGAGAGTTATTATTACCACTGTTAATGAATTAAGAGGTTAAAAATAGTTGAATAATTTGATATTCAGTCACAAAGCCAAGACTTAAATACACAGATTCATTACAGTTTGTTCTTCCTCTCCCTGTTGCACTTTCTTTTTCCAAAATCATCATCAGCACTGTGAACACCACAAAGGTCTAAGTCATGTGGTGTCAGAAAGTTAATAGACCGGGTCTTATAATGGGAAGTTTCATAAACTAAAAAAGAAATGTCCTCCATTAAGATCAAGTTTATGACCACTAAGGACTTTAATTACAGAGCCAACATTCTTACATGTAGTAAAGGTACATAGTCATTGATTTCGTGCAAAAGGGAACTAGTAACAAATAATGCATTTTTTGAATAACCTCTTTATTTTAAAAAAAAATATGAAAAACACACCAAGAATGTTGGTTATACAGTCCCCCCAAAAGTAGCATTATCTATTTTCTTGAAATTAGAAGTACACAAATCATGAAGGAAAATTGAGGAAGCTAGTTTTATTTTTGTCAGGGGCCACTGGAACAATTCATATTCATAGAAATTATCTGTATTTCTGTGACTCCTCAGAGAATTATTTAAAAACAGCAAATAATTACTGATTAAAATGGGGATGAGATAAGGGAGCAGTAAAAGGAATAACTAAAATACTATAATTAAGAAGAAAATAAAAGACAAAACCACAAATCTAATGAATCCTGAGCATTCCTTAACATCTGTCATACTATCAAAATTGTATGGATTTTGCCTAAATGGATGCTTAAGATTTGATGTTTATTTTTTTCTTTCTTTTATTTTTTAAAATAAATGTACTTATTTTAACTGGAGGCTAATTACTTTACAATATTGTAGTGGTTTTGCCAAACATTGACATGAATCTGCCATGGGCGTACATGTGTTCCCCATCCTGAACCCTGCTCCTGCCTCCCTCCTCATCCCATCCCTCTGGGTCATCCCAGTGCACCAGCCCTGAGCACCCTGTCTCATGCATCGAACCTGGACTGGTGATCCATTTCACATATGATAATGTACATGTTTCAATGCTGTTCTCCCAAATCATCCCACCCTCGCCCTCTCTCACAGAGTCCAAAACACTGTTCTATGTTCTGTGTCTCTTTTGCTGTCTCACATACAGGGTTATAATTACTGTTTTTCTAAATTCCATATATATGTGTTGGTATACTGTATTGGTGTTTTCCTCTCTGGCTTACTTCACTGTGTATAAAAGGCTCCAGTTTCATTCACCTCATTAGAATGGATTCAAATGTATTCTTTTTAATGGCTGAGTAATAGTCCATTGTGTATATGTACCACAGCTTCCTTATCCATTCGTCTGCTGATGGACATCAAGATTGCTTCCATGTCCTGGCTATTGTAAACAGTGCTGTGATGAACATTGTGTTTTCTCACAGATTTTAGAGTGTATCCTTGCACACAGAAAAAGTCACTCAAAAGTCTCTTCCATTTAATTGTTCCATGCCATCAGTTACTTGAGAATGCATATACAGAGTATGAAGCTTTTCCGTTTGAAAGGATTAAGAAACATTTTATGAATACTAGAAATCTATACTCCAAATTTAGAGTACCTGCACCTGTGCATGAATCTGTCTTTAAGGGTCAGAAAAGGACTAGCTGAAACTTTCAGGTTTCAAGGGGTAAAGAATAGGATTTTCCCTACCTCAGCAGGAATAAGCTGTAAGAATATGTACCTCTGATGGTAGCCATATGTCACATTTCCCAGCTGCTACAGTCTCCTTCAGTATAGCTGATTAATTAGATTTTTTTCAAGTCAGGCAATTTACACCTGTGATATACATCCCTTGAGGCTGATGGACCTGAAATCCTTAGGATGTTAAGATATCCTCCAGGGTAGGAGCAGGAGAGAAAGGGAACAATTCGATGATGTGGTGCAGTCACACTTCTTTTATAATGAGCATGGTTTATGTAAATTTTCCATTAGCAGAATGAGTTTTGGAGTACACATATCAATAATGGTGAAAGGCATACAGGAGTGATTGTAAAAGACATTTCTGGAGGCTCTGCTGTGGTTGAAGCTTCCACTAGCCTGCACAGAGATTTTATTAGATCCTGTGAAAACAAGGGGTAGACACTAGTGAGACTAGAGTGCTTCTGAATACAAGCCTATAGGCCACACAGGTATCTTTAAAGAATTGAAACAAGTATGCATTAATGGCAACAGACACAATATTGTAAAGCAACTATTAAGCTCAGTTCAGTCCCTCAGTTGTGTCTGACTCTGCAACTCCATGGACTGCAGCACGCCATGCCTCGCTGTCCATCACCAACTCCAGGAGCTTACTCAAACTCATGTGCATTGAGTCGGTGATGCCATCCAACCATCTCATCCTCTGTTGTCCCCTTCTCCTCCGGCCTTCAATTTTTCCTAGCATTAGCGTCTTTACAAATAAGTCAGTTCTTTGCATCAGGTGGCCAAAATATTGGAGTTTCAGCTTCAAATCAGTCCTTCCAATGAATATTCAAGACTGATTTCCTTTAGGATGGACTGGTTGGATCTCCTTGCAGTCCAAGGGACTCTCAAGAATCTTCTCCAACACCACAGTTGAAAAGCATCAATTCTTTGGCGCTCAGCTTTCTTTATAGTCCAACTCTCACATCCATACGTGACTACTGGAAAAACCATAGCCTTGACTAGACGACCTTTGTTGGCAAAGTAATATCTCTGCTTTTTAATATGCTGTCTAGGTTGGTCATAGCTTTTCTTCCAAGGAGTGTCTTTTAATTTCATGGCTGCAGTCACCATCTGCAGTGACTTTGTTGAAGCCCAAAAGAATAAAGACTGTCACCGTCCCAACTGTTTCCCCCATCTATTTCCCATGAAGTGGTGGGACCAGATGCCATGATCTTAGTTTTCTGAATGGTAAGTTTCAAGCCAACTTTTTCACTCACCTCTTTCACTTTCATCAAGAGGCTCTTTAATTCTTCTTCATTTTCTGCCATAAGGGTGGTGTCATCTGCATATCTGAGGTTATTGCTGTTTCTCCTGGCAATCTTGATTCCAGCTTGTGCTTCTTCCAGCCCAGTGTTTCTCATGATGTACTCTGCATGTAAGTTAAATAAGCAAGGTAATAATATACAGCCTTCTCATACTCCTTTCCCTATTTGGAACCAGTCTGTTTTTCCATGTCTGGTTCTAATTGTTTCTTCCTGACCTGAATACAGATTTCTCAAGAGGCGGGTTTGGTGTTCTGGTATTCCCATCTCTTTAAGAATTTTCCACAGTTTGTTGTGACCCACAGTCAAAGGCTTTGGCATAGTCAATAAAGCAGAAGCAACTATACTCCAATAAAAATAAATTTTAAAAAAGTATACATCAATATCCTTATAGGAAATCTAGGTTACTTCTCATGCGCTTGTGTGAATGCTAAGTCACTTCAGTCATGTCTGAGTCTTTGAGACCCTACAGACTGTAGCCTGTCAGACTCCTCTGTCCATGGGATTCTCCAGACAAGAATACTGGAGTGAGTTGCCATGCCCTTCTCCAGGGGATCTTCCCAACCCAAGAGTCAAACTCATGTCTCTTACATTCTTGTAGTAGCAAGTGAGGTCATTACTACTGGCACCACCTACTTCACATTTGTTATGTTGTTCAGTCACTCAGTCGTGTCCAACTCTGGGACCCCATGGATTATAGCAGCAAGGCTTCCCTGTCCTTCACCATCTCCTGGATCTTGCTCAAACTCATGTCTAGTGATTTGGTGCAATCCAACCGTCTTGTCTTCTGCCACCCACTTCTCCTCCTGCCTTCAATCTTTCCAAGCATCAGGGTCTTTTCTAATGAGTCAGCTCTTTCCATCAGGTGGCCAAAGTGTTGGAGCTTCAGCCTCAGCATCTGCCATAAAGGTGGTGTTGTCTGCATATCGGGGGTTATTGATCATTCTCCCGGCAATCTTGATTCTGACTTGTGCTTCATCCAGCCCGGCATTTTGCATGCTGTACTCTGTATACGAGTTAAATGAGCAGGGTGACAATATATAGTCTTGAGGTACTCCTTTCCCAGTTTTGATCCAGTCCATAGTTCTGTGTCGGGTTCTGACTGTTGCTTCCTGACCTGCATACAGATTTCTCAAGAGGCAGGTCAGGTGGTCTGGTATTCCCATCTCTTTAAGAATTTTCCACAAGTTTGTTGTGATCCACACAGTCAAAGGCTTTAGCATAGTTAATGGAGCAGAATTAGATGTTTTTGAGGAATTATCTTGCTTTTTCTATGATCCAACAGATGTTGGTAATTTGCTCTCTGAATTCTCTGCCTTTTCTAATAAATGTCAACAGTTAAGAAGGAGATTGGAGAGGAGGCTGTGGCTTGGAACCCAGAGTGAGTGTGAGAATGCTGAGTAAAGAGAAAGTATCTTCACAAGTTAAAAAAGATCTGCTTGATTCAAGTATTGTAAATATTCTAATTCACTTTAATAATTCTAAGGCATTTTTTTTCACTGTTTACCAATGGATTGGGGAATGCTAAAGAAAATTTAAAAATCTGAACACATTTCTGAAGTTATCCTAACAGCTTAGAGACTGAATCTGAAATTGCAAAAAGTTTCTCCAACATCTAATGTAGCTTTCTTCCCTGGAAATGATGACACCTAAATACAGTAATGAAATAAATGAAGTCCTGTTTTTCTTCTTCTAACAATATATATGAGTTTTACCTCTTGGTTGACAGAGACATTAGAAGCAATAAAAAAAAAAAAATCCAAAACTTCACTGTGGTCATCGCTGGCAAAGCTACCATAAACTTTCTCTGAATAAAAATCAATCATTCAATTTTCCATATCAGTGAACAAGAACACTCACCCAGAAAATGAAATTTATGTGTAATCTATCCATCTAGATAAGATGGCATCTTGGTCATGAGGGAAGCAAAGAGCTCTCAATAAGGAAGATGAAAATCTAAGTCTCAGTTTTTCTCTGCCTCTTACACTTTAACTAGGACATGGCAGGAATGTAGGATCAAAGTTCCTTGTCCATAATGTTATAACTAAGTTCTTTTCTTGTTTTATGAGCTATGAAATTCTACAACTTTCAGAGTTTGATCTGAGGAGAGAACACTTTCTAGACAATCCTGCCAAAGAGAAGTGGGCCATGGACTTGACAAGGCATGGTAGACCACACAGCTGCTGAGATTCAACAGCAGCCAAACTAGACTGTAATCTTGGAAAATATATGTTCCCTGATATGTCAGTATTAATTATATACTTTTAGGAATGATTATACCAAGGAAAATTAATTGGAATATCATTAAGTCCAGAATAACTCTGCTTCAGGTCTAAAGGAAAAATTTTTATTATCTAAGAATTTATGTTTAATTGTGACCAAACAAAACCATAAATATATGCCATTTATACCAATTAGCTTTGGGGCAGAATTCTATGCTATTTTTGTTTCATTGTTTTATCTGTTCTCTGTAACCTCAAATTTTAGCATTTTCTCATCCTTTTCTGACACTGTGGTGCCTCAAATAAATATTCAGTTTCAGAGAAAAAAGTTCTGATGAATAAATTGACAGTAGATGTCAGGGGATTGGTTAAAATACATCTAAAGGTGAATGTGAATGTTAAGAAGCAAATGGAGGAAGGCAATGCATAACCTAATGAATACCTTATTAATAGTAGACTTTCAGGCATCCAAGGAGAAGCTATTTTTGGAAGGAAGGATATATAGAGGAGTCCCTATCTTGCTTGTGAATAATGATACCCATGCTTCCTGCATAAGTGTTTCTTTAATTCATTTCACAAGCACTTATTGAATATGCTTTATATAACAGGTATCTGCTCTACTGGTGAGATCACATGCACATATTCACACACACAATTGCTATTCTTATGGACTTCACTCATAGTGAAGCAATTGCATTGGTCTGACAGTACATTTGCTACCTCATTTGTCGACATGAGTTTACCCTAGGATAAGCCAATCATAATTGTTTACATTCTGGTCAGACATTATCGTTTTCTAAAGAGGGGTGGAGGAGGATGATGATTTTGTTTCTGAGGATGTTTAGAAGGTGCATGAGTGCGTGCTAAGTTACTTCACTCATGTCCAACTCTTTGCAACTCCGTGGACTGTACCCTGCCAGGCTTCTCTGTCCAAGGGAGTCTCCAGGCAAGAATACTAGAGTGGATGGCCATGCTGTTCTACAGGGATCTTCTGGACCCAGGGATCAAACCCATATTTGTTTGTATCTGCTGCATGGGCAGACAGGTTCCTTACCACTAGTGCCACCTGGGAAGCCTTGTTTAGAAGGTATTTCAAGCTAAATCGCTCATACTAAAACCTGCAAAAAGATAGGCAAGCTCCAGCTGTTGTGATCTCCACAACTATCCTGTATCCATCTGTTCTGAGAATTATTTGATTAGCTCTTCTCTTTATTCTTGGAAAATACTGGTATCTTACCAATACTTTCCCTTTTAGTTTCAATTGAAGAACCTGAATTTTAACAGAGATCATACATACAACTAAGATGCTAGCCATATCATGAATATTATAATATATGCCATGGAAGGAAAATGACAGGAATTATGGGCCCTGTAAGCATGGATAAAATAGTCTGTAAGGTTAACAGGAGGTATTCTTAAGAAAATGACTTTAAATATGTGTTACATTCCAGGTAGGTGAAGAAATGTATCTAAAAATTGTCCATTGTTGTTGCTCAGTTGTGTCGAATTCTTTGAGAGTCCATGGACTGCAGCACGTCAGGCTTCCCTGTCCTTCACTATCTCCTGGAGTCATTTATTCATTTATTCATAATTTGAATCTAGCCCTGTTAATATATATTCAGTGCCATTTTCTTGAAACGCATCGTGGAAACTTTAGGTCTCTGAAATCCAGTTTCCTAGCAATTCAGTATCTTCTGGAGTTTGATGACAGGTGTGGTGGGGGAGATGAGGCACAGTGTATGACACCACTTAACTTCACCCTGTCATAGAGCAATTCTTCCTTCTGGGAAGTAATTCAGAATTTAGAATCAGGAGAAGAAGAACACAAAACTCTCTTTGTCCACATTGTACCAATTGGTTTGGTCTTAAGGTTTCCTATAGAATTCTTGTAACCTAGGACACATGAGTTTAGAGGCCACTTTGCTTGACAAGAAAGTTCTTAGTTGGTGATTCTTCTTATTTGTTGGTGGGAGGGCAAGAAAAGGTTCATGCAAAGTGTGGGGAGTAATGTTGGTAATGTGTACTCTTCATCTTCCTCTTGTAATAATCCCAACCAGTATAGATAGTAAAATAATAAGTTATAATTTGGATCTAAAGCTTGGAGAATGTGACATAGTTATGCTCCTCTAGAACACTTGTTACTTTTGGACAAACCCTTTTTCTTATTAGAAAGAATGAAATTATTTTATAGCTTTTTCTATTTATTATTAATATATTGTCACATCTTTGAAAAACATCTTGGGATCAAGACACTGTTGAGAATGGTGAATGGAAATAAAGAACCAGAATTTATGACTAGAGCCTTAAAAATACTTTTTTTTTTAAGAAGGCAAACTTTTTGTTGATTGTTACCAGTTTATTCATAATTAACAAGAACTACTATCTATTTGGCACCTACTTTTGTCAGAAAACATGAGATTCATTGAATTCTAACAACGATTTTATGAAGCAACTATTATTACCACTACCAGCTGGTTTAGAATGAGGAAACAGAGAGTTTAAATAGCTTAGCAGAGGTCACAGAGTTAATAAGTATCAGATGTATGATAAAAATTTCCATCAGATGCCAAAGCCCATGCCTCTCTCTCAGTACTAACCTGACTTCTAGGGGTTGAATGTGATTTTTTAATTGCATACATATGTGTTTATACTTTTTCCTACGTTTAAGTTCACATTTGCAGATTTTATAAAATAACTTTCAGCCAACTCATACTGCAGTTAGGATAATTGGGGTTATGGTGAGACACTCCCAAAATTTATAAACAAGATTGCCCTCAGTTCAGTTCAGTTCAGTCACTCAGTCATGTCCGACTCTTTGCCACCCCATGAATCACAGCATGCATGGCCTCCCTGTCCATCACCAACTCCCAGAGTCCACCCAAACCCATGTCCATCAAGTCGGTGATGCCATCCAGCCATCTCATCCTCTGACTTCCCCTTCTCCTTCTGCCCCCAATCCTTCTTAGCACTAGGGTCTTTTTGAATGAGTCAACTCTTCACACGAGGTGGCCAAAGTATTGGAGTTTCAACTTCAACATCAGTCCTTCCAATGACCCAGGACTGATCTCCTTTAGGATGGACTGGTTGGATCTTCTTGTAGTCCAGGGGACTCTCAAGAGTCTTCTCCAACACCACAGTTCAAAAGCATCAATTCTTCGGTGCTCAGCTTTCTTCACCATCCAGCTCTCACATCCATATATGACTACTGGAAAAACCATTGCCCTCAGGAGAGTACAATTCATCAAACAGAAATAAAACTGCTATGATTAGCCATTTGCATTAGAAAATCAAAAAACTGTCCATCAATTGTGTGTTAATCATGAAAAGATGCTCAACATCACTCATTATCAGAGAAATGCAAATCAAAACCACAATGAGGTACCACTTTACACCAGTCAGAATGGCTGCAATCCAAAAATCTACAAGCAATAAATGCTGGAGAGGATGTGGAGAAAAGGGAACCCTCTTACACTGTTGGTGGGAATGCAAACTAGTACAGCCACTATGGAAAACAGTGTGGAGGTTCCTTAAAAAACTGCAAATAGACCTGCCATTTGACCCAGCAATCCCACTGCTGGGCATATACACCGAGGAAACCAGAATTGAAAGAGCCACTTGTACCCCAATGTTCATCGCCGCATTGTTTACAATAGTCAGGACATGGAAGCAACCTAGATGCCCATCAACTGACGAATGGATAAGAAAGCTGTGGGACATATACACAATGGGATATTACTCAGCATTAAAAAAAAATTCATTTGAATCAGTTCTACTCAGGTGGACGGAACTGGAGCCTATTATCCAGAGTGAAGTAAGCCAGAAGGAAAAGCAACAATACAGTATACTAACGCATATATATGGAATTTAGAAAGATGGTAACGAGAACCCAGCATGCGAGACAGCAAAAGGAACGCAGACGTATAGAACAGACTCGTGGACTCTGTGGATGAGGGCAGGGGTGGGATGATTTGGGAGAATGGCATTGAAACATGTCAAGTATCATATGTGAAATCAATCGCCAGCCCAGGATTGTTGCTCAGGGCTGCTACACCGAGATTTCCCGGGGGGAGGGAGTCAGGAGGGAGGAGGGAGGGGGGTTCTGGAGGGGGAGCATAGGTTCACCCATGGCGATATCATGTCATTGTATGGCAAAACCAATAAAAAAAAAAATTGTGTGTTAATGTCAAGAACAAAGGAGATCTGAGAATCACTTCAGAGGCAATACTGTTTGAGTCTTCAGTCTACCACATGGAGATGGAACTGGTTGAACATATCTGGAAAAAGACTGTGAACAGAAGAAGTACTGAGCCATGGAAACATGAGTAAAGGAAAATCTCAGAGGTAAACACTGGCAGACCATCCATTTCCTGCTGTGGATGGAATGAATCTTTGCTGAGCAGACCACAGTATGAAAAGCAAGAGCATCCCTCTAGTAGGTAGGTGAAAGAACTCAAGCTACATTTGCTGTTAATAAACTTCACTTAAGATAAACTGATTTTTGTTCTGATGCCAATCTCACTACTGTGGTGGGCCAATTTAAGTGTTCTGGTCAAATTAATGGTTGTAAAGGAACGTATTGATATCCTTTTATGTATCAATTTATGTGTGCTGGTTAATATGAGCCTATTTCTACAAATGGGAGAAGATGAGAAGTTCTCTTTTGTTATGCAGATCAAACCCTGACTATAATGAATCAAATTGGTAAAGGCCAATTTCTGGGAACTTCTCAAACAAGCAGACACCTATGTCCATATTTCCCTTCTTTCATCTTGTGTTTCACATTTTTTAAAAAGACTTTTACAATTCTGATATGTATTTTTTTATTGGAGTAGAGTTGATTTATAATATTGTGTTGCAGGTGAACAGCAAAATGATTGTTACACATATACATATATTCATTCTTTTTCAGATTCTTTTCCCATAGGTCATTGTGGAATACTGAGCAGAATTCCTTGGGCTATACAGTAGATCCTTGTTGGTTATCTATTTTACTAATTGTAATGTGTATATGTTAATACCACACTCCCCCCACCCATATTTTCCCTTTGGTAACCATGAATTTGTTTTCAAAATCTGTGGGTATGTTTCTATTTTATAAATAAATTCATTTATATCGTTCTTTAAAAATTAGATTTCACTTATAAATAGTATCATATGATATTTGTCTTTCTCCTACTTCACTCAGCATGCTAATTTCTAGGTCCATTCATGTTGCTGCAAATGGCATAGTTTCCTTTTTTTATGGCTGAAGATTATTCCATTGTATATATGTATCACATTTTCTTTATCCATTCCTCTAAAGATAGACATTTAGGTTGCTTCCATGTCTTGGCTATTATATAAATAGTGCTGCATTGAACACTAGGGTACATGTACTTTTTGAATTATGGCTTTCTGCAGATATATGCCCAGGAGTAGTTTTGATGGTTCATATGGTAGATCAATTTTGAGTGTTTTAAGGGACTTCCACATTGTTCTCCATAGTGTTTAGTCACTCAGTCATGTTTGACTCTTGTGACCCCGTGGCCTGTAGCCTGTCGGGCTCCTCTGTTCATTGAATTCCTCAGGCAAGGATACTGGAATGGGCTGCCATTTCCTCCTCCAGGGTTCTGCATAGAGGCTGTGCTAATTTACATTCTTGTCAGCAGTGCAAGAGGGCTGTCTTTTCTCCACATCCTTTCCAGTGTTTCTTGTAGACTTTTTGACTTTGTCAGATGACCATTTTGGCCAGTGTGAAGTGACACCTCTTTGTAGTTTTGATTAATATTTCTCTGATAATTAGTGATGTTAGCATATTTTCATTTGCTTTTTTGGTCACCTGTATGTCTTCCTTGAAGAAATGTCTATTTATATATTCTGCTCAGTTTTTTGATTGAGTTGTTTGGTTTTTCTGATATTGAGCTACATGAGCTGTTTGTATATTGTGGAGACTAATCCTTTGTCAGTTGCTTCATTTGCAAATATTTTCTTCCATTCTGAGGGCTGTCTTTCTGTTTTGATTATGGTTCCTTTTGCTGGGCAAAAGCTTCTAAGTTTGACTAGGCTCCATTTATTTTTGCTTTTATTTTCATTAATCTAGGAAAGTGAAATTGTTAATCGCTCAGTCATCTCTGATTTTTTGCTACCCCATGAACTGTAGCCTGCCAGACTCCTCCATCCATGGAATTTTTCAGGCAAGAATACTGGAGTGGGTTGCCATTACTCTTAGAGGTGGATTGAAAAAGATATTGTCGTGATTTTTGTCAAAGAGTGTTGTGCCTATGTTTTCCTCTAAGAGTTGTATAGTATCTGGTTTTACACTTCGGTCTTTGATCAATTTTGATTCTATTATTGTGTATGGTACTAGAGAATATTCTAATTTCATTCTTTTATCAATAAATGTGGCTGTTATAATTCCTATATGTATTGATAACTATATTATAAGAACCAAAAAAACATTTAGTTAGGAGTTGCTGCTAGCACATTTTGAGGAAGGCGATGGCACCCCACTCCAGTACTCTTGCCTGGAAACTCCCATGCACAGAGGAGCCTGGTGGGCTGCAGTCCATGGGGTAGCTATGAGTCGGACATGACTGAGCGACTTCTCTTTCACTTTTCACTTTCACGCATTGGAGAAGAAAATGGCAACCCACTCCAGTACTCTTGCCTGGAGAACCCCAGGGACAGAAAAGCCTGGTGGGCTGCCGTCTATGGGGTCGCACGACTGAAGTGACTTAGCAGCAGCAGCAGAAGCTAGCACATTTGGGGTACTTTACTCTGGCCTAGATCATCTGTTCTAAGGGATAATCTTATATCCTCTAATCTCACCCAGCTGAGCTACGTATTGATTAAGAACAAAAGAATTTTGCAAAACTTTTGGTAATACATATGTACATTTTTCTAACTAAGATGCAAGTATAGGGTGATCCAGAACTAAAAAAGGACCCCATGAATTTATGATTTTCAAACTCATTTTAAAAATTCTGTTAAAATGAACGATTATACCCCTGTAACCTGATATAATAAAGTAAATTTGATAATTACTATCTTTGAATGATATAAAAACTTAAGGTACTGGGGAGAAGCGGGATTCTGCCTATCCCACTTGTGTTTCTCCACACAGGCATTTCCTCTTCTTTATTACATTAGCCATCTCTACAGGGGAAGCTGATCAAAGGCTATGCAAACTGAAACACGCAAGACAGACTGAGAGCAGAGGTCTCCTTTGAGGGCTGCCTAAGGTATTGCATCTTTACTTTGTTACAGTGATTGCTTCCTCTGGCATGCCTCCACCCTTTCCTTCCTGCATTACTCCCCTCACTTGTAAGAACCACAGATGGAAGAGGAAGGGCTCGCTGATGAATGGCAGTCATCAATTCATGTATGGAACATTTAAAGGGACCCAGTTCTACCCTGCTAACAATGTGCTGAATTTTAAAATTGCGACCGTTGGTACCATACTGCTTATGCTCCCATTTCCCATAACCTTATTCTCTGATGTTCACCATTCAGTCATGCAATTCAACATAAATGTCAGTGTGTTTTCTACAGGTACAGAATATGTTAGACTGTTCCACAGGAAATTGGTCCCACTATCCATCGGTAGTTATTTACTGTTATTATGGAATAGAAAAATTATACATGTACACATACATGTGCAAAAATGCACTCTTGTGGAAGCCTTGAGGAAAATAAAAACAGAAAAGATATGAGAGCAGTTCTAGAAGTGTCACTTGATAAAGAAACAGAAGTGTCAGGTCTACAAAGTAAAATACACAATAGAGAGGAAGATGGCTTATTTCAGAATTCTTACAGCTATGGAATCCTCATTTAGCTTGGTAGCTTGCTGATCAGTAAAGAAAATGAGTAGGGGAGAAAGCATCCAAAAGTCTACAAGCAATAAATGCTGGAGAGGATGTGGAGAAAAGGGAACCCTCTTACACTGTTGGTGGGATTGCAAACTAGTACAGCCACTATGGAAAACAGTGTGGAGGTTCCTTAAAAAGCTGCAAATAGACCTGCCATATGACCCAGCAATCCCACTGCTGGGCATATACACCGAGGAAACCAGAATTGAAAGAGCCACGTGTTCCCCAACGTTCATCGCTGCATTGTTTACAATAGCCAGGACATGGAAGCAACCTAGATGCCCATCAACTGATGAATGGATAAGAAAGCTGTGGTACATATACACAATGGAATATTACTCAGCATTAAAAAAAAAATTCATTTGAAGCAACTCTACTCAGATGGACGAAACTGGAGCCCATTATCCAGAGTGAAGTAAGCCAGAAGCAAAAACAACAATACAGTATATTAACGCATATATATGGAATTTAGAAAGACGGTAACGAGAACTCAACATGCGAGACAGCAAAAGGAACGCAGATGTATAGAATAGACTTGTGGACTTTGGGGATGAGGGTAAGGGTGGGATGATATGGGAGAAGGGCATTGAAGCATGTTAATTGTCATGTGTCTAATCAATCGCCAGCCCAGGATTGATGCTCGGGGCTGGTACAGTGAGATTTCCCGGGGGGGAGGGAGGAGGGAGGGGGGTTCCAGAGGGGAAGCATATGTAAACCCATGGTGATATCATGACAATGTATGGCAAAAACAATAAAAAAAAAAAAAAGAAAAAGAAAATGAGTAGGAATGCACTTGAGTTTGACTAAAGTAAATTGCCTGGGAAGATCTGGAAGCCAAGACGTTTCCTGCTAGGTGTCACATTGCAATGTCCCCTACGCCTCCTTTGCCTGATTAGAAGCAATTCAATCAGTAATTCTATATTGAAAAACAATCATCATTTAACAAATTACAACTATCATTCAAACTAAAGGTATATACATAATACCTATCAAAAGAAAAATTATTTTTGCATTTTCCTGCTTAGCATCAACAATTACTAGAACACATTAAAGAACAGTTTTATCTCAAAACATTTCTACCTTTTTAAAAATATAGGTATGTTGTTTGATTTGTCATCAGTGTGAAATTTTTTTTCATACTGACATCACAGTGTCTGATATTTCTTTCAAGAAACCAAGAGACAAATGAGGACTAAAAAATGAGGGATTATATCTATATTCTAGATAAATTTTAACCCTCAGGCTCTGTACCTGCGAAAACAAAACAAACAAAAATCACCCTGGATCTATAACACCGTTTTAAAAATTAAGATTTATTGTTTCATTTTAGTCTCATAAAAGTACTTACTTTTATTATTTCATTCTACAAATGAAAAAGCTAGGCAGGAAAATAAAATGGCCTGTTCATTGCCATGGGGCTACTCAGTGGATGAGTGGACACAGCCAGAGAGAAAGTTCAAATTCTTTGCTGTATAAACAAGTCCTTTTTGTTTCCCCTTCTCTTCTTTACATATAGAAAACCTGCAATCTGGTAGCGGATCATAAAAGAGAAGGAGATAAGTTAATATAAGATGTTTTCTCAGTAAATAGAACTGTGTGCTCACATCACTAAAGATGAAGCTTTTCATAAAGAATGAAAGGTTCAAGTCTCTTAATTCCATCCAGAGGTTCAGATTAATTACCCTTTTCAGTCAAGGTCACTGACAGTGTAAAGAATTTCCAGGCCCCCTAGAGCCAAGTGTTATCTTTCTCACACAGCAACCATGGATGCTTAAGTAAGTCAATACATGGCAATTAGCAGGTAATAGGCATGATTTTCAAGTAGAAATAAGATACAATGATCCCACTGTAGTCCACATCTGGTCGGCCATGGGTGAACAACTGCTGCTATCTTGCTGTTTTAATAAAAAGATCCGTTTCAACACCGAGAGAAAAGGGGCCATCATAAAATGGAAAAAAATCAGGATACACAATTTTCAGATTTTGCTGCTTTTAAAAGATTATGTGATTGGATTTTATACATTCTTGGAATAGTGTTCCTCTAGAGAAGAGTGATTTCTGTAGTGTATTTTTTATCTTAATAGACTTTTATTTTATGGAGTAGTTTTAACTTTACAGAGAAATTGAGCAGGGTACAGAGAGTTCCATGCACCCATGCACCTACACACACACACATACACAAAACAGCTTCCCCATCATTAATATCTTGCAGTAGTGTCGTACATTTGCTAAAACAATATCAATATATACTATCCTCAAGTAAAGTCCTTAGTTTACATTAAGGTTCACTCTTTGTGTTGTAGAATTTTATGGATTTTGAGAAGTGCATAATGCCATATATCAAACAGAATGTTTTCACTGTCCCCAAATTCCCCTCTGCTCCACCTCGTGCCACTAGATAAGATTCTGTAATATTGTATTGTTATGCCTGAAACCATAATATAATTATATCTTGACCTTAAAATTCTATTTTATAGATACTATAAGATTGATTTAGGAGCTAGAATAGCGTGATTTCCCTTCTTAGAACATCTTTAATATTCTTTCATTGTACATTATGTCCATAAATTGCTTGTGGGTACTACTGTAAAAAGAGAGATTTTAAAACCTTGTTCTTAACTCAAAGTACTTGCAATTTAGTTCAGATTAATAAATGAATGGATGACAAGTGAAATAATACAAGGCATCAGATGGCAGGCTAGAAAGCAGTAGGATAAAGTGCTGAATGAGTGACACTGATAAAACTGGGGAGTGTTCAGTGGAGGATCGCACACAAGGGCAGGAGGTTAAGAGAAAGGCTTAGCGGATTAGGAGGGGCTTGAGGAGGAGAGGGGTGTGCACTGTCTAATAGAAGGCAGGACCTTCAAAGTAGCTGAAAGAGCTTGGTCAAGACTGGGCAGAGGGGGGTTTGAATCCTGTGCCTCTAGGCTGCTCTCAGAGCACAGGAAGTTTGCGTGGCTGCTTTTGGTCCCATCTCCCAAATGCCTTTGCTCACAGTCCTCATGAGAACAGACCAGTTTCCTGGTGGCACTGCAGAAGCATTCCCTCTGCTCCCAAGACTAACAATTTTTGCCTTCTTAGCTCTCCTCACTTCAACCCTGAAAAAAATCTCTTCCTGGTGTAGACAAAGCCTTTTTATCTTCCTAATACTATGTGTAGGAATTCCAGTATGGCCTTAAGCTTTCAGAGGAAATAGTTAAAAGGGAAGTACATGCCTCTCTCTCTTTTTTTTCTTTTCCTAGTCTGCTTCAAATGCCCACTAGGGCAAAGAAGTACAGGGGTCTCATGTTTGGGGTGGCAAAAGGAAGAAAGGGGAAATATAGGGAAGAAAAAAAACACACAAAACTTAAGTTAGTATCTCAAAAACCCTGTCTTATTAGAGAAATGACCAGACTCAAATACTATGCTGAATTTGTTTCAAAATTAGTTTCATAACCAGAGATGTCTGATGTAACTAAGATATATCTGTTTCCCATCTCCTATAAATGCTGAGAGCAGTTTCTAATGACAAGCCACAAAGGACTGAGGAATGAATGACTCATGTTAATAGACTTTAACAAGGAGGCAGCATAAGAGGCAAAAGGACAGGTTAACAAGGGGGCCCCAGGACAGGAAGTCAGCTTCAGAAGGATTCGACCAGTAAGATTTTCTGTCCAAGGAAAGAGACTGAATTTCACAGGGAAGTCTTGAGCCGTTAGTGCAAGAAGCAACTCTTTAAGTCAGGGAAGTAAATTGCATTGGGATAAAAAAAAGTAGGTATCCTAGATTCCTGTGAGCATTTTATAGCATGTAAACCTCTAAGAAGTTGAAAAGATAGTAAAAAGTCTGTGTTGTGATCCAGGATAATAAATAATTATGCCCCTTAATAAAAATATTTCCTGTTGTTTATAATTGAAGCAAAGTAAAAGAGTCCCAGAGGTGGGCATTCATGATGCCAGGGCAGAGAACTCAGATGTGCTAGGCGTGAAGTAGGGATAGATGAGCAGAGACATCTCAGGGACACATTCACTTGTATTTACTGGTTTGTTGCAAAGGCTACTATAAAGAACGCAGATGAATAGCCAGATGAAGAGGTACATAGGGTAAGGTCCAGAGTTGTGCTGAGTGTGGGAGTTTTTGTCCCCACAGAGTTGGAATGTGAATACTTCTGGCACATGGATGTGCTCTCCAACCTGTAAGCTCTCCAAACCTTGTCCTTTAGGGCTATAGAGACTTTACCATGCAGGTGTGGTGGAGGATTAACTCAATTTTCAGTCCTTCTTCCCTTCCCCAAGGAGGATATGGGAGTGAGGCTGAAATTTCCAAATGTCTAATCATGGCTCATTCTTTCTGGTGCCCAGCCTTCATCCATAGGCCCATCAAGCATTTCCTCATTAGAACAAAACTTTCTCCTATCATCCAGGAAATTCCAAGAAATTTAGGAGCTCTGTATCAGGATTCAAATTGGGGCTAATGATCAAATATTAAAACAAAGATGCTCCCAGCACACTTGTCAAACAGGAAATTATAAGGGTTTTAGGAACTCTGAGCCAGGAATCAGGGGCAGAAGCCAAACATATATTTCTTATTACATCACACTACTATGTTTCTGAGTCAGAAAGGAAATGCTTATTGTTTTCTAGTTTCACTTATACTCAGAAAGAGAGTCTTCAGTATCTAGCACCCTGTCTATTCCTATCGCACTGTCTGAAACACAATGACTACTTAGTAAATATCAGGTAAATAAATATAAGATTTTAATGTGGACGTAACTCATGGAAGAATCCCAGTTCATTGATTTTTTTTTTAGATGAAAACAACCTATGTTTATTTCCTGATATGTCCTGTGGATCAGAGTCCAGGCACTGCTTACATAGATCTCCTGCTATGGGTTTCATCAGGTGACGAAGTGTGAGTGGGCTGCATTCTTTTTAAGAATTCAGGGATCACTTCCAAGCTGTTCCAAGTGACTACTAGTGGAATTCAGTTGCTAGCAGTTGTAGGACTGAGGTTCTTGCTTTGGTCTCTTGGGGATCCCCTCTCATCTGCTAAGGGCTACTTTCATAACATGGCAACTTGCTTCTTCAAGGCCATCAGAATAGCTTTTCTTTAAGGCTTTTGACTGATTAACCCATGCCCACCTACAATAATCTCCCTTTTGATAACTCAAAATTAATTTGGGACCTTAGTTACACCTGTAAAATCCATTCACCTTTGCCATATTCTCATCATGGAATTTTAGATTCAGCCTAAACCAAGGGAAAATTGTCCAAAGATCCCCTCTGGTGTCAACTTGTAGAAAATATTACAATATTAGTGTCATTTCTAGTACTTTATATAAACTGAGATATCAAAACCATAAAAGTTTGTCAAATTTAATCATATGACCAGGTACCATAAAATCATTGAAATATTAGAGAAAAAGTAGAAAAATGCATTAATCCAATTCCTTTACCTACAAATACCATTTGTTCTCCATTATCCAAAATTTTTTCAGATATGTAAGCATTCAGTATTAAGTGGTCTTATTTAAAAGTGCTTAAAGGCTAGAGATTAATTGAGTTTTCTTGACATTATCACAGAAACTCAAAATGAGGTCAACCAGGCAATTTTACTCTCATCACAACCCTTCTATTTCAGATCTGAGGAGAACATGATGAATGTAGCATCATTTGGGTCATAGACACTCAGCTATTTTTCTGCAAATACAACTTGAATGAACATTTTGATAAGTGAAAATGCAAGGTTAGCTTTTTTCTTGATTTTATTTCCTTTGAAGTGTTCAGTTATTAAAGAGAATATTCTTTAAGGTGGGGTACTTTATTTTTCCATGGGTAGGATAGGTGATTTATGTTAGTTTTAACACTGTCTCTTTAAATTTTTATGCGCTCAACTTGCAAAGAATGAACTTTCAGCAAATAAAAGTATGTCAGTGGGGAAACTCACAGTGATTGTTCTCTGCTGGAAGGATTAAATAAATGTCGAGTTCCAAGCAGGCTTAGGCAGTGAACTGTAAAAGACTAAAAGAATGTAAGGGTAAAATCATCTATCTTCCACCACCAACTGATCGTGTTGCCAATGCCATACTCAGGCGTTAGCAATGAGGTTACCTCTGCTCTCCGCAGCAGCTCAGAGTTGAAGCGTCTCTACCAACACCTGCCGACGTATCAGGGCCCCGCAACTGTTAGTAACAGGATAAGGTGCGTAACATGAGAGCCTGGTCACCCCCTGTTAGCTCTTTCCACGTGAGGTTTCTTTATAACTTGTGCTACCTACCTCACAGGTTTGTTGCTGAGTTTAACAAGAGAATATTCACAGAGGCGTTTTGTAAACAGTAATTTATGTAAATTTTCATTACGTATAATATTACCCAGGAACTACACATACAAATGTATGTGTATTAAGGATATGTATACTACACATATACTTATATATGCACATATATACACTGTAAGCGGAGAAGGCAATGGCACCCCACTCCGGAACTCTTGCCTGGAAAATGCCATGGACGGAGGAGCCTGGTAGGCTGCAGTCCTTGCGGTCGCTACAAGTCGGACACGACTGAGCGACTTCACTTTCACCTTTCACTTTCATGCATTGGAGAAGGAAATGGCAACCCATTGCAGTGTTCTTGCCTGGAGAATCCCAGGGACGGGGGAGCCTGGTGGGCTGCCATCTATGGGGTCGCACAGAGTCGGACATGACTGAAGCGACTTAGCAGCAGCTGTAGCATACACTGTTAGAATTTAAATCAGTTTATTCTCTTCACAGAAAAATCATTTTAAAAGAAACTCTTGTCTGAAAATAATTCAGTTCTGTGAACTTGTATGGTGTCTTTCCTCTTGTGTAGTCTGAAAAGTTTTTATAGTAATATAAATGAAAATGTAACACTCCAGAAACTGAACTAAGGTCTTTCCTAGGTTAATGCCTCATTTATTTCTCAAAACAACCATGAGACATAGGTATCACTATTTTAATTAACAAAGGAGAAAAGTGAATGCCAGAACTTTTCAGTAAATTTTTAATAATCATATTCTTGATTCAGACCTAATAGGAGAAACACCACATGAAGGATCCACATCTTTGGATTTGTGGCATTTAAAACCACAAGTTGACTACTGATACATGTATAAGATTTTATCTGATAAATAGATGTTATTTTCCCCACCAGTAGATGAAGAAATTGAGGGTTAGGAGTTTTAATAATGTGCCCAATTTAAAGCTGAGAATGAAGATTTGAATTCAAATAGCTTTGAATTTAAAATTGTGATATTTATATTTATTTATTTATTCAAAATATTTCTAGAGGACCTTCTAAGATATAAAATTTCTGAGGAAAATTGCTGTAGTTGTTGCTATCGTGGAGTTTTCAGCTGAGTGGGAAATGTAAAAACTAATCTAGTAATCAAATGAGAAAATGTAACTGACTTACCAGCAAAATGTCCCCCTAGAAAACCCCTCTGCATCTTCCCGAAAGGTGGCCTCCTGCCTTCAGCAGTCTCTAGCACACCACCCTATTAGAATGTCCTCATAGCAATTATTTGTTTGTTGACTTGCATTTTTTAAAATTTATTTATTGCCTGTATCCCACTAGAATAGAAGTTCTTGAGAGCAGGGATCTTATCTGACTAATTGACTGTTATTCCCGAATGCCTAGAATATTGCCTGCCTATCCTATAATTTAATTATTCATTAAATGTTTGATGAAAGCAGAGAGGAAGGAAGAAGGGCTCCTGAGGGGGAGTCCAGAGTGCAGTGAAAATGTATTTTATTTACCTGATAGGCAAAATCAGAGATATTTGAGGAAGTCTTGAATTGCAAATCTGATGAATGAGATCCTTAAGGAGAGAGAGTATGTATGCCTGTGTGTAGGAAGGGGGAAACAGGGAGTTTTACAAAGAGCAGGGAGTGTGTGCAAAGCTTTGTGGTCCAACAAAACATGTCAAATAAAGAAGCAAAAGAAGGCCAAGGGTGATTTGAGTGCAAAGTGTGGCAAGAAAGGGAGGTTGGGCCAGAGCCTTGCAGCAGTTTTGACTTTATCTGGTGAGCCATGAGAAGCCACTGAAATATTTCAACCAGGAAGGAAGTATAATGATGTTTGCATTTTTAGCAAGATCTTTTTTTCATATGGAGAGCAGAGAGGAAAGGAACAGAGTATATGCAGAGATTCTGGTTAAAGGTCTTTGAGATAACCTAGAAATGAGGCCAAAGATTTGGATGACCTTGGATGATAGCAGTAAGAAAATTTGTTGAACTCATGAGCTCTTTACCGGAGAAAACTATCCAGAGTTTATGACAGAGAGGAAATATGGGGCTTTCCTGGTGGCTTAGATGGTAAAGAATCTGCCGGCAATTCTGGAGACCTAGATTTGATCCCTGGGTTGGTTAGATCCCCTGGAGAAGGGAATGCTACCTGCTCCACTATTCTTGCTTGGAGAATTCCAGTGACAGAGGAGCTTGGCAGCCTACAGCCCAGAGTTGCAAAGAGTTGGACGTGACTGAGAAACTAACACTTTCACTTTTTCACAGGACAGAGGAGGTGATGGTAGGGAGCCCTCTCAGGTTACTAGACTGTGCAGTAGAATGGATGGTGGTGCTGTCTCTGACAGGGATCATGGATGAGGAGCAGAGAAGGGGTGACCTGGATCTCTGCCTCCTCTGTGTACTGGGATATCTCCTTGGTCTTAAAAGGTCTGGTTAGGGCAAAGCCCCAGCAGAGTCTAGGTGCTTTCACTTCAGTCCACTCTGCATAGGAACTATTATATTGTTCATTTTAAATATGTACTTTTTTTTTACTAGAAAAGGCTACATCCTTATAACTACAAGTCTTGAACTAATTTCTGAAAATGTTTATGGTGTTAAATAAATTCTTTCATAAATCTTAAGTTCCAGCTAGTTTGTTTTTTTTTTTGCTATACTAACTATACTAATCCTAAAGCTAAAAGAGACACACTATCTCACAATAATTTTTCTTTTCATTTTAGAATCAAGAATAATATCTTGAAAAATATAATTAGCTCTTTTCATTTTAATACATCTATCTGAACACTCCTAGGAGTTTCAAAGACTGAAGGGGAAAATTGGAAATGGGTAAATATTGGGAAAAAAGCATCCAGTATTTAAACTGTGAGAGTAGTCTTGGATCTCAATATAATATAAAAGAATTACAAAATCCACAGCACAAGGAAGGTCTGTGTTTTTTCTTTTGATGTTCCTGTGTAGTGAAACTGCAATTAGTGGTAATAGGAGTTGCATGTGTAGCTCAAAGGGGCTTGATACAAGATTGCAGCAGGGTATTAACAACATATAATTTTATTGTCTCTTTTAGATAGTGTAATTTTTCTGTTATCAGAATTTCCCCAACCCATTACATCACAAGTGCAATTATAAATGCATTATAAATCCATCCAAGTTGATAAAAAAATCAAATGCAGCAAATTAATTTGAAGGGAAGGAAGGGTTTAGAAAATAAATGGTGGTCAAGTTGTATATGAAATGTTTCCTTCTCTCCTACTCTTCAAATAATATGAAAATTGAAAGTGTTAGTTGCTCAGCCATGTTGGAATCTTTGCGACCCCATGGAATGTAGCCCACCAGGCTCCTCTGTCCATGAAAGTCTGCAGGCAAAAATACTGGGGTGGCTGCTTTTTAGTTACAAGCAAATTTGTTAAGCATATCATAGTATTTATGTTTTACATAACTGCAACAAGATAAAGGAATCCCAGAGTATTTAATCTTTTAAGTTAAGAAATATTTAACTATTTAACCTTATGTTAAATGTCCTCCATTGAGTCAGGCAATTTCTATTCTTCACTACATTTTAATGCCTATCTTTCTGTCACAGAATGAAATAATAAATTTATTTTCACCTTCTACAAGAGACAAATACTGCAATCTGATACAGAAGCATCTTTTTTAAGGTTCTGGTTTTAATATGCTAAATTTTTCTAAAGCAATGGCAATCCCTTAAATTTTATAATCTGGCATTCATTCTTCCCTCCTATAATAGGTTCAATAGCGTTTTCCTAGAATTGACCTGCTTTTAACACTGTTGCTTAGCTCTGTGTAGAAATGCATGTATGCTAACATGCATTACAAATATTTAAAGATGTCTAACCATTTAAATTGATATGTATATCATATATGTATACAATATATGTGTAAATATGTAAAGTAAATCAGATATTTTTCCATGCTGAAAATTTATTTATATACATGTAATAATCACAGTACACAAATGAAACTTTTTAGTTATAAGCAAATTTGGCAAGCATATCATAGTATTTATGCTTTATATAATTGCAAAAAGAAAGGAATCCCAGAGTATTTAACTTTTTAAGTTAAAAAATATTTAATCAGTTAACCTAAGTTAAATGTCTTCCATTAAGTCAGGCAGTTTCTATTCTCCATTCCATTTTAATGCCTATCTTTCTGTCACAGAATAAAATAATAAATTTATTTTCACTGTCTACAAGATTTTTGTGTTCATTAGGTATATAATAACATACAATAAACTAATTCATATTAATAGTTTTGCTAAGAATATCATGGTGAAAATGGGCATAAACTTGAACATTGTGTTTCTTTTATTACACTCTAATTTAATAAGAAGTTACTTGCTTAAATATATGAAGTGGTATCACAGATTTACCTACACTACAATTTAAAAATAAGGCAAAACATAGTCCCTTTATTTTGCCAACTTGCAATCTGAACATAAAAGTCCTTATTTTGGGAGTAATCAGGGAAACACTTGTCCAGCTGGATTTAACTTTAATTGGAACAAAATTTAACAGGATGTTTATGTAATGTTTTTATTTAAATTTAAAGAGAGGTGTAATGTTTGTTAAAGAGAGATGTAATATAATGCTAAAGAGAGATGTAATGTTTATTCTCCTTAAATAAAATTTCTCAGAATTCCAGTCAATCAAAGGACCTTCTCTCTTTTCTCTAAAACAGCATCACTTTAAAGGAAAAGTGGTGCTCACACCTGCTTTGGTGTCTGGGATTTACTCTGCTCTGTCCATTTACCTGGTGTCTATGTACCTGTTATTGAACGCTTTACCAGTGACCATGACGACTGGCTCCCATCCTCTTCTCAGTCTTTGTTCTCAAACAAGAATCCTTACCTTGCCAACTGAAAACCCTTACCTTTTTTGGTGGGGAAAGCTGAGAAAGAGAAAATCCTTAAGGTGGAAGCTGCCTGAGAGTCAAGAAGTATAATAAAAGGAAGACGTCAACTTTCCGTTACCAAATCTGCAAATCCACTTGGGTCTGACCTAACCTTTTTTTCTGTTCTGTTGTTACAATGCATTGTCTACTAGAATCACCTAGAAGGCTTGTTAAACCCTAGATTTCTGGGTTCTGCTACTTAGTTTACGATTCAGTAGGTCTTGGATAGGTCTTGCTAATTTGCAGAGCTAATATTCCCAAGTGATGTTAATTCTGCTTGTTTAGATCCCTCACTATGAGAACTACTGCAGTGACGAAGTTTAACTCTGAATCAAAGATATACTGCATCCCATCCTTTCCTTCTTCTTAGAGATCTTGTTTCATCAGTCCTTCCCTCTATTTCTCAATTTTTCAATCTCTTACTTAGTGGGGAATCCTTAGGATCACCACTCAGGCGTAGTCTACTCCATGTATCTGTTTGTTGTTCAGTCGCTAAGTTGTGCCTGACTGTAACTGCAGCACGTCAGGGTTGTATGCCCTCCATTGTCTCCAGGAGTTTGCTCAAATTCATGGCCATTAAGTCTGTGATGCTATCTAATCATCTCATCCTCATGCTGCCCTTCTCCTTTTGACTTCAGTCTTTCTGAGCATTGAGGTCTTTTCTAATGAGTCAGCTCTTCGCATCAGGTGGCCAATGTATTGGAACTTCAGCTTTTAGCATCAGTCCTTAAAGTGAATATTCAGGGTTGATTTCCTTTAGGATTGACTGGTTTGATCTCCTTGCCGTCCACAGCACTCTCAAGAGTCTTCAGCACCACAGTTTGAAAGCAACAATTCTTCTGGGCTCAGCCTTTTTTATGGTCCAGCTGTCACATGTGTACATGACTACTGGGAAAATCATAGCTTTGACTACATGGATGTTTGTTGGCTAAGTGATGTCTCTGGTTTCTAACATGCTGTCTAGGTTGGTCATAGCTCTCCTTTCAAGAAGCAAGTGATTTTAAGTTTGTGGCTGTAGTCACTATCCACAGTGATTGTCGAAGTAAGAAGATAAAAATCTGTTACTGCTTACACTTTTTCCCCTTTTATTTGCCATGAAGTGATCGGACCAGTTGCCATGGTCTTAGTATTTTTAATGTTACAAAATATAAAACAAAATGCACACATAACTACAAATAGCTTTCTTGGACCCAAAATTCCTCTCTGGCTATCATATGATATCCACAAAGCCAGAGTTCTTGGAGAATTTTTCTACTCAAGCTGTAGCTTTTTCACTATCTTTTGTTTTTTTCTAGCTTTGTATAATTTGGTTCTGCTTTTGCTACTTCTACTGTTACACCGTAACTGCTGATCTGGATAATCTAAGTAAATTTTGTGCTTTTATGGCACTATTTCTGTTATTTTTAGGTAGGAAAAAAACTTATTTTAAAAAGAAATGAACATTTCAGAGAATTTTATAATTTATAGAACCATGTTCCAATTTGCTCTGCCATTTGCTAGTTGGGTGATTATGTATAAGTGCTTAATCACTTTGAGATTCAGTATTCACCCATGTTAACTGGAGTTAACAACATCTCTTGCTATGTTATTTTGAGATTGGAGCTATTGCTAATGCCTAAACTATTATGCCTAAACTATTATGCCTAAACAATAATGCCATTGCATTATTGCATAATGCCTAAACTATTGCTTGGAATATAAGCAGTAACTAATAATAACAATAGAAATAATAATCTAGACTATTTTTAACTATAATTTTGACAGAACACAGTAAAATCTGATTTTGAGTTTGTGCTTTGTCACCAACTATCAGAATGCAAGAGGATGATAGCACTGATTGTTTTAAAGCAGAGTGTTTATTATCTGTAAATTCTAGGGAATCCAAAGAATGCTTTACTATGAATTAATCAGTTGACTTATTGACAAGTTACCTTATGGACAGGTCATGATGGTTCTTGAACTGCTAGAACTGAAGTTTTTGTTTTAATAATTTTATTTATTTGTGTATTTATTTTTTGGCTGTGCTGAGTCTTGGTTGCTGTGTAGACTATTCTCTAGTTGCGGTGAGTGAGGGCAGGGGTTTCTCATTGTGACGGCTTCTCTTGTTGCAGAGCACAGGCTCTAGGGCACGCAGGCTTCAGTAGTTGTGACTTGGCTCCCGGGCCCTAGAGCGCAGGCTCAATAGTTGTGACACAGGGGCTTAATTGCTCTGCAGTTGGATCTTCCCAAATCAGGGATGGAATCCATGTCTCCTGCATTTGCAGGTGGATTCTTTACCACTGAGCCACCAGGGAAGCCTAAGCACTATCTTATTAACCAAGAGTTATCCAAAGGGACCCTCTAGGTAATAAACATATTTCTCCCTATAACTTATATTATAATCACAGCCATGTCTTCTCATGATCACAGTCAACTATCTTTTGTGGAATTGGTGGGCTTGACAGATCCAGCTCATCTTTATCAGAAACCAGAAACACGCCAGGAACTCTTTTTCAAAAGAATAACTATTCTCCTCTGAGATGGCTTCAGAACCAAAAAGGGCCATAGTAAGTAGCCTATGTGGCTTGTCATAAACCCCACGCATCATCTTTTCTTGCTCCAGATACCTACAATATCACAGGCTCTACCGATCCTGTGTCCTAAGCAGTAGCAGTCCCTTCTTTCCAGCCTGAGTCTGGGGTGAACTCCCGTGCTGTTCTTCTCTAATGATGGTTGGCAGCTTTTCACGTCATCCAGTGTAGGGGCCAGAGTAATATCCCACTGGGGCATATTCTGCCTCTAGAACTGAAAGAGGCTTGTCAGGTATCATGCTTCTTTCTTTGGAGTGGAAGATGTAAGGGTCATTTTATTTTATTTTTTTCCTTTGAAGAAGTAGGTCTAGTGTTCCTCAGACAATAGGACTTTTAGCAATTTCAGAGATGCAGCAGACCCCTGAAACTTTGCTTACGTCTTGCCCATTGGAGCATATTTGTCTCCTAAAGCCTCTTACATAGTTGTCACTTCTTGTTTATTTGATTCTATTAGCATGAGGTTATGAGTATAATGTGCCAGCAGGATGTTCTTCAGGATGAGCAGCCAGTCCAGATTTCTTTGACAGAGGGAGAAAGTGTTAACATAACCCTGGGCAAGACTGCAAATGTATACTATCGTCACTTCCAAGTGAATGATAACAGTTTCTGTCTCTCTTTTCTGAGAGGGGTAAAAAAGGAACACATTTTCCAGATCAAAGGGTTTATACCATGGACCTGCGGCTGTGTTTATCTGCGCTGGCAAAGACAGCACGTCTAGCATAACAACTGCAATGAGGGCTACTGCTTGATTGAGTTTGACTGTTGGCATCCAGGAAGCATCTCGATTTTGTAGGTGCCAGGCTCAAGATTTAAATGGAGATAGGTTGGGACCATTAGCCTTGTCTTCTTTAGGGGAACTCACCTCTGCCATCTCTCCTGCAAGATGATACCAGTTTTGATTTATAGTTTTGGCTGGGAAAGCAGTTTCAGAGGCTTCCCTTGACTTTTTGCATTACTTCAGGACCCAGGCAGAGAAAATGATACAGAGGTTGTGCTGATTACCAAATATATCCATTTCAAGTATAATACTGCAAAATGGGGGCATTACAGGGTGGGTTCATGAACTGAGTGGACCACTGTGGACTAGACCCAAAACTGCATTTAGTACCTGGCCCTATATGTTCTCTTTCAACAGGGGTCATCAGTCAGTATGCTGCAGTTCCTCAGCGTCCAGTGTCAGCAAGGATCTTATGCCAGTGACCTAGGACTGTTGAGGTATTCTCTTTTTCTCAATGAATAGATGAAGATTAGAGTGTCAGAAGTTTAGCAGGGAGTGCTATAAGGCAATGGCAAAAGCCACTCCAGTACTCTTGCCTAGAGAATCCCATGGACGGAGGAGCCTGGTAGACTCCAGTCCTTACCAGCTGAGAGTACTGCTCAGCCTACCCTACTTTTTTCAAATTTCTCCCATTAAAAAATGTGTGATAAAATAGACGTAACATAAAATTTACTATTTTATACATTTAAAAATGTACAATTTAGTCACACTAAGTACATTAACAATGTTGTAAGACCATCACCACTATCCATTTTCAGAACTTTTTCATCATCCCAGAGAGAAACACTTCAGCCATTAAACAATAACTCCTCATTCTTCCCTTCCCCCAGCCCTTATTTATCTATATTCTATTTTCTGTCTTTATGAATTTGCCTATTATGGATACCAATACTTTGGCCACCTGATGTGAAGAACTAACTCATTGGAGAAGACCCTGATGCTGGGAAAGATTAAAGGCAGAAGGAGAGGGGGACAACAGAGAATGAGATGGTTGGAAGTTATCACTGACTCTATGGGCATGAGTTTGGGCAAGCTGCGGGAGTTGGTGATGGACAGGGAAGCCTGATGTGCTGCAGTCAATGGAGTTGTAAGGAGTTGGACATGACTGAACTGAATATAGTGGAATAGTTTTGTGTTTGGCTTATTTCAGTAAGCAAAATATTTTTTATGTTCATCCATGTTGTAGCTTGTATCAGAATTTCACTCATTTTTAAGGCTGAATACTATTTTATTGTATGTATGTACCTTTTCTTCTTTAATTACATTCATCGGTTGATTTTTGGAGAAACCACTATGCTGTTTTCCATGATGGTTATACCATTTTGCATTCCCACCAGCAATGCATGAAGTTACAATTTCCCCATGTCCTCAGCAAGAATTATTTTTTGTTTGCTTATTTTAATTTTATCTATCCTAATGGGTATGAACTGATATCTTATTGTGATTTTTTAAAATTAATTTATTTTTTAATTGGAGGCTAATTACTTTACAGTATTGTGGTGGTTTTTGCCATACATCAACATGAATCAGCCATGGGTGTACATGTGCCCCCCATCCCGAATCCTGCTCTCACTGCCCTCCCTACTCCCTCTGGGTTGTCCCAGGGCATAAGCTTTGAGTGCCCTGCTTCATGCATCAAATTTGCACTGGTCATCTGTTTTACATATGGTAATACACATGCTTCAACATTATTCTCTCAAATCATCCTACCCTCGCCTTCTCCCACATAGTCTAGAAGTCTGTTCTTTACATCTGTGTCTCTTTTGCTGTCTTGCATATAGGGTTGTTACCATCTTTCTAAATTCCATATATATGTGTTAATATTCTGAATTGGTTTCTCTTTCTGATTTATTTCACTGTGTATAATAGGCTCCAGTTTCATCCACGTCATTAGAACTGACTCAAATGTGTTCCATTTATAGCTGAGTAATATTCCATTGTGTATATGTACCACAACTTTTTAATCCATTCATCTGCAGATGGACATCTAGATTGCTTCCATGATCTAGCTATTGTAAATAGCGCTGCAATGAGCATTGGAGTACATGTGTCTCTTTCAATTCTGGTTTCCTCAGTGTGTATGCCCAGCAGTAGGATTTATGGGGAATAATGTCAATTCTATTTCCAGTTTTTAAGGAATTTCCACACTGTTCTCCATAGTGGCTATACTCGTTTGCATTCCTACCAACAGTGTAAGAGGGTTCCCATTTTCTCCACACCCTCCCAGCATTTAGTGTTTGTAGATTTTTTTATAGCAACCATTCTGACCGGCATGAGATGGTACTTCATTGTGGTTTTGATTTGCATTTCTCTGATAATGAGTGATGTTGAGCATGTATTTGTTAGCCAAATACAAATATTTTCATGTATTTGTTAGCCATCTGTATGTCTTCTTTGGAGAAATGTCCGTTTAGTTCATTTTTTGATTAGGTCATTTATTTTTCTGGTATTGAGATGCATGAGCTGCTTGTACATTTTGGAAATTAATTCTTTAAGAATTGTTTCATTTGCTATTATTTTCTTCTATTCTGAAGGCTGTCTTTTCACTTGCTTATAGTTTTCTTCATTGCACAAAAGCTTGTACGTTTAATTAGGTCCCATTTGTTTATTTTTGTTTTTAAATCATTACTCTGGGTTTTGGTCAGAGGTTCTTGCTGTAATTTATGTCAGAGAGTTTTCTGCCTATAATTTCCTCTATGAGTTTTAGTTTCTCTTGAATTCCTATACACTAACAATGAGAAAACAAAAGAGAAATTAAGGAAACAAATCCATTCACCATTACAAAGAAAAGGATAGCATACTTAGGAATAAATTTACCTAAAGAAACAGAAGACCTATATATAGAGAACTTTAAAATACTGATGAAAGAAATAAAAGATGACACAAATCAATGGAGAAATATACCATGTTTTTATATTGGAAAAATCAATATAGTGAAAATGAGTATACTATCCAAAGCAATTTATAGATTCAACACAATCCCTATCAAGCTACCTACAGTTATTTTCACAGAACTAGAACAAATAACTTTACAATTTGTATGGAAACACAAAAAACTTGAATAGCCAAAGTAATCTTGAAAAAGAAGAATGGAACTGGAGGAATCAACCTGCCTGACTTCAGACTATACTACAGAGCTACAATCATCAAGACAGTA
Organism: Antilocapra americana; assembly: GCA_007570785.1. Taxonomy (NCBI): domain Eukaryota; kingdom Metazoa; phylum Chordata; class Mammalia; order Artiodactyla; family Antilocapridae; genus Antilocapra; species Antilocapra americana. The sequence goes on from ML662438.1 coordinate 7,745,777, forward strand.
TGCTACTGGCACAAAGACAACATAGATCAATGGAACAAAATAGAAAGTGCAGAGATGAATCCACGTACCTATGGAAACCTTATATTTGACAAAGGAGGCAAAAATATACAATGGAGAAAAGACAATCTCTTTAAGAGTAGTCCTGGGAAAACTGGTCAATCACTTGTAAAAGAATGAAACTAGAACACTTTCCAACACCATACACAAAAATAAATTCAAAATGGATTAAAGATCTAAATGTAAGACCAGAAGCTATAAAACTCATTGTGGTTTTGATTTGTGTTCCCCTGATGACTAACGTTGGTAAACATCTTTTCATGTACCTGTTGGTCATTTACATATCTTCTTTGGCAAAATGTCTATTCAAATGCTTTGCCTATTTTTTGAATTGGTTTGTTTGGTTTGTGTTTGTTGAGATGTAGGTGTTATTTACATATCCTGGATATTAATCCTTTATCAGACATATGACTGGCAAATATTTTCTCTCTTTCTGTGGTTTTTTTTCTCACCCGCTTGATAGTGTTCTTTGATATACAGATGTTTTAAACTTGATGAAGTGCAATTTATTAATTCTTTCTTGTATTGCCAATGCTTTTGGTATCATATCCAAGAAATCACTGACAGCCTACTTTTTAATATCACTGAAAGCATATTTTTTAAAATAAGAATTCAATAAACAAAAAATGAAACAATGTTCAACTAGCTTTTGCAATGTTATTACTAATTTTCATTTTACTTTATTACTGTGCTATTCCAAATTTAAAAGATGAATTTTAGCTTATAAATTTGAAAAAATATTTTTATGACAACCATGGAATGCTATAATGACTGGTTTGTTTGTAGTGATACATGAAAAAGAGTGATTTTATTACTGATGGGGAAAACTGGCAAATGTCTTTCTTCTCAAATCTCAGTGTATTTACAGGTTAATTGTACATCACAAACAGAAAGTATTTGGATTGGAGAGTTGCTCTCTCTATATTACTATTGATCTAAATCCATGTGAAGAAAAGAGGTGTTAATTTGAGCTCAAAAAGGTGCTAGAAATGATTTAGAGATTTTTATGGAGTGTCAGGAAATAGGCATCACTATCAGGTAGCTTTTATGAATACTAAGGATAAAATTCTGAGGGAACTATGTTACAAAATAATCATTTCACAGAAGCAAATGTTGACATAAAACCAGTGTCTCTTGTTCTTAAGTGAATGGTTGAGATGAATCATGAAGATTATTCAATATCATGCTATTGTCAAGAGAGCCTAACAAAAGCTGTCTTCTAAGGGCATTAAAGCTCCTTTTGTGCTCTAAAAGTATTCTTAATTCCTAAAACAAGAATCTGAAATAAGCTGGGCTGGCTCTCATAAACAGAATGTAAAAGTCAACTGTCTGTTATAGATGAATGACCTTCATATTTACATACCCTAAAGTACTTGCTTAGAAAGCCATCTGGATAGTGTTAAACTGTCTTTGTTTGCCAGAATTTGTATTAATAAGACTAGAAGCCACCAATAGAGAAGCAAATTAGTTCAAGTAGGAGATGTGGAAAAAGAATATAGATGCAAATATTCTTACCAATAAATTAGCACACAAGGATTAATGTTTCAACATGAAAGAAAATTTTGGCTGTTGCTGTTAGTCGTCATAATATAGGTAAATATCTAACAATAATAAATAGGCAATGATCTGAAAGGTGGGGTTTCAATGGCAGAGGAAGCAGGTGCAGCTTTTATATATTTTTTGAAAGAATCAATTTCAGTTTTCATACATAGCTAGATAGCACACAAGAAAATGTTTTGTTGTGTTACTTCTTTGATCCTTGGGTATATGTGAGCTCAGAAAAAATTAGATAAAAACTAAATATGTAAAAATTTTTACTATTTCTTCCTGCAACCTTATTTAGAATTGTCCTTTAGGTGAAGAGCAAACCATTTCTTTCAACATTTTATTTCCCGAAAACTATTACCCTCATTCTTCCTAGAAGAGGATCCCAGAAGGTCGACCCATTCTAGTCTATTGGTATCTTCAGACATATCCAAGAATTCACTAAAGTATTAAGTAGGCTTTTCCTGAAAGCATCAACTAGCCAGTATGTTTCTCCTACAGGATTTTTAATTAAGAGAATTTTTTCCAGACACCTCGGCATGATTGTGAGTTTTATTTTATTCTAAGTGACAACCAGTCCCAGTCATCATCTGAACTGTAGCAAGACAGAGCAGGAGATAGATGGTGATTATTCATAACTGCTGTGTTAATAAATAGAATAAAGAAAGACTTTCACCAGGATTCAAAAAATGATGCTTTCTTAACTGAAGCTGATTTTATATTTTGAAGTTTTTCCTCTGTACAGATATGATTTTATGGTGGTTCATCAAATTTCAGATTCTATAATATTTCTAAAATTCAGGTAAATCGCAGAGTACTAACTTTAGATTCTATAACAAATAGATACAGAGGAAATAAAATGATAATTTAAATAATTCAGTCCTATTGAAGGAGTGAAATGAATATTCCCCATGACATATATTTATATATGACACAAAAATCTTGTCATATACAACACTAAAAAGAGTTCAGAGCACATACTGTGCCATTTTCCTGATGTGTGTTATCTCCAGGCCTGGGAAACAGCATCCACACCAACTTTATATGTGATTCAAGCACCATTCTGACCATCTAAGGGGTCTGAGCTAAACTAAGGGGTTTATTCAAGTGTTGGATCAAATTACTTCAATATTGCCATTATGTGAGGGAGCAGGACAAAGGTTAACCTACTGCACTGATGACTAATGTAGGTGGTGCAGGCATCAAGTAAGTCTGCATAGTAATGTTAAAGGTCTTCCTGACTCAAAGGCGTGTTTGTTCTGAAGGACTTTGCATTTATTTGGTTGAGGTAGAGAGTCTGGTTGTTGATCAGGTCTGAGGTCACAGGATAGGATTAGGTATTTGTAAGGAATGCACATCTTGTTTTCATTATCAAGGAGGTATAAAAACAAACCTTAACAAGGCACAGAAGCCTGAAAACAGATGGCTAGCCTGACTCCAATCCTTGCTACCAACACATTTTCCCTTATTCATTCCTTTAAAAAACAAAAAACAAAAAACAAAATTTTAGGAAGTCTATCATTCTTTGCTCTTTTTGTTTTTACTGACTGCACACAGAGGTGGTTAGGCCAGAGAGAAGTTAAGTCTTTCTTTCCTAAGTCTTTGGAAGTCATCTGGCTTGGTTTCTGGGTTTTCAGTTGGTGGTTTTTTTTAATCTAAGGATATAGTGATCACAGCTGATTCTCATATCAAACATGAAATCTATGATAAGCTGGAAAATCATATACTGTCTTGGGAAACAGATTAAAATTTACAAAGGCATTCATCATAGCTTTGACATTGACTTACACTTTAGTGTTTAGCACAATATATTGTTTGTTAGTTAACAATAAAAATGGACAAGCCGGTGCTCTTTTTGTAAAGTTCTTGCTATATATTATACTCTGTGAAGAAGTTTTAAAGACAGATATTTCACTATTAATGGTTTTAACACTCCGGCTGTCCACATTGAAAATCTGTTTCATAAAGGAAATGTCCTTATCTATTAATACAGAGACACTTTTTAGAAGTAACACTGTTAAAAAGAAAAATATTTCTTCCAAAAGACTACTTAATAGTTTAAGGTGTAGAAAGTGTTCTTCAAAACACTTGAAGACTAAACACTTTGAGACTATCTTACAAAAGATAGTCTCTTGGAAATTTTAGTTTTAGTATTAAAATTTCATGTACAAAAGAAATTTCCTGTATATATCAAATATGTATGTCATTTTTTGAAGATATGTTTAAATATAGAAATAAAAATGCCATCAAAAACACAATGAATAAAACTAAAATGTATCTGCTGTTGAGTATTCATTTTTTAAATTAATTCAACAATATTTTTAAATGTCTATCAAATTCCAGACAATGTGCTAGGTCTGGGACTTTTAACAGTGAAAAATAAAATGAACAAACAAAAGACCTTGAGGTCACTTCCCTCGTGATGAGACAATAAGGAAGATAAGTAAAATATATAGCATGTTAGTAATAAAGCATATGGAAAAGAGGCAAGAGGGTATGAAAATTGCCTATGTATAGGGCAGGGTCTCAAGGGCTGATGGTGTAAGAAAATCTTTCCTGGAAAGTTGGCATTTAATGAAGACCCAAAGGAGGTGAGGATGCCAGACACATGATTTCTAGAGAAGGAACCTCCTAGACAGAAACAAATGCCCTGAGGCTGGACTGCATCCGTGAGACATCAGCATGGTAGAGCACAGGGAGCTAAGAGGACAGGAGATAAAAGGTTGAGGAGGTCAGAGCAGGAGACGGGCCCAGACACAGCAGACCTTCTTCTTCATTAGGGAGCCATTGCAGGGTTGTGATACTGGAAGAGCGATATTGCTTGGCCTACACTTTTACATGATTGCTTTATATGCTTTGTTGTAAGTAAACTGCAAAAGACAGAGCAGAGAAGGCAGTGAGGAGACTGTTGCAATGATTACTAATGTATTTTTGGAAGATAACATTTACACACATAAAATTGATAGAAAATAATTCAAAATAAAATTAATAGATATAATCACACTTCTACATGAGCACTGTTCTGGTCATCTTTAATGAATTGCCTAGGACTATAGAAGTTGTTTCACACTTTTGGTTCTTTCCCTGGCCTGAAACTTCTATTGTGTAACAAATAAACAAAAAATTACTTCCAACTTCATGAAAAAATGTTCATTAATTCTTTCAATAAAAATGTACTGTGCATACATTTATGCATATAAAGATAAAGGCATAAAAATAGTCACTATAGTTATAAAGATGAATAACGAACAGTCTTTTTCCCCAAAAATTCTCAGTCTCATGAGAAAAACAGAAATATCAAAAGATCTATGTATTAATATGATTTAAAAGCACAGTGACAAAGATATATCCAGGACATTATTGAAGCACAAAGTATATATAGAGTAAGAACACATATTTTAACCTAAGTAATCAGGAAAAATTTTCAAATGTTTTTCTCAGTAGACTTTACTCTCTTAAAATTCTGATCCTAACAGCCTTTTACATAGGAGAGCTATACACCTAGTAAATAGCTTTCAGAGATTTGAGAGAATTCAACTTTCTCTGAGATAATCCAGAATTCATTAAAATCTTTTTTAAGCATAAGAACAATAAAATGTTTACTTATCATATATTCAGTTTCGTTTTTTTCCTCTTGCCCTCATGTCATTAGTATCATCTGTAAAAAATAGAAAGTTTTCATCAAAGTCTGTGAATTTCCAACTATCAATTCACCTCTGGAAATTATTCAAATTTATCTTTATAATGACAGTTCACTGCTCCTTAATGATGAGATTCTTATATCATTCATGAAATCTATGAGAGATTAGAAAATCACGCATTATATTGGGGGAAAAGAAATAACATTTTCAATAGCAGTCTTTAATAGAAAATGAAATTGGTTTGCCAAAATGAAGAAACACAAGACTATCAGGTTTTCTTGTGTCTCTACCTATCCGAAGAGTATCACAGATTTAGAGCTTCATTTTAACAAGGTGCTAAATAGATATCCCATGTGAATCTGGTTTGGAAATTTTATCCAAATTTTAATAGATAACATCAACTTGGAGGGCTATATTGTCTTCATTCTAAGCCACAAAATTTTGATTTTGGTTTTATGTGTCTTTTTCACTCTTATACCAATAATATCAAAAGGACCTATTTCAAAGTACTTTTCCAACACACCAAAGGCTCTGCAGCACATAAAGATGTGAAAACACTATCAAATTATAGATGATAAAAAGCCGGGAGTAAGTCTCATCTAAATTAAAGTACCTATGATCAAAGTAACCTGGTTAATTTGAAATGCTGGCACAAATTCTGTAGAAATAAGTTGTAAACCTACATTTTAAGTCAATGAAAATAAAAAATGAAATAGTGTAATTTCTAGGCTGAAACAGCTACATTTTTTTCATTTACTTTTCCCATTTCCTCATAGAAATTCTTCAAAAAACATCCAAGAAGAAACAACATTGTACCAACATTGATAACTAGATATGCTAATTAAATTGTACCTGAAACACAACAACAGGGATAGGCATGAAGTTGGTAGAAAAAGAGTTCCAGCCACTCTGTGTTGAATCTCCATCTCAGGAACACAGACATCAAAATAGATATCCACTTAACCCATATTTACTGAACATTCCCTATGTTCTGAGAACAAGCCAAACACTAGAACTGGATGAAGAAAAAGCACAGTTCTTGTTCTCAAAGACTTTAATGTCTAATGAGAAGGATAAAAAAGATAACCAAGAAATCTCAGGAGTGTATTTAAGAGTGTACATTGAATGCTACTTGGAAGGGGCACCTAGCCAGGCTTAGAAGAGTCGGAGGGATGTTTGTGGATACGATATGTGATAATCTGAAACAAAACTGGGAGCTGGGTAGAAGGTGGTAATGGTGCATGTCAACATGTACAGTGTAGTGTAGTTTGGTCTGATGAGAGGATGGGGAAAGGTGGTAAAGAGATTTTAAGGCTGAATGAGCAGAATGATGTGCAAAGGCCTGGAAGTCAGAAAAGTTATTTAAGCTACTGTCATTGTTCAGTTACTAAGTCATGTCTGACTCTTTGTGACCCCATGGGAGCATGCCAGGCTCCTCCGTCCTCCACTACCTCCCAGAGTTTGCTCAACTTCATGTCCATTGAGTCAGTATGCTATCTAACATCTCATCCTCTCCCACCCCCTTCTCTTTTTGCCTTCAATCTTTCCCAGCATCACAGCTTTTTTCAATGAGTCAGAATTAGAAGTAGTTGGTGGAATTATCAGTTGGTAGAATGGGGGTAGAGAGTATACAACACTGGGAGGGCAATGAACAATGAAGCTATAGTAATCATCAGAGTCCAACAGTAAAAGTCTTCCTATGGACTTTGGCCTTTATTTTGATGGGAAGCATTTAAATGGTTTTAATCATGGAATGGTATGATTGGATTTGCATTTTAGAAAACTAAATTAGCTGCAGATTGGAGTATTGATTGGAGTGGGGACTAGTGAGAGACTAGTTAGCAGGGGGTCTGGCAGAAATTTGGACTAGCTGTGATGGTGGCCTGGATGAAGGTAATTGTTGTTGGAAATGAAAGCAGTAAATACATTAAAGAGAGATTAAATAGAAATTACAATATTCAGAGAAAATACATTAAAAAAGAATAGCTAAATCCTAAAGTCAGTCCTAAAGGAAATCATTCCTGAATATTCATTGGAGGCACAGATGCTGAAGCTCCAATCCTTTGGCCACTTGATACAAAGAATTGACTCACTGGAAAAGACCCTGATGCTGGGAAAGATTGAAGGCAGGAGAAGGGAACGACAGAGGATGAGATGGTTGGATGGCATCACCGACTCGATGAACATGAGTTTGAGCAAGCTCTGGGAGCTGATGATGGACAAGGAAGCCTGGCGTGCTACAGTCCATGGAGTCACAAAGAGTCAGACATGACTGAGCAACCGAACTGAAATGAATTGAACCTCTTGTTAATCAATTAAGTAGAGAATATCAGAAAAAAGGCTTTACTAGAATAATATCAGGGATTTTGAGTTGGGCAAATGAATGAATTTAGAGAATGCAGGAGAGGAATGGCAAATTTTGCTTGAGAAATACTTGAGGGACAAGCATTTTGAGACTTCCTCTAATATGTTATAAATTTGGGTTTGGCATGAAATGGTGTGGAATAGAAATTAAAATCTATGGAAATGAATAAAGTTATACAAGTTGTTCAGAAGAATTGATGTAAGACTGAAAGTTAACACCTTGGAAACATTTAAGGATGAAACATTATAGGGGCCTAAGATTGAATTGTAGTACTCAGAGAGGTAGATACAAGGGTTGGATTTACTATGAATGAGTTAGCATTTATAAAGCACATAGAATAGTACCTGACCCATGGTAGATTCTCTATGAAAGCAAAAGTGAAAGTGTTAGTTGCTCAGTTATGTCAGACACTTTGCGACCCCATGGGCTATAGCCCACCAGGCTCCTGTGTCCATGGAATTCTCCAGGCAAAGATACTGGAGTGGGTAGCCATTCCCTTCTCCAGGGGATCTTCCTGATCCAAGGATCGAATCCAAGGAGATTTTCTATAAATGGTATCAAATGCTACTGATAAATCAAGTGAAAGTAACTAAAATATCCCTCAACATCACCACCCTAGCAATGATACCATATTTCTTCCTCTTGTCTGCAATTGGCATGCCTTTCAGTAATACAGGTCCTGAAATGTCTTTCCCAAGTACTACTCTTATCTTTCAGCTGCAGCAATTGTGTGGCATATCCCTTGCTAGTCACTCCTTTAGCTGCTTACTATCAACATCTTCTATGTAGGAAGGTTACTTGAACTCACTGAAAGTATGGCAGGACTCAGCTATATGGAAAAAGCTGGTGTCAAGTTCATGATCATACCAGGAAATGAAATAAGACTATAGCTTGGGAGATTATGGTGGAGGGCAAGAGTACCAGTAGCAGTGAGGGTTTAATAGAAGTGAGAAGGCAAGTCTTCTGAAAGCTATATTGTGAATGAAGAAGAGGATATGATGACTTTCACTCTTAATACCGAGGTGTGTAGAGCATGCAAGAATGACCATTAGTGGTGGCTGGTTTGCTTATACAATGTATGATGTTTAGCAGCATCTCTGGCCTCTCCCAGAGATACTAGTATCATGCCTTGAGTGTGACAACCTAAACTGTCTCTAGATATTTCCAAATATTCCCTGGGAACAATATTATTCCGGTTGAGAACCACTGTCTTAGAGCCAACTGAGAGACAGAGCCGTGGTTTTCTCAACAGACCTGCTAGATATTCTTGCAAATGCCATTCTGGTCACTTGCCTTGGTGAATCAGAATTCTTAGTGGTATATGCAAACTATATTCTCTCTTTTATGCCCTCTGATTCCCTGTCCCATATGGATCATCACAAAGAAGCCAATGTTAAAACTTTGCTGCAATGAAAACTTGTGTAATTGACTATTTAAATACTACATCTGAATTCACAAGGCCTTTTAAACTGAAGTTCATTTAGGCTTTTCTTAAGTCATATTGGGCTTCCCTAGTTGCTCGGTGGTAAAGAATCCACCTGCCAATGCAAGAGACACAGGTTCAATCCCTAGGTTGGGAAGATCCCCTGGAGAAGGAAATGGCAACCCACCCCAGTATTCTTGCCTGGAAAATCCCATGGTCAGAGGAGACTTGTGGGCTACAGCCCATGGGGTCACAAAAAAGTGGACACAGCTTAGCAACTAAACAACAATGTAAATCAATATATCAGGTACAATATGAGAAACCTGTCTTCCACTGAATGGTAAGTTATACATTCATTTTCACATTCCAATAACCATATATTTAAAAAAATATGTTTATACTCCTCAAATTAAAATACTGGACATGTATTATAAATGCCTGGGCATTTTTGTAAGATTTTTGTTAATCTGCCCTATAAATTGTAACAATCAACGTTCCATTGTCATTTACTTGCCCAGATGTTTGAAATTTTGGTACTGAGCAATTGACCTTACTCCCTGCAACGTTCTTTTCAGAAGAATTAATCTACTTTTGTTACTGAACTGAGTTTGAATTTGCTTGCCTATCATACAGAAAAGCCAATATACTGACCCTGGGTGGTAATGAAGGAAAGTGCAGGGCATAAAGCAAGGAGAATGGGCAGCTCATGCTCCAAGGACTCAAACTCCCCAGTGGTGTTTAGGTTAGAGTTTTTAAAGGTAATATTTGGGGTAAGGGTTGCAGCTCATGGACTTTCTTTTGATTGATTGCTGTTGAAGTAACAAGATGGTGTTTCTAGAGTCCTAATCATCACCCTTCTCCTCCCAACTGTCCGGAATCTTCATACTTATGGTCAGTCTGTGTCATCATCCTTCCACTTGGGTATGGGGCTTAGTTTTTGTGGAATAAGTCAAAGTTATGCACCAGATTGTTACGTATTTCCCTTGAGGAGGAACTCAGGCTCTATTTCATCACTGAACTACCGTTCAAGGTTTCTTTCTTAGCTGCTTTTCCTTTGTTTCTGCATTCTATCACTTCACTAACTAGTAAGTGCTTGAATCTGTTCTTTGGAACTCAGGGAAGAGCTAGGAGACTAAAACGTTTTTCTATAAACAAGAAATTGAGGACACAAGAAGGCTTTTTTTTATCTGGGAGGGCTCTGCAGGGTCTTTCTCAGTTGTACCTTCTATTACCTTAGTGGAGCACTCTTGATAAAGTTTTTGAAAAAATCAACTACTGACACCAAAACATTTAGCATAACATTTAGAATAATTTGGAGGGAAGAGAGAAAAAGAGAATGGGTTGAAAAATGACCAATTAAGCCAAGAAATGAGTAAAGCATGGATAATGTCCTACTAGTTACATTGAGTGAGCTAAGCAAGCCTCTAGGCATTGTATCCCAGTCTTGTTTTCAGAGTTGTAGTAGTAGTGATTGATTCAACCTATGTTCTCAGAAGTAATTAAGCAAGAGGGATAGAATACGGACTCTGATTTGGAATGAGATTCTGCAGTAGAAATTTTTCTCTCTGAAATATTTTTAATATATTTTTTTCTATAATACTGGTTTACAAGACTCAAGAAAGTAGAAAATTTTAAACCGATATCCTTTGAGATTTTTTTACTAATAACAAAAATATCACAAATCAATCAAATTATGTTGGTACTTTATAGGCCATAGTAAATTAAACATAATTTTCAAGAGGCTTAAAAATATCTGCTGCATTTATTTGAAAAATGTGTTTCTTCCTAACCAATTAATTAGAGAATCTTTCTAAGAAAGTATGAGAAAATAATAATTTATAATTCATCACACCAAAGATAAATAGATTTTTGTAAACACAAACTGCTCCTTTAAAAATAATGTATATAATGAAAAATTATTTTAGCTTGTACTTTAAAATATAACACTCAGTTTAATCTAAAATATTATAGTTAAAAAATTTAAGATAGATATGAAAAACTGGATATTATATATGGTATATTAAAGTCTTATACATTTTTCTCAATGCATCATTTTCTTTAAATATGAGGAAGACTTTAGTAAGGGCCAGTCATTGTTGAAAGCCATATCTGAAAATGTAAACAATATCTTTTAAAACTATAGTTTAAAGGAAATGCAAGGTCAACACAAACAAATACCACAGATACAAAACTGGATGATCGTTTTCTCTTGCAGTTTAGCTTCAAACTTCATTTATTACATTAAATGATGTTTGTAGAAAACCATCCCTTTGCATTACTTACGATTTCTATGTAGATTCTTCTTTGATTTAGACTTATTACAACCTTATAATGATACTCTTATAGAGAGACTAAGAATTAATTCAAGAAAATTCTTAACTCAGGATGGGTTATTTAGAAAACAACCATGCTTCAACAATATGGAACTGATAGGGAAATTGAGACAAAATTTTTTTTTCTCTTTTATTTATTTATTTATTTTTTTCTTTACACTATCGTGTTGGTTTTGCCATACATTGACATGAATCTGCCATGGGTATACATGTGTTCCCCTTCCAGAACCCCCCTCCCACCTCCCTCCTGATTCCCTCTCTCTGGGTCATCCTGGTGCACCAGCCCCGAGCATCAAACCTGGGCTGGCGATTGATTTCACATGTGATAATTTACATGTTCCAATGCTGTTCTCCCATATCATCCCACCCTTGCCCTCTCCCACAGAGTCCACAAGACTGTTCTAAATTTAAACATACAAGAGGATTGCAAACATGATTTCTTTGTCCTCTGCTTCTGAGCCTAAGCTAACCATTCCTAGCATAATGGCAGAGAAAGGTTGACTCCCAAAGTCACAAGAAAGTCTCCTTTCTTCACTTCTAGAAAGGAGAAACACTATCACAGCCCACTTCTACTCTCTTCTGAAGTTGTTCCACCTCTTGTCAATCTGTTGATCTTGATTTTATTCCCCGACAACATGGGGCTAGGACCCCATTTTCATGATATAGGGAGGAAAATACTTCCCATCTCATGTGGTTGGAAATGGTAAAACTGAAGTAAGTTTGTTTCCTAAAAGTTATCCTTTTATCACTGTGCAAGTTTTCTTAATTACATTATGAACTCCACATTTATGTTTTCATTTGTGATTTAGAATAAATGATGTTCAGATAATTCAGCTGTTTTTAAATTTATCTCAAATTTCAAGTACCTACATTAGTTGTGGGTAAAAAGACATTCATTTTACTATCAACATTTTTCCTTTACCTGTGTATCTTCATCATAAATCAAATTGATTCTAAAAAAAAAATCCCTGAATTAAAAAAGTACAAAATTTAATAGTTTTCACATATAGGAAATATAGTGCAATGATTTAGAGAATAAACTTTGGAATCATATCTGTATTCAGTTACATTTACCAGCTGTGGGCCTTGAGTAAATTCTCAGCTATAAAATGAAAATAACATCATTGTAGTTTATAGCTCTATGCTCTGCTTAAACCAAACAATGCATGTAAATTAGTAGCTGTGATGCTTGTCAAACAGTAAGCACTCAGTAAGAATTAGTTATTTTTATTATTATGTAAGAATTACTTAAGTCTGTATATGGCATAGGAATAAAAACAGCAGTGGCTACCCACATACAGAGTCAGACAGTCTAGCAACTGAACAACAAAAAGTGGCTATGTTAAACATACGTGTGATGAATGTATTTACTTCACTTTTAATTGACTTCAGTTTCTGAACTGGGAAATTTTTATGGTAAAACAAAGGTTTTATGGGTCTGGAGGTTGACTAACTCAGATTGAAGTCTTAGCAACTGCTCATACTCCTGATTGTAGAATGGTCTCTGGCTTAATTTAGACCTGACCTTGCTTAAAATTTGAAAGGGGATACAGTTTCCTCAGTTTTCCTGAATGTAATATTTGCCTAAACTACTGAACAAATGGAAAGGATAAGGATAAAATTACTTTATGTAAAACCCAATGCTTCATTCAGAAATTCAGAAATTTAATATACAAATAAAGCAATAATAATATTGATTTTATATAATCTCTAAACTAAAAGGTAAAATTAATTTCACTTGGAAGAGATGTGAGGAAGATATGATTAATGTAATGACCTTCCCATTATGAACTTCAAGTGAACCATAAATCAATGTTATATAGAAAAATGGAAAGAGCTAGTATAAGCAATGCTATTTTTTTCCCAAACAACAAGCAGTTAAGCTGAAATTAAATACATGTATAATGTAAAAATTCATATTATTTAATATCTCCAAATGTTTCACAAATATGATTCCCTACATCTTTACTAAGTACCTTGATTCATTTAATTTTATCTTTTCAGTAGTTTTAAAAGTTATTCATAGACTAAAACTTGAAGGAGGAAGACAATAAGTATCATTGTAATAATTATTGATAGAATATCATAACCATGTAGAAATAGACCTTTTATTTCAAATTCTTTCATGAATTTTACCCTTGAGAATCCCCAATATTGATGACTCAGCAGTGAAGAACCTGCCTGCAAGGAAGGAGATGAGGCAGTAGTCTCGGGTTCAATTCCCGTGTCAGGAAGATCTGCTGGAGAATGACATGGCAACCCACTCCAGTACTCTTTCCTGGAAAATCCCATGGGCAGACCATCAGGTCACAGAAGAGTTGGATATGACTTAGTGACTAAACGACAACAAAAATCTTGATATGATTTGTCCCAAGTTGTATACAAAGGATTTGGAGTAGGGGCTGACTGGATCTGCCTCAGACTGGAATCCTGGCCAGCGGAGCAGGCTATTCCATTCCACTTTGGAATCTGAAGCCGGAAAGGTGACATTCCTCTTTCAGGTTGGTGTAATCCTGGTGATTGGAGGATTTACTTCGAATTATACTTTGAATCTGCATGTTAGTGTCTCAGCTGGGGCAGGACGCTGTTAACTACCAAAGTCTGACAGACAGCAGGAGCCAAATTTACAGGATTGTGGTGACTAGAAAACTCAAAGCAAGCACGCGTAGAGAACTGGAGAGGCGGTGTGGTTTCCCTCCAGAGCTGGAGTATAGATGTTAATGTGGCTTTCTGTCCATTCACCACAAAGGCCATAAGCATGTCAGATCATAAAGAAACCAGATGGCAAAGAGATGAAATACCATTTCTCAGTACAGAAAAGCCCAAACGTTTTATAAAGTGTCATTTATTGAACTCCTCAAACTGTATTATTTTTTTTCAGTCATTCATTCATCTTTATTCATTCACTCACCAAAATAATTCAGGCTCACACTCGATCCATGTAACAACAGATCTTCCATACTAGCTTGAATGCCTTAACTCCTCTGGAAATTACAGTCCATTTAATATCTAAAATAACAGGTAAACTTCTCTAGGTTTACCTGAATGTTTTATAATTCCTATAGTGCCATCAAAGGAATTATATTTGCTCAAAATTCCCAGAATTTTCCTAAGGGACTTTGGATTCTCAGTTGGATTTAAGAAGGGTATTGTTGTAGATCCTCTGATTTCCAATATTTATCTAAACAGAGTTCAAGAGTAGCTTTACTACAGTAATCAAAACCATATGGTACTGGCACAAAAGCAGACATACAGATCAATGGAACTGAATAGAAAGCCCAGAAATAAACTCGCACACCTAGGATCAATTAATCTATGCCAGAGGAGGCAAGAATATACAATAGAGAAAAAACAGTCTCTTCAATAAACAGTGCTGGGAAACCTGGACAGTTACATGTAAAAGAATGAAATTAGAACATTCTCTAAATCATATACAAAAAGAAACTCAAAATGGATTTAAGACCTAAATGTAAAACTCCTAGAGGAAAGCATAGGCAGAACACACTTTGACATAATTTACAGCAAGAATTTTTTGGATCTGTTTCCCAGAGTAATGGAAATAAAAACAAAAATAAACAAACGGGATCTAATTAAGTTTAAAAGGTTTTGCACTTTCATTTTCTCCCATTCTGAAGGCTGTCTTTTCACCTTGCTTATAGTTTCCTTTGTTGTGCAGAAGCTTTTAATTTTAATTAGGTCCCATTTGTTTATTCGTGTTTTTATTTCCAATATTCTGGGAGGTGGGTCATGGAGTATTCCGCTTTGGTTTATGTCAGAGAGTGTTTTGCCTACGTTATCCTCTAGAAGTTTTATAGTTTCTGGTCTTATGCTTAGATCTTTGATCCATTTTGAGTTTATCTTTGTGTATGGTGTTAGAAAGTGTTCTAGTTTCATTCTTTTACAAGTGGCTGTCCAGTTTTCCCAGTACCACTTGTTAAAGAGGTTGTCTTTTCTCCATTGTGTATTCTTGCCTCCTTTGTCAAAGATAAGGTGTCCATAGATGCGTGGATTTATCTCTGGGCCTTCTATTCTGTTCCATTGATCTATATTTCTGTCTTTGTGCCAGTACCATACTGTCTTAATGACTGTGGATTTGTAGTATAGCCTAAAGTCAGGTAGGTTGATTCCACCAGTTCCATTCTTCTTTCTCAAGATTGCTTTGGCTATACGAGGTCTTTTGTATTTCCATACAAATTGAGAAATTATTTGTTCTAATTCTTTGAAAAAGACCTCTGGTAGCTTGAGAGGAATTGCATTGAATCTATAGATTGTTTTGGGTAGTATACTCATTTTCACTATGTTGATTCTTCCAATCCACAAACACGGCACATTTCTCCATCTGTTTGTGTCCTCTTTGATTTCTTTCATCAGTGTTTTATAGTTTTCTATATACAAGTCTTTTGTTTCTTTAGGTAGAAATACTCCTAAGTATTTTATTCTTTTTGTTTAGCCTTCAGAATGGGAGAAAATTATAGCCAATGAAGCAACGGACAAACAATTAATCTCAAAAATATACAAGCAACTCCTGCAGCTCCATTCTAGAAAAATAAACAACCCAATCAAAAAGTGGGCCAAAGAACTTAACAGACAATTCTCCAAAGAAGACATAAAAATGGCTAACAAACACATGAAAAGATGTTCAACATCACTCATTATCAGAGAAATGCAAATCAAAACCACAATGAGGTATCACTTTACACCAGTCAGAATGGCTGCCATCCAAAAATCTACAAGCAATAAATACTGGAGAGAATGTGGAGAAAAGGGAACTCTCTTACACTGTTGGTGGGAATGCAAACTAGTACAGCCACTATGGAAAACAGTGTGGAGGTTCCTTAAAAAGCTGCAAATAGTCCTGCCATATGACCCAGCAATCCCACTGCTGGGCATATACACCGAGGAAACCAGAATTGAAAGAGCCACGTGTACCCCAATGTTCATCGCCGCATTGTTTTCAATAGCCAGGACATGGAAGCAACCTAGATGCCCATCAACTGACGAATGGATAAGAAAGCTGTGGTACATATACACAATGGAATATTACTCAGCATTAAAAAAAAATTCATTTGAAGCAGTTCTACTCAGATGGACGAAACTGGAGCCCATTATCCAGAGTGAAGTAAGCCAGAAGCAAAAACAACAATACAGTATATTAACACATATATATGGAATTTAGAAAGACAGTAACGGGAACACAACATGCGAGACAGCAAAAGGAACGCAAATGTATAGAATAGACTCGTGGACTCTGTGAATGAGGGTAAGGGTGGGATGATATGGGAGAATGGCATTGAAACATGTTAATTATCATATGTCTAATCAATCGCCAGCCCAGGAGTGATGCTCGGGGCTGGTGCATCGAGATTTCCCGGGGGGAGGGAGGAGGGAGGGAAGAGGCAGGGGGGTTCTGGAGGGGGAGCATATGTAAACCCATGGTGATATCATGGCATTGTATGGCAAAAACAATTTAAAAAAAAGGCTTTTGCACTTTTAAACTTAAAAGTTTAAAAAGGAAAACATAAATAAAGCAAAAGACAACCTATAAACAGGATAAATATTTGCAAATGATGCTACTGACAAGGGATTAATTTTCAAAATGTACAAGTAGTTCATACAGCTTAATATCAAAAAACAAACAACCCAATCAAAATATTGACAGAAGACCTAAATAGACATTTCTTCAAAGGAGACATACAGATGATCAATAGGCACATGAAGATATATCGCTAACTTTTAAAGAAATGCAAATCAAAATTACAAGGAGGTATTTTTACCTCACAACAGTCATAAAGGCTGTCGTTAGAAAGTCTGCAAATAATAAACAATGGAGAGTGTATGAAAAAAAGGAACTTTCCTACACTGTTGGTTGCAATGTAAATTGGTACAACCACTATGGAGAACAGTATGGAGGTTCTTTATAAAGGCAAAAATAGAGTTACCATATGATCCAGCAATCTCATTTCTGGTCATATATCCAGGGAAAACTCTAATTTGAAAAGATATATGCACTCCAATGTTCATAGCATCACTATTTGCAATAGCAAACACATGAAAGCAACCTAAATGTCCATTGACTGATGAATGGATAAAGAAGATGTGATGTGTGTATATATATATGTATATAAAGTGAAATATTCCTCAACCATAAAGAATGAAATAATACCATTTGCAGGGGGACCTAGAGAGTATCATATTAAGTGAGTAAGTCAGCCGGAGAAGGACTAATATTTTATGATATCATTTCTATTTGAAATCTAAAAAAATTAAACAAATGAACTTATTTACAAAACAAAAAATAGATTCATAGACTTGCAGACACAGTAAAACAAGTGTGGTTACCAGAGTTGATAGCAAGGGAGCAAGGGTCTGGGGGAGGGGAAGACAAATTAGCCATTTGAGATTAACATAAATACACCAGTGTATATAAAATATATACATCAAGGATCTACTATATGACATAGGAAACTGTATTCAATATTTTGTAATAATCTATAATGGAAAAGGGGCTTCCCTGGTGGCTCAGCGGTGAAGAATCTGCCTGCCAATGCAAAAGACTTGGCTTTGATCCCTGAGTCAGGAAAATCTCCTGGAGAATGAAATGGCAACCCACTCTAGTATTCTTGACTGGGAAATTTCATGGAGGGAGAAGCCACATAGGCTACAGTCCATGGGGTCACATAAGATTTGGACATGACTTAGTGAATAAACAACAGCAATAACAATGGAGAAGAATCTGAAAAAGAAGAGAGATATATAAATATATTTATAACTGACTCACCTTGCTGTACACCTGAAACTAACACAAAACTGTAACTATACTTCAGTTTTAAAACTGGTTATAAAAGAATAGCTTTAGTAAATAAATATGATTCTTCACAAATCTAGGTTACATTTTTACCCAGAGATGATAACTCAGAGTTCTCAATAGAAAGAAGGTTAGGTTAGGAGCATAATGTAGGACTAATAGATGACCAGCAAGAGTGGGGTTAACCTCAAAGCTGGCCTGTGACTTTACCCCATAGCACCCATTGGCACACTAGTAGGGGAGAGGTTATAACATCTAAGGACTGTTAGTTTGGAAGATCTCTAGAAAATAACTAGTGGCAAATTCTGCTCCTTTGTCCAGGATGCTTAATTTGCAGTGTGTTCAGCTCAGGTGAATGTTACTGGGGTTTTTTTTTTGTTTGTTTGTTTTTGGCAGGCAGAGAGGGAGGGGGGAGTTAGTTCCTGTATCCTAATGATTTAGTTCTTTTTTAGTATTTACATTTATACACCATTTAGGAAAAAGTAAGAGGGAATAAAAAAGGAAGTTAAAAGTAGCAAAGTAGGGGGAACTGTGATGTTTTAGAGAAGCTTATAAAACTAATTGTTTTAAAATGTGATTGAGAGAAAGAGAGAGATCCAAGGAGACTAAGAAACCAAAGAAACATAATGTGATAGTGAATGGGCCTGGCACTAAAGATGGGCTGGAAGAGAGATAAGGGAACTTATTGAGATCTGAAAAGCACTTTTACCTGCTGTAAATTCTCTAACTTTTCCACTCAATGTGCACAGCCATACAGTTTTACAAAATTTGTCAAATGTGGCAAATATTCCAAATAAGGATGGTCAGATACAGTATTCAAGGTCACTTTTCATTCGGACAGCCAAAATTAGCTGGAAAACTGATAATAGAAGAAGAGCAGCTTTCATGTTTGACTGAGGCTCTACAATTAGTATTCTTTCTAACCAAAACTTGTTTCCTGATGTTCAGATCAATGAAAAGGAGGTTATCTTTAAGTTCATCCTGTTCTAATTTAAGGGAAGACTGTGACATTGAATAGAAAAGCAGATGTCCTTTGTCTTTTTTTTTTAATGCATATTTAGATAACTTTCCTACTTAATATTTATGCCATGCTGCCATGCACACATCTTTCATAAATTAAAACATGAAAGAATAAAAAAGAGCTTCATGATATGTTTGCCATTACCACTTATTAAACTAGAAACAACAACAACAACTGGAAACACAGTACTTCTTGCTCTAGGGTTAGTAGATTCTTTACAATAAACATTTGGTTGCTGTCATGTTTCTTATATAGTTAGCTTAATGAAATTTCTGACCATTGTATTTTATACTATTTTACTACAGCGTGATTAAATGATTGTTGTTGTTCAGTCACTAAGCCGTGTCCAACTCTTTTGAGACCCAATGGACTGTAACCCACCAGACTCCTCTGTCCATGGAATTTCCCAGGCGAGAATACTGGAGCAGGTTGCCATTTCCTTCTTCTGGAGATCTTCCTCTTCCAGGAATTGAACCCATGTCTCCTGCATTGGCAGGTGGGTTCATTACTACTGAGCAACTGGCAATGCTATGAAGCAACCTCAGTTTCATCTCAGATATTTTCCTTTTCATCTCTCTTTAATTCACTAAACTTTAACATTACTTGAGCCCAATCCAAGTTTAGCAGAAGGCAACATGTTCTGAGTTTAAATTCTGCTTCCATAGATTTCTTAACCTCTTTAGTATCTATTACACTTGGCTGCTGTGAATATTTAATAGAATAACACATTAATTCTTTTTTCTCAGTCAAGCATCTTGTTTTAGCTAAAATGTATACTCAACTTACTGTTTTTTTAATTCTTAGCTCTCCTAACCTCTGTGTAGCCTCTATTTGGGAAAAGGAGGCAAAAAACTCTAGAAGAAATGGTTGTTTTCCTTTGGAGTTTTCCTTTTTATGCTAGATTATAAATTCTGTAAAGCAAACCTTAAGTGATGTAAAACAGAGCAAAGTGCTTATGTATTTAGAAAGAGAGAAATGCAGAAGCAGGTATTTATGGAAACTATTAATATTGCCATCCTTATAAATAGCTGCAATTATCTTCTGCTAAAGGCAAAAAGTAAGTCAAATGCAAATGATCACCTCCTTCCCCACAGACACCCACCCACACATACACATATGTACTAAGCTGTCTTCACAGGGTGACCGCCACCTCAGCTTTCACACATGCTTTCTAGGAACCAAACAAGATGTTATTGTTTGCTAAACAGGTCCCATTTAAGTTCATTCTGAGTCATTAGTGCAAGTGCAAAAAGAATTTTGGAAATTTGATATTAAAGAGAATTTACTGCTTTTTAAAAATGTACACATATTTATGCGCTGCTGCTGCTAAGTCGCTTCAATCATGTCTGACACTGTGCAACCCCATAGACTGAAGCCCTCCAGGCACCCCCAGCCCTGGGATACTCCAGGCAAGAACACTGGAGTGGGTTGCCATTTCCTTCTCCAAACATATTTATACTAGACTGGAAAAGGATGAACTGACGGCATGAATGTATTGCAAGAATAATAATAATAACCACTTAAATTTCCTCTTGAATTCTCAGTGATACAATTTATTCTGGCATAATGCAGCTTTCCTCATTTATTTTAATAGCCACAAGTTCAGCCTATGTTTTAATCATGAATATCTCTTCTTTAAGCCTTTATATTTTAAAATGTATTTTAATATGTTAGCTTTAATTGTGATGCAATTTCAACTCAATACTGTGATGGTTTGTTAATTATAAATCCTTTCTGAAGGCAGCTACTTACTTCTCTGTAATGTATACCCTGTTAAACCTACTCAGTTCAGCTTTTAAATATATAATTATGCAGCTTAAAGTATTTTGTAATAATCATATTTCTAAGAAAATCTTGCATTTTAGATTTGAATATAGTAACATTCAAAGAATATCACTAATATTATTTGGAATGAATTTCAAAAAACTATGTTACTTCTTTATTTTAATATTTTCATCATACTTATCACACAAAGGATTTTTTCCCCTGTAGGCCAGCTTCTAAATTCAATAGCTAGTAGTATTAAAAGGCTATTGGGGGTTGGGAGGCGGACTGAGTATGTAGAGAGAATAGGACTGAACAAAAGTTCAGACAGAGATAAGAACCCCTCCTGTAACAAAATAAACAGTGCATGATCTCATTTGTACCTCAAGACAACCCACTAAGACTTCTATTGAATAGACAATGCAGAACTTTAACTGTAATGCTACGGAATTCACTGTGGCTGTTATATAGATAGATATAGAGATAGATATACATATATATATAATTAGAAGTTATTCTATATGTATTATGTTGATATGGATGAAACAACTGTCATTTAAGGTAGAGAGCTTTAAGTAACATACAGTGATATGTGAAAAAAAGAATTATATCTCCTCTATTGGCTAATACAGTCAAAATACTCTATCTATGATAAACAGATTTTTTAAACAAAGAGTTATGAAAATTAAGGCATATATAAGGAGCTTTTTCTTTTAGATTCCCTTTCAGTGTTTCAAGTTGGCTTTTATTTCCCAGTCATTTCTATGATACTTGCATTCAGGTAGCTGAATCAGCAAAGGAATTATTAGTACAGACTAGTAATGGAAATGATTTGCTCAGGGACCCTGACAGTAAAAGCATACAGTGGTACAGTGCTAAATGATTTTCATGTAGGTAGGGTGAGGATACTACAATTCTGTGTTCTTCATTTCTCCCCACTTCCTACTTCTGTTACTGCAGATGGAAATAGACCCACTGAAACTTACAACTAAGAGAGAGAATTTTTTGTTTTCACGTAAATTCTTTAACTCTCTATGGAATGATATTTTCTAGCCTTTATAAAAACCCACGGATTATCCCTTTCTTGCCTCTGACACATAAATTGTACTGAATTCTTAATTTTGCTAATGATGTCTCAGAATATTGTGGGCATATTCTGGGATACTGGAAATATCTTGGATTAAAGAAAATGTTTTTAACATCAAGAATGAGTATGTGAATTAAATAGAAAGGAGTCAATGAACCAGGAAAGGGAAAGCACATGGAAGCATAAAACAAATTGAGCATTATTCTTCCCCTAGACCACTAAGCTCCAAATACATTGGCCTAGTTTCTCTTGTCAGAGAAGGCAATGGCACCCCACTCCAGTACTTTTGCCTGGAGAATCCCATGGATGGAGGAGCCTGGTGGGCTGCAGTCCATGGGGTCGCGAAGAGTCAGACACGACTGAGTGACTTCACTTTCACTTTTCACTTTCATGCATTGGAGAAGGAAGTGGCAACCCACTCATGTGTTCTTGCCTGGAGAACCCCAGGAACAGCAGAGCCTGGAGAATCCCAGGAATAGCAGGCCTAGTAGGCTGCCGTCTATGGGGTCATACAGAGTCAGACATGACTGACGCGACTTAGCAGCAGCAGCAGCAGCAGCAGTTCCTCTTCTTCCTTGATAGGAAGCAGAGTTGTTTCCACCTTAGGGTCTCTGAACTAGTTGTAACTGGCTCCTCCCTGTCATTCAGTCCACAATTTAAATATACTTTCAAACAGAGTCCTCTCCAGACACATTCAAACCAAACACGTCACCCAGTCATACACAGAGCATCATTTTGCTTTCTTGTTCTTACAGTATTTATCATTTCATTAAATTATCATAGGCATTTGTTTATACATTTGTTATCTTTCTGCTTTCCTGCCACCACCCCCACCCCCATTTTTCTAACCAACTAGAATGTAAATTCTAGAAAAACAAGAATCCTACCTTTCTTGTACACACTTTCGTCTCCAATCTGGTCTTAGAATAGTGACAAATCCTAGGTGTTCAGTAAATATTTGTTGAATACCTAGAAACATATTACTTCTTAACAGATGTTAGAAATAAAGCTATGTAATGTAATATAATTTGTGTAATGTAATTTATGCTTTTCACCACTTATTTCTACTTGGAGTTATTTTTGCACATATTTTGGTCCACCATAGGTTAGAGAAATTTATATAGTCACTGATTTATCAATTTAGCTTTGATACATGTTTATACCAATAGATATCATATAATGAATACTTGTTTTGGCACTGTGCTGAACATTCCCATGCTCTTTGTTTAATTCTCAAAGACACCCAATGATGGTAGATGCTATAACTATTGTCATTTAATATACGTGGGAACTGAGGACTAGTGAGATTAAGTAATTCATCCAAAGTTGCTCTGCTGATAAAAAGTGAAGCAAGGACTTGATGCTACTTTTGTGAAACCTGAAAAGCCGATGATCTTAATCACTACATTTTATGTCCTCTCATTGGACATTAGAATTTCCCTAGTGGCTCAGTGATAAAGAATCTACCTGCCAAAGTAGGAGCCATGGGTTCCTTCCCTGGGTTGGGAAGATCCCCTAGAGAAGGAAATGGCAACCCACATCAGTATTCTTGCCTGGGAAATCCCATGGACAGAGGAGCCTGGTGGGCTCCAGTCCACAGGGTCATAAAAGTGTTTAGTCCGACTTAGTGACTAAACAACAGTAACAATTGGATTTTATGTATCTACCAGTTTCCCCTTTTAATACTGTGAGAGTGGAAGTGTTACTCGCTTAGTCGAGTCCAACACTTCGTGACCCCAGGTTCTTCGTAGCCCACCAGGTTTTCTGTCCATGGAATTCTCCAGGCAAGAATACTGAAGTGGGTAGCCTTTCTTTTTTCAAAGAGATCTCCCCCACCCAGGGATCAAACCCAGGTCTCACACATTGCAGGAAGATTCTTTACTGTCTGAGCCACTGAAGTTAAATATCTACAATACCTTAAAAATTTTATGGTAAGGAAAAAAAACAACAAACAAACCTCTAGTGAGATCTATCTCCCCAAACAGTTAAATGTACTAATACAATTCTGTGGGTTTTATAGAGTATTAAATGGAACAACATTTAGGGACATAAATTCATGCAAACTGCTGAGGTATAACTTGTTATTGCCCTGGAGATGTAAAAGCACTCTCAGTTTTAATTTATTTTTGTTAATGAGCATATTTTTAAAATGGTAGCACATTCTATATGCTTTAGCACTTATGCTTTCTTAAAAAATATTTTTCAAGAAGAAGTAAATCATCTAGGCTCTAGGTATACTTTTCCTAGGAGAACACTGAACATTAACACAGGGAACACAGATGTGCCTTCATCAGATGAAAAATACCAAATTAAACAGATAACATAAGAATTAGTTTCATTCTCTGAATCAGAAGAGCAGGTGAATCACATTATTGCAAATAGTCCATTAATAAATGTCCAGTTACCTTTATGCCCAGATAAATAGCATTAATCTGGACATTATCATTATAAAAAAGTGTTTTGTTTAGGTAATCTAATGATATAGCTCTACAATCTGATTTTATCAAGTTGTGGTATTTCTAAAAGATCTAAGTTAATGCATAATCCTTATCACATTTCATATGAATTACATTTAAGCAGATGCTCATTGCTTATAATTAATGCTTATATATGTCTATATAAAGAAGATATAGATCCTTAGAGATTTTATAACTTGACATCTAAATTCTGAATATTTCAAACACCTATCTTTCTCAAAGTGGATCTTTAGGAGAAGAAATTTCTCAAGTGTGTGCTTGCTCTAAACAGTCAATAACACTCTGACCTATTTTTAGGCTGTTGTTTTATGTAGGAAATGTATAAAAATAGAACTGCATGAAAAAAATTATGACATATAAAAATATTGAATGAAATATGTACGTTAGCATAACTACTTATATTCAGGAAGAATCATGATTCAATTTAAACTTGCTGATTATCTGCTTCTAATTGGTGTCTACCCAAAGTAGTAGCCCCAGGATTTGCACCAAACATACAACTTAAACAACTTTTCTAACATACAATGCATCTACAAAATAGTACATTCAGTTCAGTTTGGTCGCTGACTCTTTGAGACCCCATGAACTGCAGCACACCAGGCTTCCCTGTCCATCACCAACTCCTGGAGCTTACTCAAACTCATGTCCATAGAATTGGTGATGCCGTACAACCATCTCATCCTCTGTTGTCCCCTTTTCCCGCCTTCAATCTTTCCCAGCATCAGGGTCTTTTCAAATGAGTCAGTACCTTATCTTCTTTACTGAGGCATTTTACTTGAACATAGTAAATTAGATAAATAAAACGAATGTTCAAAATCCTTCAAGCTAGGCTTCAACAGTATGTTAATCAAGAACTTCTAGCTGGATTTAGAAAAGGCAGAGGAAGCAGAGACCAAATTGGCAACTTCCCTTGGATCATAGGAAAAGCAAGGGAATCCCAGAAAAACACCTACTTCTGCTTCACTGACTATGCTAAAAGCCTTTGATGTGGATCACAACAAATTGTGGAAAATTCTTCCAGAGATGGGAATACTAGGACACCTTAGCTGCTTTCTAAGAAACCTGTATGCAGGTCAAGAATCAATAGTTAGAACCAGGCATGGAACAATGGACTGTTCCAAATTGGGAAAGGAGAACATCAAGGCTGTATATTGTCACCTTGCTTACTTAACTTATATGCAGAGTACATCATGCAAAATGCTGGGCTGGATAAATTACAAGCTGGAATCAAGATTTCCAGGAGAACTATCAATAACCTCAGATATGCAGATGAAACCACCCTGATGGCGGAAAGTGAAGAGGAACTAGAGCCTCTTGATGAAAGTGAAAGAGGAGAGTGAGAATAGACTTGTGGACTTTGTGGATGAGGGTAAGGGTGGGATGAGATGGGAGAAGGGCATTGAAGCATGTTAATTGTCATGTGTCTAATCAATCGCCAGCCCAGGATTGATGCTCGGGACTGGTGCAGCGAGATTTCCCGGGGGGGAGGGAGGAGGGAGGGGGGACCCGGAGGGGAAGCATATGTAAACGCATGGTGATATCATGACAATGTATGGCAAAAACAATAATAAAAAAAAAAAAAAAGAGGAGAGTGAAAAAGCTGACTTAAAACTCAGCATTCAAAAAGCTAAGATTATGGCATCTGGTCCCATCACTTTATGACAAATAGATGGGGAAACAGTGGAAACAGTGACAGACTTTAATTTCTTGAGCTCCAGAATCATTGCAGATGTTGACTGCAGTCATAAAATTAAAAGAGGCTTGCTCCTTAGAAGAAAAGCTTTGACAAACCTAGACTGTGTATTAAAAAGCAGAGGCATCAATTTTTCAACAAAGGTCCATATAGTTAAAGCTATAATTTTTCCAATAGTCATGCATAGATTTGAGAGTTGGACCATAAAGAGGGCTGGGCACCAAAAAACTGATGGTTTTGATTTGTGGTGCTGGAGAAGACTCTTGAGAGTCCTTTGGACAGCAAAGAGATTAAATCAATCAATCTTAAAAATATCAACACTGAATATTCATTGGAAGGACTGATGCTGAAGCTCCAATACTTCGGCCACAGGATGTGAACAGCTGACTCATTGGAAAATACCCTGATGCTGGCAAAGTTTGAGGGTAGGTGGAGAAGGGATGAGAGAGGATGAGATGGTTGGATGGCATCATCGACTCAATGGACATGAGTTTGTGTGAATTTCGGCAGATAGCGAAGGACAGGGAAGCCTGTCCATGGGGCCCAGTCAGACACAATTGAGTGACTGAACAGCAACAAAAACAATAACAAAATTTCAAGGCCAAAAAATTAATAATTTTTGTTAATATGTCTCTATCAACCAAATACAAAACTAAATAAGAAATTGATGAGAAAATTATGTTTTTTCACCTATCAAGTTTCTCAAGATTAAAAAGCAATTACAGAACTGTAAGTTTTTATCTTTTAATTTCTAAAGGGAGGAGTATGTATTCACTGTGTTACTTTTTATGAGAGAGATTCTGAAATATATAGGTGGCATAAATATTTTCCATTATGTCCATACAAATCTGAAAAACATTTAAGACTTCTGAGTGCTCAGTCTTGTTTTAAATTGTGTATGTATGTGTTAGTTGCTCAGTTGTCAGTTGTCTCAGTTGCTTAGCTGCTCAGCGACCCCAGGCTCCTCTGTCCATGGGATTCTTCAGGGAAGAATACAAGAGTGGGTAGCCACTCCATTTTTCAAGGGGTCTTCCTGATCCAGGAATCGAACCTGGGTCTCCTGTATTGTAGGTATACTATTTTACCATCTGAACCATCAGGGAAGCCCCTATATTATAGTATATATTTTATATTTTAAATTAACACAAAGTAAAATACATAAAAATAGTTCCATACATATAATGTTTATTAAAATGGTACCAGAAATGCAAACTTATTTGAATGCTAGAATATTAACAAATATTTATGCAACACAGAGTGGAATAATTATTTTGTTGCTATTTGCCAAAAAAAGTTTATATATATAAGCAAGATATATATTTTAGAACTCAAACCAGACACTAATATTTGATAGGAATCCTTCCCTAATCCTTTAAATTTGGATTATTGATATCTATGTTCTGTAGTACAAAATATCGTATTTTGCATCTATGGTAGCTCTTTACACATAGCCTTCAGTTCAGTTCGGTTCAGTTCAGTCACTCAGTCATGTCCTACTCTTTGCGACCCCATGAACCACAGCACACCAGGCCTCCCTGTCCATCACCAACTTCCGGAGTCCACCCAAACCCATGTCCATTGAGTTGGTGATGCCATCCAGCCATCTCATCCTTTGTCATCCCCTTCTCCTCCTGCCCCGAATCCTTCCCAGCATCAGGTTCTTTTCCAATGAGTCAGCTCTTCACAAGAGGTGGCCAAAGTTTTGGAGTTTCAGCTTCAACATCAGTGCTTCCAATGAACACCCAGAACTGATCTCCTTTAGGATGGACTTATTGGATCTCCTTGCAGTCCAAGAGACTCTCAAAAGTCTTCTCCAACACCACAGTTCAAAAGCATCAATTCTTCAGCACTCAACCTTTTTCACTGTCCAATTCTCACATCCATACATGACTAACGAAAAAACCATAGCCTTGACTAGATGGACTTTTGTTGGCAAAGTACTAACTGTCTATGTCTTTCTTATTATATTATCAGTTCTTTGATTATAACTTTTATTTCTCTATATCCCTGGTTGGTTTAATACTCTGCCTAGCAGAGTATAAATGTTTAGTTAATTAAGGTTTATGAGCATTTTATTATTCACCTTTGTATTAGTTGCTGGCACATAATAGAAACTCAATAAATATTTGTGGACTGAATGAGTAAATGAATAAATGCCATCTGCTTTTAGAATTACTGAAGACACATTTCTCAATTATCATATATGTCATAAATACTGAGATTAATTAGAAAAATACCATATAAAATCTTTTAAAGTTTTTATAAAATGGCAAGTGTCTGTTCTCATTTTTCAGAATAGCAAGTGAAGGTATTTGAAACTCGGTCTGTCCCCTGTTTTACTTCTTGGATGTACTTCTATCATTGAATATATGATTTTGTGCTTATATTCTATGACTATTCTTCATTTAACAAATGTTTATTATGGATAACTATATGCAGAGTACATCATGAGAAATGCTGGGTTGGAAGAAGCACAAGATGGAATCAAGATGCTGGGAGAAATATCAATAACCTCAGATATGCAGATGACACCACGCTTATGGCAGAAAGTGAAGAGGAACTAAAAAGCCTCTTGATGAACATGAAAGAGGAGAGTGAACAAGTTGGCCTAAAGCTCAACATTCAAACAACTAAAATTATGGCATCTGGTCCCATCACTTCATGGGAAATCGATGGGGAAACAGTGTCAGACTTTTTTGGAGGGGGCTTCAAAATCACTGCAGATTGTGATTGCAGCCATGAAATTAAAAGATGCTTACTCCTTGGAAGGAAAGTTATGACCAACCTAGATAGCATATTTAAAAGCAGAGACAGTACTTTGCCAACAAAGGTCCGTCTTGTCAAGGCTATGGTTTTTCCAGTAGTCATGTATGGATGTGAGAGCTGGATGATGAAGAAAGCTGAGCACTGAAGAATTGATGCTTTTGAACAGTGGTATTGAAGACTCTTGAGAGTCCCTTGGATTGCAAGAAGATACAACCAGTCCATCTTAAAGGAGATCAGTCCTGGGTGTTCATTGGAAGGACTGATGTTGAAGCTGAAACTCCAATACTATGGCCACCTCAAGCGAAGAGTTGACTCATTGGAAAAGGTCCTAATGCTGGGAAGGATTTGAGGGCAGGAGGAAAAGGGGACAACAGAGGATGAGATGGCTGGATGGCATCACCGACTCCATGAACACGGGTTTGGGTAGACTCCGGGAGTTGGTGATGGACAGGGAGGCCTGGCATGCTGTGATTCATGGAGTAGCAAAGAGTAGGACACGACTGAGCGACTGAACTGAACTGAACTGACAAAAAATGTACGGGTTTCTCTGGTGGCTCAGATAGTAAAGAATCTGCCTGCAATGTGGGAGACCGGCTTCGAATCCTGGGTTGCTAAGATCCCATGGAGAAGCAAATGGCAACTCACACCAGCATTCTTGACTGGAAAATGTCATGTCATGGGGTGGCAAAGAATCAGACACGACTGAGCCACCAACACTTTGACTTTCATAAACAATGCCCTCTTTAGGTAGGAGCCAATGAATGGGGTGGAGAGAGGGGGAAAGAGATGCACTCTTGTCCTCAAAATCTTGTATTTTAGTCAGGACACAAGCAGTAACTAAGAATAAGTACATATAACATGCATTGTTTTAGCGAGAACTCCTAAGGAAAAATAAAGCTGGCAAGGGAGCTCAGAAGTGAATGTGAGTATTGTGTACAGGGTGGAAGATAAAAATTTAGATAAAATGGCCAGAGAAGGCTTCAATGAAGTGGCATTTGATCAAAATCTGAAAAAAAGTAAGGAAGTTATCCTGCATGGATCCAGGAGGAGAATCCATAAAGAAAAACGCAAAAGCAAATAGTGGTGGTTGTACAGGGTTAGGGTTGGGGGAGTTATGATATGCAGGGCCTTTAGGCCATTCTAACAACTTTTACTCTGAGTGACATGGGATGCCATTATAGGTTTTTAGCAGAACAATGGTGTGATCTGACTTAGATTTTAACATGCCGGTTCTGCCTTCTCTTTTGAGAATACAAGGGGCAAAAGCAGATGTAGAGATCAGAACTATCACAATAACCTAGGTGAAGGATGATGGTTGCTAAATGGGTCATAGCATGAAAATTTTGAGAAGTGGTTTAATACTTTATATAATGTGAGGATAAAACCAGCAGGATTGACTGACACATTAGATGTGCATTGTAAGAGAAAAAGAGAAATTTTTTCTGTAGGAATCACCCATAGATCTTCAACACAGCTGCAAGAATAGAAGTTGCCATTGACCATGATGGGGAAGATGGCACGCAGAACAGGTTTTCAGAAGAATTCAGAGGCTTTGTATATTTTTAAGCTTCAGATGCTTCTATAAACAAGCAGAGATGTCAAGTGGAAAGTCAGACATGAGTTAGGAGTTCAGGGCTACAGATAGTAATGTGGATGTCATAAGCATTCAGATGGTATTAAAACTCTGAGCCCAGATGAGCTCACCAAAGAAGTGAGTATAAAGAGAAGGCAAACATTTAAGTCTTGAATCTTGGAACACTCCAAATGCAGAGATCATGGAGATGAGTTGAATAAAAACAGGAAACTATGGCATCCAGAAGCCAAATGGAAGAAATGCTTCAAACAGAAGGACATAACTTAAATTCTATTAATTTATGATTTAGTCACTTTGACTCTTCTCTTTCCTCATCATGTACACCCAGTCCTCTGTACTCCTTTGTTTTGTTTTGTTTTTTTTCTATAAAATATATTCATGTAAGTGTGTGTCTCAACAGAAAGGCAGAATTAATATGAGTGATATGGGATACAGGATTTATTATAGGGATCAGAACTTATGCAGCTGTGGGAGCTGGGGAGAAGTCTACGGCAGTCTTTGGCCACTGCCCTAATGGCGGGCTTAACGTCAGTGAGATCAGCAGTTGGGAAGAAAAACTGTGTGGACTTACGGTCAGCTCAGACAGACTGGAGCCCTTAGGATAAACCGGATTTCTAAAAGACGATCTCTGCCCACATCAGCTAGGAAAAACTGGCTGAAGTGGACTCCCAAAAGAACATCTCTAGCTACATCTGTCTCTTGCCATCACAAACTTCAACATCACAAAGGATATGCAGATAGTGATATGCGGAAAGACCCTTCACAATGGCACCTTCCCGGAGCTTGTACACATACACTCTGAGAGGATGGAGAAGATCTAACAGAAGCTGAGGGAGCTGTAGGCAAGCTGTTGCTCCAAACCAGACAAGGTGTGCTAGCAGCTCAACAAGGAGCATGAGCTGAAACAGCACCTGGCTTCCTACACTGTTCCTCAGTATGTAACATACCTGCTGCTCTTTTTTGTCTTAATTAAAAAAAATTTATTGGAGTATAGTTGGTTGACAATGTTGTGTTAGTTTCAGGTGGACAGCAAAGTGACTCAGTTATGCACATATTGATGCATATTCTTTAAGATTCTTTTCCCATATAGACATCATTACAGACTATTGAAGAGAGTTCCCTGTGCTATATAGCAGATTCTTATTCCTTACCGATTTTATATAGAATAATGGGTATATACCAATCCCAAATTTCCCAATTTATCTCTCCCCTTTATCCCCTGGTAACCATAAGTTTGCTACTCCATTTCTTTCTTTCAAATCTCTTGGATACTTCTCTTTCAGCCAAACTTGAAGCAGAACCATATTGGTAAGGGAATTCTGGGAAATACAGTTCCAGTTTTAGCTACATCAACACAGTGCAAAGTCACTCCGATCCAAAATGTGCCAAAGTAAAATGAAGACTGAGTTAACTATTGTGATCATGTGTTGTAATGTCTATTATTGGGCTGCTATTTCCTTGAAATCAAGGAGTAACAGCTTTTATGTATCCTTTTTGTTCCATAGTACATTGTATTCTAATTGTTTGTTTCCATGACTATTTCAATTGCAAGAATTTCCCCCAAATTTCAGTTTCCTAATATTTAGTTTGTGTAATATCTGCAGTACAAACCTGCTGAATGACTAAAATCCCTTCGCATTTACTTTCCTATGATTCTAAGTAAAGATGTTTTATAGATACTAAAGAACACAAGATTGGTGAAAAATTAATACAGTTAATCTAGATTTAAAAATTATTCTCATATATCTCATTAGTGAATGCTCCTTCATCATGCCTAAACTGACTCTCCTGTTAATTTTATTTTGGTTTTCTAGAAAAAAATCAATATATCATTTGTTGATGCATGACTAGATAAATGATTATGAATTATTTATCTAGGAATTCTCTCCATCCCAGACTACTTGTGGAGTTATTTCATGATGAATTTTGCTTTTCTTCCCTTTTAAATTTTTATACTTTCAGATTAATGTTCAGTATTTACTTCCTATGATTCAACCATGTACCATAAGCAACTGATGACCAAAATCTCATGTTATATTTCAGAGATGTGATATCTTATTGTCTGGAGCTTCTATTCATAAATATGCCACAATACATGAAGAATGGGCTTCCCTGATAGTTCAGTTGGTAAAGAATCTGCATGCAATGCAGGAGATCCTGGTTCAATTCCTGGGTTGGGAAGATCCCCTAGAGAAGGAATAGACTACCCACTCCAATATATTTGGGCTTCCCTGGTGGCTCAGCTGGTAAAGAATCCACCTGCAATGTGGGAGACCTGAGTTCTATCCCTGGATTGGGAAGATCCCCTGGAGAAGGGATAGGCTACCCACTCCAGCATTCTGGCCTGGAGAATTCTATGGGCTGTATAGTTAATAGGGTTGCAAAAGTTTGACACAAATGAGCAACTTTCAGTTTCACATGAAAACGAAAACAATAAAAGGAAAAAACTAACCTATAAATATTTTATTAATGAGTCTAAAAGGTAAATATGGTGATAAAAAGCACTTTATCTCATTCCTCCCTCACTCCCAGCATCAGTTAAAGCTCTTGGTGACAGCTGAGTTTATTCTGAGGTTTCTTGTATCTTCCACGGTCTTTACTTCTGCTATGGTCTGAACGTTTGTGTTCTCCCAAAATTCATATGTTGAAATTCTAATGCTCAATAGTATTAGGAGGTGGGGCTTTTGAGAGGTGCTTAGGTCATGAGTCTATCTTTGTGAATGGGATTGGAGTTCATACAAAAGGAGACCCCACAGAAATCCTGTGCTGCTTCTGCCATGAGAGGACACAAGTAGAAGGTACCAATTTTGAATCAGGAAGAGTGCCCTCACAACAACATAACTAGACTGGCTCCTTGATCTTGGACTTCCCAGTCTCCAGAACTGTGAGAAATAAATCCCTGTTGTTTACAAGCCGCTTGGTCTACTGTTTTGTTGTAATGGTGGAAGGAACTAAGACAATCCGTTATACTGTTACATCAAAGTTCACCACACTGCTTCATATAACTGAATATTACTTACTGAGTTGTTACAGTGATGCCTGTAACCTTCATTTTAAAGCCATTCAGAAGAAAGATAGCTTTTAAAAGACTGAGAATGGTTTGAAGGAAAATAAAGGCTCTTGATGTAATAATGAACAATAAAGCTTCTCCAATATCATGAAATGATAAACAGAATAAATCCTCAGTCACACACATGATGCTTTCTATCCCTTGAGGTCACAGTATTTTGCTTCTACGAGGTATTAATATAACGATGAGCAAATAAGTCATGGGCCCTCTATTGGCTTATAGTTTAGTGGGAGAGTTTTCTCTGGTTGGTAGAAGGAGTTAAAGATATAAGGCATAAGGTTTCAAGCTGCTGTTGCTGTCTTGACAATGGAGGGAGTCATATGTAAAAGAAAGAGATCTCACTTGCATAACTGCAAGATACTGAATTCTGCCAACAAGGGAAAGAGCTGTAAGCTTATTTGTACCCCAGAGCCCTAGATGAGAACTCAGTTTGGCTAACACCCTGGTTTCAGCCTTTTGATAATAAACAGAGAACTAGCCACACCTTGTCAGAATTCTGACCTACAAAACCATGATCTAATAAATCGCTATTTATTTTAAGTCACTGTCCTTGCAGTAATTTGGTATGCAGCAGTAAAACTGGATACACCTTGCTTCTGCTCCACATGGCTGGCTGGAGTAGATAGATTTGGAATAGAGGGTCTATTACCAAAGTGGCTCACTTCTACGGCTGGCAAATTGGTGCTGGTTGCATGTAGAGTGTCAGATGGTGCTGAGCGCTAAAGGCATCAGGTCCTTCAGTGTGGGCCTTGCCACAGTTTGCCTGGCTTCTGTACAGCAGGTGAGTAGGTCCTACAAGTAATAGTCCCTGGGAATAAGAATAAAGTAAATGGAAGTTTTATGACCTAGCCTAGGAAATTATATAACATGGTTTTTACTTTATTCTAGTGGTGGAGACTAGAATAGAATAAAAAGTTTAGTGTATTCTAAAAAGCCTATTTTTACAAAAGTCTGCTCAGTTTCAAGAAGAAGGGACATAATCCTTACCACTTCATCACAATAGTTTTGATGTCTCACTGTAAGAAGTGCATTAAAATGATAGGGAATATTTTGTATTTGAAACATATAATTACATTGTGATTCAAACCATTAAATCACTCCTATCTCAATACTCACTTTGTTTGTTAAAATATTAACATTTGAAGGAAAGTTGTAAGTGATGACAGTACAAAGAAAAGCATCATCGCACTCTAAAGGTAAGTCAGGGATGTGAATGTGTTTGCATACACAGACACACACAGACACACACACACACAATAAATCCCATAATGACAAATGTCAAGAAGACATGCTAACTTTAACTTAAATTTCTAGAAAACATTCAAGATGTTATGTAGAATGAAGATAAAAATTAAGATCTATTTGAGTGAAAATGTGTTATTTTAAGCTTAGTTAGTATGTCGTTAACTTGAATTATGCTACCGCTTTCTTGTACACTTGTTCAATATATAGAAATATATAGCATTAACTATAGTTAACATTTCCTGCATTGTGTATTTTGGTTTGTATTTTATGTAAATGCTATGAAACCAGAAAAACTATTATGTAAAATTTAGGCAACTACTTCATTATAGAATTAAGTATTCATTTAGGTTTATTTTTCTCAGAAAGTGAATACAGTTCGGTATTATTTTTATGATGCAGTAACATTAGTCCATAGCAGATCTAGACTGAACAGAAATATACAAATTATTCCTCTCCATCTTCCACATTTGGATGATTAAAAAATAATTGAATCTCATTACTGTGTGAACCAGACATAAGGAAACCACAATTCAATTTAAGATAGCATCAGCATTCACTAGTGAAATTAAAATTATGGTCAACAATGTATAGATTTGGTTAAATTAAAAATTAATTCCATCTTGTGTAACTTTCTAAGTATAGAATTTCACAATATAAGATAAGCTTTATATAAATGACAAAAACTATGAAATGCATTTTTCACATTTTAATTACAATTCACATGTCTGTATCTCCTGCTGTGATGTTTTGTTAAAAAGACATCTCATTTGTGAAACTGCCAGTATAGAAACTGACAGATGGCGAGACCAGTTTCCAACCTGCTTAAGTACTGGTTTAATATGGTTTAGATTATTTTATTATCATTGTCTATTTTACTATATATCTAAATAGTAAAGAGTACTATTTTAATTTTGTTATAGCTCATTTATTGTTATAATTAGATCTATTTATATTATTCCCATAGATTTAATGTTACTGTTCCAGGTTTTATCAATATACTATTTTAAGATATAATTTAACTGATGATTTCTCTAAAAAAATGTGTCAAGTTCTATTTATTTTAATGAAATGCCTACAAACACATAAATGCCTGGGGACAGTCACTATAGGACAACTCAAATGTCCAATGAAAAAAATTTCTTGATAGATGAAACTCATAGACATCAACAAATGAACCATTAATTCGGTTAAATATTTTTTTAATATTTAATATTTTTTAATATTGCAATCAGAAGAAAACAAGTATTCAAACATGAAAATTACCTCATATGAAGGTAAGAAAGCCTGAGATTATTTTCCATAAGATCTCATTGTTCACATTTGGAAATAGAAACAAAGATAAGGAAATTTTATGCCAGTAAAAGTTTCTACTGGTAAATCTGCTTATAAAGACGCCTTTGGTTTCATGTTGATAAACATTTTTTAATACAATTGATCCTCCTTAAATAATTGAGAGGTGTAAATTTAGAGAACATCATTGTTGGTCTCACTTCTCCTTGCCTTCTGGCACCTCAGATTTTCAGCTCTCTAAACTGGATGGTTGCCTCTGGAAATTAAGGATTTCTACAGTTGCTGGTAAGTGATGCCTCTCCAAATACCCTGCTTTCCATCCAGTCAGCCCATTAAATGGGTGTAGAATTAGATCGCTTTGTAAACCTGGGATATGGTAGCCCAGTGACAAGGACAGTGACTTACTTTCACCTTAATAGTCTTGCATCCACATCTGCCCCTTGGGATGACTCCTTGGTGTCTGTGTAGTTCCTAGATCAAAGACAGCTCATGCAGTGAGGATTTTGATGCA
Organism: Antilocapra americana; assembly: GCA_007570785.1. Taxonomy (NCBI): domain Eukaryota; kingdom Metazoa; phylum Chordata; class Mammalia; order Artiodactyla; family Antilocapridae; genus Antilocapra; species Antilocapra americana. The sequence continues at coordinate 7,782,464 of ML662438.1, forward strand.
GTCATCTGGGCTTAGCTTCTGGCAAGGATTCCTCTCTGAAATCCTGGGCAGTTGACCTGCCTGGCCTGTTAGTTTCCTCCACAGAACAAGGGCAATGACAGATCCTGCTGTCCTGTCACCAGGCAGAATTTCTGTTGCAAAAAGACAGTTTACCAAGTTATATGAGCCACTACCAGATTTCTGGAAAGAAAAAAAAAATCTGTTTTGATGTTTATTTCTACTAGTGCCCTATCTACCTGACAGATTGCCCCAGTTAAGAGTTTGCCATGTTAAAACAGAGTTTTTCCTGTGCTCTCTGGACCCCAGACTGCAGTTGACTCAGTCCTCCTCTCTTTGGTCCCATACCTTGCCCCGAGTCCTTGGGGTTGAAGCCAGTGCAAATTCCAGCCTCACTCTCCATTAAAGGCTATTATTGCTCTAAGGTACCATAATGCCACCTTAATTTTATAACAGTTGTCACAAAAAGAAATGGAAAAAACTCCAAATGTTGATTCCATATTCAAAAATTTTTTCATTGTATTTCTTTTATTCCATCAGTCTAAAGCAAAGGGGAGAAATGGTCATTATTTAACTTTCTTCATAATGATTGGATAATCATGATAGACTATGAAGTGAAAGAATGATAAAATAACTAGGACATAAAAAATACAACTTTAAATTTGTTTTCTGAGACTTCATCTACAAATGCTGTTTGCAAATGTTTTAAAGTTGATTCATTTTCTGAAACATCATATGACTTTTATTATAGTAATAGGGTTGGGAAGAAAAATTATCTTTTTTCCCTAGGCACTAATTTTACTTTCTAGGTACCACTACTGAAAATTTCTAATTTGGCTCTTCACTTCAGTGGGAATTCAGTGCACATAAGGGGCACATATGTAATTGGCAACCTAAATTTTCTGCTTTCATCAAATGGTACAATGCCAAATCTTCATTGAACTTGCCAGTTAAATACACTTGGGAACCAAACAGCAGAAAGCATAAGAGATGAAAATGAACAAATTGGAAAGAGTCATTAACTTTCTGTTTTCCTATCACAACAAAAATTGTATCATGAAAATGCAGCAAAGTGGGAAATCCTACATGAAACATTAAACAATCATAAAAGAGAATAATTCATTTACTTAACATCTGAAATGTTGTTCATTGTAATTTATAAATAGGGTTTCTAGTACAGATTTTTTCAACAAAATATGAAATAGTTAAAATGAACCAACTTTTCAGAAGTATATTTTAGGTTACATATTTCCATATGTCTTACTGGTCGACTATATATGAATTTATTTGGCAAGCAAAACTGTTATAAAATTAAGCAAGAAAGGTTGGCTTTATTTAATACTTTAATAAATAAAAGCAATTGACAAATTTTCATGATTCTCACTGATCATGAATCCAGTTGAGTGTGTGAAAATTACAATCAGTTGTGGCTACCAAAAGTGCCTTTGAAATATCTGGTCTAATGCATAATTTTGAACTATACAGAGTCATTATAAATTGTCATTATTGTTGACAAATGAATAGGAAACTGAAATAATAAAAGCACCAAATACTTGATTGAGCATCATCCTTAAAGGGGAAAACCTTTTTTCTTAAATGCCTATTTTTAGCTCTTAAATAAACCATATACTTGTTTCCTACGTTGAAAGTTTAGATCAGGACTCTCTCTTTTACAAAATATCCTTTTGCAGTGATAGCAATATTCCTTTTGTAAGGACTTTGAGGAAAAGTTTCCTAACTTTTTCATCTACAAATTAAAGTGGCAAAGGCTTTTTATTTATTTATTTATTTAAATAATTTTATTTCTTTATTTTTGGCTGCGCTGGGTCCTCATTGCTCTGAGGGCTTTTCTCTAGTTGTGACAAGCGGGGACTGCTCTCTAGCTGCTGTACGAGGACTTCTCATTGCAGTGGCTTCTCTTGTTTCAGAGCATGGGCTCTAGGGCACACAGACTTGAGTAGTTGCGACTCCTGGGTTCTAGAGCACAGACTCAGTTGTGGCGCACAGGATTAGCTGCTCCGAGGCATGTGGGATCTTCCCAGACCAGGAATCGAACCCATGTCTCCTGCATTGGCAGGCAGACTCTTAACCATTGAGCTATCAGGGAAGCCCGCAAAGGCTTTTTAAATCCTTGTGCTTGTTGTGCTCAGCTGTTCAGTTGTGTCCTGATTCTTTGACCCCCATGGGCTGTAGCCCACAAGGCTCCTTTGCCCATGCAATTTTCCAGGCAAGAAAACTGGAGTGGATTGCCATTTCCTACTCCAGGAGATCTTCCTGATCCAGGGATCGAAACTGCTTCTCTTGTATGTCCTGCATTGGCATGTGGATTCTTTGCCAGCAGCGCCATCTGAGAAACCCTAAGAAAAATGGACATTTTTTTAAACTGGTATTGCACTAGAAAAAAGGAGAGAAGCAGAAGGAAATGATGAGAGACTGTAGATCAGCTAATTTCATAGTTACTGAAAGCTATAAAGAAACTGTAAGACTTAACCAAGCCAGGTGTTCTGAATGGGAGGTGGTAGGGACAGCAGTGTAAGGCAGACAGAGTTCAATCTGCATCACTTAATTTGTATATGACCAAAGGTTAACTATCTACCCTCCCCAAACCTGATTTCCCTGATCTATATAACTGAAGGACGGGTAATAGGTTTTTCACAGGGCCTACACACATTAAATGTCAATGACCTTTGTTAGTATATCTGTTTAACAATGCTTGATCAAAGGAGCTCTCATGCCCTGGATTTTTATGTTATTGATGTATTTGTCCACTGGTTCCAACTTTGCTGCCCTTTCTTGATTATATGCTTAAGCTACTTTTAATGGATTCTAAACTCTTTGTATGAGACTTGGGAGAATTAGGGAAAAAGAAAATTGATGGTAACGATGAAATAAATGGAGAATATATTATGAGCCAGCACACTCCAAAAACCCAAGGATGCAGCAATGGCCATGTTGTTGTTGGTTAGTCACTAAATCATGTCAGACTCTTTGATACCCCATGGACTGTAGCCTGGCAGGCTCCTCTGCCCATGGGCATAGCTACTAATAAAGAGAGATGATATAATAACCAAGTTGTCAAACATAGCCTTCTAGATGCTCTTAAGTTCCTTGTGGCACATTTATGAGAATAAGTTTCCCACAGTTGTCACTCCAAAGCGAGGTTGTCCCCATATGGAAATACACATCAACCACTAATAGTCATTCAAAAAGTACAATTTGCTTTTACACTCAATATATCCACATTTCACAAGTCAGTGTGACCAAATTATTTATAATGTGTGTGTGTGTACACACACACACACACACACACACACACACACACACACACATTCTTGAAAGAAGCATAGATTGCTTGATTCTTGGAAGCAGTTTGCCAATACAGTAGAGCACCAGATCACAAAATCTAGCAGGAGTCTAGTTAGAGGGTAAGGTGTACAAACTTAACACTGGGGATGTATTTGCTATCGAGAAATAGTCCTACAAGCCACCAGAATTGGCTAAAAAAATGCTTCCAACACACACACACACACACACACACACAGAGTTAAATGCATTCCCTCTGCTGTATTGCCTGCTAAAGACATAAATATACAGCAGTGGAGATAAAGAGGGATGAACGGGAGAGTTCAGGACCCAGGGCAAATCTAAAAGGAAATGAGGCAGTGCAACAGGAGAGAGGATCAAGGGAAAATAAATTAGGTAAGCAACAGCATCATGCATCAGAAGTCTTCTCCATCACTAAACTGGCAAAATTTCACCAGAGGGCCATCAGTCAAATGATGTCAAAATGGTGACTGGTTCTGTTTGAAATCCCCCGTGTTGTCGAGGACCATCTGTGTAACAACACAAGTTCCACTCCAGGTCACAGTCCCTTTCATTATCCTACAGAAGAGTTGATGACTGTAGATATTGGCTGGGAGGTATCATGGGCTTAGAGAAAGGAAGTCAGGTTTCTTTCCTTGCTGTCTTTGAGGGAGAGACGTGTCAGAATGTGAATAGGCAGTGTGAGAAGGAAAAGAGGAAGAACCTCACAATTTCTTCCTTGAAAGGGGGAAGAGAAAGAAGATATTACATCGGTGGTTTGGAGAGAAAATATACAGTGCCTCTTCAGTATGAACGCGTCCTCTTCGCAGAGCTTCAGATTTCCTCCCTTCCCCAGTTTTGACCTGCCAGTGCACTTGGACTCCTGGCATGCACGAAGAGGGGCTGAGAGGAAAGCCAAGTCAGCACGGTCTGAGACGGCTACCCCTGAAACGAAAACTCAGCGGCGGGCCGGCAGTGGGTGTGCGCGCGTTAATGCGTGAGTATGCATGCGTGGCAGCCCGCGGACGCAGTTGGCCGAGGCTCCCCCGGGGAGCCCCCGCCCCCCGGCCCGGCCTAACCCCTCCCCCCACCCCGACCTTATAAAGGCCGCGCTCGCCGCCGCCCTCCTCACAGCCGGGGAGCGCGGCCTGCCGGGGAGGTGGCTCCGCCGTCCCTCACTCAGTCACACTCCGCGCTCTCACACACTTGGAAGCGCCTCCCCACGTCCCTCCCCTGCCCTGCTCTCCTCTCTCTCCCCACAAACAGTCGCCGACCGACTGCCAATCCGCCTCTCTCTCCCCCTCTCTCCACAACATGACTGACTGGGAAGCGGTGGCTCAGGCAGAGCAGCTCTGCTGGCGCGGGCAGGAGGAGCAGGAGGATTATTAAATAACGCAGCTCTACTCGGTACTACTGGGAGTGGAGAGAAGGCGCCCAACATCCGAGAAGGGGAGGGAGGGCAGAGGAGGGCACCGGGAAAGACAGTCCCGCGCCGCGAAGACGCAAATCCCCGAGTGCCCGGGAGGAGCCTAACGGGCGGCGCGGAGCCCTCAAGGTAGTAACGCCCCCGGGGTCGCCGCGACACTGGGGTCGGCCCCGGGCGGACGCGGGAGGACCGCGCGGCAGGTGACGGCGCCGCGCCCGGGCCGCCCCCGCCCAGGCCCGGGGCGCCGGCCGCGGGCCGGGCGCGTGCGGCGCGGAGACCTGGCCCGGCGGGCGGGGCGGGAGGGAGGCGGGCGGGCTCGCTCGCCGCGGGCCCGCGACTCTCCGCGCGCTGCGTGGCCTTTTCCTCCGCGCTCCTGAGCGCTCGGGTCGCCGCGGCCGCCACTCCGGGGCGGGGAGGAGCGCGGCCGGCCGGGGAGGCAAGAGTTGGAGCCCGGCCCGGGGCTGCTCCCCTCCTTCGCCACGCGCGTCCCGCAGGTAGGGGCGTCCGGGCGGCGCTGGCCGCGGGGACTGCGGGAGCCCGGGCGGGGGCGGCGGCGGGGAGGGCGAAGGCGGAAGGGGGCGGGGAGCGCGGGGCCCCTGGCGGAGCCGCAGTGCCCGGACCCGGACGGCCCCTGGCCTTCGCCCGCTCGTGCTGGGGCGCTGGCTTCCTGGGTTGGAGGCGAGACCCTCCCCAGAGGCGGCAGCAACAGCGGCGACTTAGTGTGAACAAATTGCTTTGTGGTGGCGCATCCAGGGCTCCAGGGAGGGTGTGTTTGTGTGTGTGTGTGTGTGTGTGTGTGTGTGTGTTCGCTCTCTGGACTAATCACAGCGTTGGTTCACCTGGAGAGAAAATCAGTCCCGAGCTGAAACCGCAGGTGTCCCCTTGCTCCGCCTCCCCCCACCTTTTGGCTTGCGTCCCGGGGACTCGTACACGCAGTGCTGTCAGGGGCAGGGTTGCGCGATGGGGTGACGGAGGGATTTGTGAATGGTGCTGCTCTGCGCGTGGAGGCTGAGTCTTGCTGATGTAAAGGAGGAGGGATCCAGAGTGAGAAGAAAGGCTATTTATGGCAAAGAGTTGTGAAATTTCTCGGGGTTTCCTTCCGTGTTTCCTGAGCTTCTCTGTCTCCCTCTCCTCCTCTATCTCAATTCCTCTCTCCCATCTCTCCCCTCTTCTTTCTCAGAATTAGAAGCAATTCTGCTTTCCATTCCATCCCCACCCCCTTTCTCGTGGGACCTTGAATATGAGATGAAGGAAGTCAGAAAATCACTTGCCATTTTACATGTAGAGAAAAAACATGCTTCTCACAAGTTACTGATCCTTTGCCTTTTATGTTTGTGTGTACTTATCATGTCTCTTACCTCTTTAGGCCACCAATAACACTTACAGACAAAACATCTACTTGGTTTCAACAGCTTTCATTTCTAATATCTTTACAGTTGAATACCTTCCCACTGATATTGAACACATTTATACCGCTAAGAAAGGCTGTTAACATAATATGCACACATTTTACCATAAAGCTGGTTTTATTAAAAGCCTTGGGGAAGAAAGAGAAGCAGACAGCTAGGTGAGTTTGTATTGATTATCGCTGATTAGAATTAGAGCTAGCTATTAAGAAAAGACCTAAAATACTATTAGTCTAGTCCACAACACAATTAGTTTGTTTCGGTTTCTTTTCCTGTTTGCTTTATAACAAAATATCCAGACATAACGTGAAGCTTAGAGAGGTGCCTTAGAACAGTGTATACCAACTGAGTTTTAGCAAAATTATGTTTGTTCTTGGAAAAATCTATGTTTTCATAGATCCATTTACTGGGTTGTAACTGATATAGTAGGATAGTGTCCTTATTATTTTAAATTTGGATGTCTCTAAGCAGCTGTCAAGCACAATGTTTTTAAAACATTGAAATTCCATGTTGTAACAACCAGTTCAATAATTTCATGGAGAAGAAAGAGAACTGACCAACTTACTGTCAGAGTGATTTGTTTTCATTCAGTATTAATTAAGGAGCTCCTTTTTTGATCAAAACATGCCAACTGTTGATGTTTTCTTCCAGTGTGAAAGTAGCTTTCCTTAGCAGCTCTGTTCGTTTCTAAGACAAAGCAGAGTTAAGGGTTTATTTTGATTTGATTAGATTTGTATTGGTTTAAAATACATTTTTAACATTGGAGCATGTGCTGTTTTATATATTACATTAAAACATGAACTGAGCTCCCTTGCTCTGAGGGTTGTTAACAGTCTTGAATCATTGGAATGTAGAAGTAATGGGGAATTTTAAAATGTACTTGATGGGCTATATTATTGTAGTCATTAAATAGTCATACTTATGAATACTTTTTTTGGACACCATCAGAGAATCAGCAACTGTTTATTACTTTAATGATTCAATTTTATACTATAGAATGTTGATTTACATTATATCGTGAAGTTGAAATTGAAAAAAATATATATATTATAGATGTTGGCCTCCTTATTGCATTTTATTATGCAACATAGTATTCATAATAAAGAGCCTGTCATGTGCAAGGTACTATCTAGGTATCGTGGAGAAATGTAAGACTTCTTTGCCTCCTGCCCTTCAGGAGCTTACTCTCCAGTTGGGGAAAGTCCGATGTTCATGCTTGAACAGTTAACAAACCTTGACAATAAGAGATTGCATGTCTAATGAAGACTGCAGGAGTTCAGAGCATGACAATAACATTTCATACTGAATTTTGTCTGAAAAGGCTTCTGGGGTAGGTAAGACTTGCTTGGTTTTGATCTTAAAGGATAAATAGGATTAGTGACTTGTGGATAAGAATATAAAATGTAGAATGCAAGTCTCCTTAAACTGTAGAAAAGAGCAGAAGATATGAGAAAGATAAGTTTGTTTGAAATAGCTTTTGATATTGCAAAGTGGTTGAATTTGTTGTGCAAAGTGGAGGGTGAGTCTGTTTTTGATGTACAACATTCTGTACACTGTGTTTTTGGAATTAGTTCCAAATATTTCTGTGCCTAAGAAAACAAGGTTTTTTATTTTATCTTGCTTTTTAGTTAAAAGTGTACTCTCTATATATTAGAAAAATACATAAGTAGAGAATGCTTACCCTAAATATTTAAATATACCACATCACACTGAAGTGTTGAATTTTATGTTAATAACAAGGTGGAATGTACATGAAGTGAGATGTTTGAGTTATATCCTTAACCAACTCTCGTAGATTTGGTCTAAAGAAAAGAGTAAGAGATATGTAAAAGAATAACTGTATAAATAATAAGCAGTCATTGAATGCTTAATATTTTATTCATATAAAATGTATAACTCATTAACATATTTTCCATCATATTTTGTTTTAAAGTTTTTAGACTGCATCTGCATAATAGTTAATCTATCCTTACATTATTTTCCATGAATATATAGCTATGATGTAGGACCTGTGGAAACAATTTTAGAGCTGTAACAGTTTAAAAAATGTTTTAACTATCTTTTGGTAAATATATTGTATTACTAATAAGATTGTACTCTGTAAGAGTGTGAATTTTTAACTTAGTTATGTGTTCTTTGTATATATATTTGTTTTTATACAAACACAAAACTGTTTATAATGCATTCCTCCATTTTAAGAACACAAGAGGTAAGATCTGAATTGACATTGAGCCTGTGTAATCAATATGATACTCCAGAAGTATTTTATGGTGATAGTAAGGAAATAGCACAAATATTAGATATGACTTTCAATAAATAACAGAATAGAATTACTTTCAGCTTAGTTGAATTAAAAGACATATAGGTATTTTGTTGACAGTGAATAGATAAGTCATTACAGAAGTGAAAATCCTATTAAATTACCAATTTCTATTCATGCAGGAATGGGATGATTTCCAATGTAGTCAAAGTACAGACCAGCATGTCTGTTAATTGGTCTCTTTTGAGTTTAGTTTTGGACAATATGTCACAGGTATATCACTTTGATAATGTAATCTCTCCCACTGTATGACTGACAGCTTTTGCATGATTTCCCTACTGGATAGTAACAAAATCTATCTGCTTTATATTGAGGATGTATGCTTTTATCAGCAATATAATCATCACAATGTGAGAGTGTCATTTAACCATAAAACATGAAGTCTGCAGTGGGAGAAAGAAAAGATGAGGAGATTGATGAAAGACACTTACAAAGGAAACATACTTCAATATGTAGCTTAAGCTAAGTATAATACAAAAATGTAAAGCTGACCGGTCTAAGCTGCAGTTGATACAGTGCCAGGATATTGCTATCAGTTCTTACTTTAAATGACTGTATTTCATTTTAACCTATTTTCATGACTAAACAAAATGGCAGAAAAAAAAAGTGGTGGTTGACAATGTTTACTAGGGTATGTGATATTATATTACAATTAAAAGAAATTCTGCTTGGACGTTTGAAAGATAAAGTATGTTGTTTGGCCAAATTCCTGGCTCTATATTTAGACTAATGTAAAAATATACTTTTTGTTTTTTAATTATTTACACTGTAATAACAATTTTAAAATTTTTATTAAACTTAGTATAATTATTGAACACTGTAGCTGTGTTCTGATACTAAATAAAATCTAAAGGTTATTTATAAGGAAACATTCTGTCATCTAATGGCAAATTCTTAACCTAGAGTAGTAATTCTCAAAATGTGGTTCCCTGGGCAGTAGCATGAATGAACTTGTTAAAATGCAATTCCATTAAATGATTGAATCAGAAACTCTGCATTGGGGTTTCCTGGGTGATTCTTGGGCTTTCCAGGTGGTGCTAGTGGTAAGGAACCCGCCTGCTAATGCAGGGGACCTAAGAGACACAGGTTCAATCTCTGGGTTGGGACAATCCCCTGGAGATGGGGAGCCTAACCCACTGCAGTATTCTTGCCTGGAGAATCCCATGGACAGAGGAGCCTGTCAGGCTGTGGTCCATAGTGTCTCAAAGAGTTGGACATGAGTGAAGCGACTAAGCATGCACACACATGTGATTCTTACACACTCTAAAGTTTGAGAACCCCTAACTTAGAGTATTTTATAGTGAAATTTGAAGGCCATGTCTTCTACCTGTTTTATATCTACTTTCCTCAATTGGTAGCGATAACTATGCTTTAACTGTTTAGACCTAGAAAATATTGCACTCTCCATCAGAAGAATTTCATCTTAATTGAATTTTTTTCTTTTAAAAAAAATTTAAGTGACTTTGTAACTCCTTGTTGTTGATTAGTGAAACAGTACATCAGTGTAGAATTTAACTGGACAATAATGAGCTCAGGCTGACCTTACTGGTAGTCATTTATAAAGCAAAAAGTATGCACAGTGTACAAAGGTTGACTGTCTTTAGTTTTGTTGACTCTTATGTGATATTTTTGGTCTTGGCATTTATAATCATTTTCTCTGTATAAGATTACAGTTATTTTAGCTGCACAGTATAGCTTCACAAGTGTGGAATGTTCTCTCAAATGTTCTTACTGCTGAAAGAATTTTAGATCACATCTGTACATCTTTCAAGATAAAGATAATGTGTTCAAATCCTGTATCTCTCTTAGTAACCTTCTCCCTTTCTTCTTCCTCCATCCTGGCCCTCCACCCCCAAGACTCCCCCACCCCTAACTTTCAGATAAGAGCTCAATCAGCCCTTCCCAAAGGAAACCTTCCTTGGCCTTCTTTGCTGCATCAGTGTCCCTTATATATATTGTTTTAGTTCCATGTTCTTCTTCCTTTTGGTACTCATTGCAATTTAATTTTATGTGTATTTGTGTGTTTGGTTCAGTATCATCAAGAATTAACAATGGCCAACACATAAATATTGAATAATTGTATGCCTTCATTCTAAGGATATTTTATGTTTTTCCAAAGACTGATCCTTTAAAAAGTATTTTAAAATAAAGGGAGTCCCTAGACTATATGAAAATATGGATGTTGTTTTCCTTTCTCTTTCGCAAATGATGAAATGTTTGTTAACAACAGCAGCAATGGCTCTCATGTGCTGAGCACGTCTTCCATGACAGACACTTATATTTGTTGTGCCATGCAGTTCTCCTAACATTATAAAGTTTTGTGCATATTTTAGAGATGAGGAAACTGAGGCTCTGTTCAATGATCTGCCAAACTACTTATACCAAATATTCATACTTTGTTATAATAATTTATAAATTGTGAAATCAGTAGATAGAAGGTGTGGAGTGTATTCAGTCCTTATTCCTGTTTTAACTCTGGGCCCAGCGATATCTGTTCATTATTTACCCTGTTGCTCCTGTCTTCAATGACGCTGTTGCTGCTTCTTGGGTGATTGCAATAAGTGATGGAGAACTTGTAAGGCTGATATTCCCATCTTTTTATTACTCTTTCAGTACTGATATATTTTGCCCTCAGTGCCATAATTCTTTTACCCCCAACTAGTCAGAATCTCCTAAATTATTAGTGGAAATTTAAGATGTAACCAAGTATAGTTTTAAGAATGAGTGCCTATATGTAGAGAATGGTCAAACATTAGATACTCTCCATATTTGGAAATATATAGCATATTTTTTGGCAAGGTACACACAGAGATTTCAGTACCTTTCTCAAGCAAAACTGATATTTTGTGCAGCCTGTTAATTCAACTTGTCTCTCATGAGAAAAAAAATTACCTATCAGTTTAGTTTCTTTTGACTTTTAATCTTTAACTTATTTTCTTAAATATGGCTTTAATCAGTGTTCACATGTTTGAAGCAAAGGAAATATTTTGAAATATTTATGTAGTAGAAGTCCATGGTCAGCATTACATTTGCTTTTTCTGAAGCTCTCTGCTAGACTAATGGACAAACTTATATATTTCATAATGTGTTTAAGTCAGTCAATAACATGAATAAAAATAGATGCATAATAACAAAAAGAAAAAAAAAAGATTGGTTGTTTTACTGAGTATCTCACTTAAGGTGTGTTTTGTAGTTTTTTGTCAGAAACTGTTTCTGCCACTGGAATTGTTTACCAGAGCCCTCAGCCATGCCCCTGATTTATGAGCAGTCCTTCTATGTAGTGAAAAGCTTGGCATCTAGTCCAAGACCTTTGGACTTAACATCAAGCCACCCTTGAGGTGCAGCTCTAATGTTATAGCATATTTTTAGTAATGCTTCTTTCTTATAACTGAAACTGAATACTAAATATTTTCTCCTGCATCTTGGTAACTTACTCAGTATCACCATTTCTCATCACTTTATTTGACAGAGCCTTCTTTATTTCTTAAAGACTGGGTTTATGCCTGTGAAACCACTTCGTTTCCCGAACTCTTTAATCTGCTAGCAGACTCTCCCCTGCCTTGTCCCCAGTAACTACTTTCCTGGACTTCTAAAACTTTCCAACTCTGAGAGGTATGCCTCATTCCCAGTACTCACTCTTAGACCTTCATGATGCCAACCTCTTATGGCATATTGCTGTTGTTGTTCTGTTGCTAAGTCATGTCCAACTCTCTGTGACCCCATGGATGCAGCATGCCAGGTTCCTCTGTCCTTCACTGTCTCCCAGAGTGGCTCAGTTTCATGCCCATTGAGTTGGTGATGCTATCTAACCATCTCATCCTCTGCCACCTCCTTTTCCTTTTGCCTTCAGTCTTTCGGAGCATCAGGGTCTTTTTCAATGAGCTAGCTCTTTGCATCAGATGGCCCAAGTACTGGAACTTTAGCTTCAGCATCAGTCCTTCCAATGAATATTCAGGATTGATTTTCTTTAGGATTGACTGGTTTGATCGCCTTGCTGTCTAAGGGACTCTCAAGAGTATTTTCCAGCACCACAATAGGAAAGCATCAGTTCTTTCACTCTCAGTCTTTTTGATGGTCCAACTCTCATATCCATAAACATGACTACTGGAAAAACCATTGCTTTGACTATGTGGACTTTTCTCAGCAAAATGGTGGCAGGTTTTTAATATGCTGTCTAGGTTTGTCATAGTTTTTCTTCCAAGGAGCAAATGTCTTTTAATTTCATGGCTGTAGTTACTGTCTGCGGTGATTTTGGATCCCAAGAAAATAAATCTGTTACTGCTTTCACTTTCCTCTTCTGTATGGCTCTACCCCCAGATATAGGTTGCTTGGACTTCTTGGAAGTATTTACAGCTGGAGTTGTATTGTGCTTTCCAGACTAAAGGGCAAGTCTAGTTCCAGGTTCTGATCATTACCAGATTGCTTCATTTTGCTACATGTTATCTTCTTTTATGTGGCTGTGTCCCACAATAGAACTAACTCATTCATCATCATTGACAGCAAACATTTTGTAAATGCTTATTACGTATGTCAGTCTGTTTCAAAAAGGATGTACCTCCTGTGGTTCTTTAACAGTGTAGTCCACATAAATGGGATACAGATTCTTCCCTGCCTGGTTTCTTTCTGTAATTCTAAGTCAGTTGTTTATTTCAAGATGACCTGGCTTTTCTTCATTCTGCTTTATAACCTTATTTGAATATAATATAGTTGGAAAGTCAAACAGCTGAAGAAAGATACTCTGGATGGTGTGATGCTGTCTTTAATTTTTCGCATTTGTTAAGGAAAACTAGAGGTATTCTGTGTTCAGGAAGTGTTTGGTAAGTCAGGTATACTGCCTGAATTCAACTTCCTTATCAACGAAATTCAGACTAGCATGTCATATTTCTCATGTATCTGTTCACTGCAGTTAGGTTTTTCCTGGAAAGTTAAATACTATGATTCTGTTAGTGAGTTGTTATTGCTTTAGTTTGTGTTTTTTTTTAGTTTTTTGCTTAATTTTGGCAGTAGCAGCAATTGATACATCATAAACCAATAGAAGATTTACAAATAAAACCAAACAAGTATAAAAATATGGCAGAAACAAATACAGATATAGGCTTTGACATTCTAGTCAATTCTTTCTCAACTATTTTTATTTGTTTCATCGGTTTTGTTATTTATAGATATACAAATTACCAGAGCATTGAGTCATTAAATCTGAATATATGAAATGTGTTTAGTGAGTACTTTATAATATAAAGTATTATTTAGAACATTCACAAAAAACTTGAAAAACATCATATGTGAAGCTTAAGCTAAGGAAAAATGTACCTCTATATAAAAATCAAATTCATGTATAGAATAGACTCGTGGACTCTGTGGATGGGGGTAAGGGTGGGATTATATGGGAGAATGGCATTGAAACATGTTAATTATCATATGTCTAATCAATCGCCAGCCCAGGATTGATGCTCGGGGCTGGTGCATCGAGATTTCCCCGGGGGAGGGAGGAGGGAGGGAGGAGGGGGGTGGTTCTGGAGGGGGAGCATATGTAAACCCATGGTGATATCATGTCATTGTATGGCAAAACTAATAAAAAAAATCAAATGCAATATTAGAAGTGCAGACTAAGAGTAACTTATTTCATGTAAAGTTTTGAAATGTCTTACTGATAATAAAACCAATAGGTCAGTATACCGGAATTCCGAAATTTTCAAAGGAATGCTACCTAATGGGCAGATAGCTCAAGCAGAGTTATTTGATTTTGTTTTCAATTTTTAATACTATATTCATATGCAAACAGACCCAATAAAACTAAATGTATTGTTAATAAATGAGTTTCTTAAAAGTTAGAATGTACCTCCTTGAGTGGTAATTTTAAAAAATTAAGTTCAGATTACTAAGTTGGGCCATAAAAAAGCACTATAAATTGGTACAGCAAACATATAAACTTGCAGCAACATTATGGCTAAAATAACTTTGAGGTATATTTCCTATGGCGTTCCTCAAGGTATAAATATGGTGATATTGGGAAACATCTTCATCAACACCAGTTCATGTTTTGAAAGGGTGAAGGGTTCTGCAGTTGGAGGGTCTAAGTTGGTTATAGGGAAAGTGTAATATGAAGCATCCCACGGGGGCATTTTGAGAGTCCCAGGCCCAAGTCCTGCTCAAAACACTGAAGGGATAAAGACACTATAGTATTAACTATCTAGTGAAAAGTAGGAAAGAATTGCCTTCCAGGATATTTCTGAGCCCCATCAGGTTCATTGGATGATAATGAAGGAAACACATAGCTCCAGAATCTAATATAGGAAATGATTTGATGATGTGCTGTATTTTAAATACCAAAAAGTTTTAGTTGAATATGGGATAGATCGGTACATTTGAAGTTCTGGAGATCTCCAACCTCTCTTCCAACAGGCTAGTCCTCAGTCTCTCTAGTCACCTTTAAGGCAAGGGAGCTCTCCAGGGTACTAGATTCTTGCTGAAATCCTCTCTTGCAAAACAGTGCAAACTATTTTGTTGTTTTTATTTTTGCTTATCATAGCCTTTCATAGCCATTGCAGATGCTGCATCATTCACTTGAAATGACTGACCTTCCTTCATTTGACTTTTTCTTGTGAGTCCTTCAAGGCTCAATGCAAATGTAAGTTCAAGGATGCCTACTTCAACCCCATGTAAGAAGCCTGTTCTGAGTTCTAATAGCAGGCTGTGTATATCACTATCAAGCCTCCATTTAAAGTATCATAATTTACTATATACTTATGCTTCATGCCTACTAGATTTTAAACTTAATGAGGGGAAGAGTTTTGTGCTTTATTCTCTTTTTCAAACAGTTCATCTGAATCAGTGATGTGAAGATCCATAGTAATTGATTAGTAAATGAATACAGATTAAGGGTAGCTTGAATACTGTCCATTTTATATGAACAACTCCCAGGGCTAACCACTGTCGTGAGTCATGTTCATTCAAGGTTTACTTTGAATATTTCCCTCTATGGCTTTTTAATGGACTAAAAGCTTTTTTAGGTTACTTGATTCTTAACTTGAAACAAGATATCCTAAAATGGCCACAAGTCTTGAGAAAAATTAAGACTGGAGGTCCTTTATTTGGCATATATACCAGGGGCATTAGGGTATCAGTGAGGTTTAAGAAACAGAGGAAAACAACAGAATGGGAAAGACTAGAGATCTCTTCAAGAAAATTAGAGATAACAAAGGAACATTTCATGCAAAGATGGGCTCGATAAAGGACAGAGGGTATGGAAATAGAAGCAGCGGCTATTAAGAAGAGGTGGCAAGAATATACAGAAGAACTGTACGAAAAAGATCTTCACGACCAGATAATCACAATGGTGTGATCACTCACCTAGAGCCAGATTTTCTTGGAATGTGAAGTCAAGTGGGCCTTAGAAAGCATCACTACGAACAAAGCTAGTGGAGGTGATGGAATTCCAGTTGAGCTATTTCATATCCTGAAAGATCATGCTGTGAAGGTGCCGCACTCAATATGCCAGCAAATTTGGAAAACTCAGCAGTGGCCACAGGACTGGAACAGGTCCATTTTCATTCCAATTCCAAAGAAAGGCAATGCCAAAGAATGCTTGAACTACCACAGAATTGCACTCATCTCACATGCTAGTAAAGTGATGCTCAAAATTCTCCAAGCCACGCTTCAGGAATACATGAAACATGAACTTTCAGATGTTCAAGCTGGTTTTAGAAAAGGCAGAAGAACCAGAGATCAAATTGCCAATATCCACTGGATCTTCGAAAAAGCAAGAGAGTTCCAGAAACTATCTATTTCTGCTTTGTTGACTATGCCAAAGCCTTTGACTGTGTGGATCACAATAAACTGTGGAGAATTCTTCAAGAGATGGGAATACCAGACCATCTGACCTGGCTCTTGAGAAACCTGTATGCACGTCAGAAAGCAACAGTTAGAATTGGACATGGAACAACAGACTGGTTCCAAATAGGAACAGGAGTACATTAAGGCTGGATATTGTCACCCTGCTTATTTAACTTACATGCAGAGTACATCATGAGAAACACTGGGCTGGAGGAAGCACAAGCTGGAATCAAGATTGTTGGGAGAAATATCAATAAACTCAGATATGCAGATGACACCACCCTTATGTCAGAAAGTAAAGAGGAACTAAAAAGCCTCTTGATGAAAGTGAAAGAGGAGGGTGAAAAAACTGGCTTAAAGCTCAACCTTCAGAAAACTAAGACCATGGCATCTGGTCCCATCACTTCTTGGGAAATAAATGGGGAAACAGTGGAAACAGTGGCTGACTTTATTTTTCTGGGCTCCAAAATCACTGCAGATGGTGATTGCTTACTCCTTGGAAGGAAGGTAATGACCAAGGAAGCAAATTAAAAGATGCTTACTCCTTGGAAGGAAGGTAATAACCAATCTAGATAGCATATTGAAAAGCAGAGACATTACTTTGCCAACAAAGGTCTGTCTAGTCAAAGCTATGGTTTTTCCAGTAGTCACGTATGGATGTGAGAGTTGGACAGTGAAGAAAGCTGAGCGCTGAAGAATTGATGCTTTTGAACTGTGGTTTTGGAGAAGACTCTTGAGAGTCCTTTGGACTGCAAGGAGATGCAACCAGTCCTTCCTAAAGGAGATCAGTCCTGAGTGTTCATTGGAAGGCCTGATGTTGAAGCTGAAACTCCAATACTTTGGCCACCTCATGGGAAGAGTTGACTCATTGGAAAAGACCTTGATGCTGGGAAGGATTGGGGCAGGAGGAGAAGGGGAAGACAGAGGATGAAATGGCTCGTTGACATCACCGACTCGATGGACATGAGTTTGGGTAGGCTCTAGGAGTTGGTGATGGATAGGGAGGCCTTGTGTGCTGCGATTCATGGGGTCACAAAGAGTGAGCGACTGAACTGAACTGTGCATAGACTGATATGGAAAATGGGGGCCAAAGAACTGACTGGTTTGTCATATTGTTAAACAAGAATCCCAATCATCTACTCCACATTCATTTTAAGGCTTCTGGAATTTGAGATCTCGTCTCAATTTCTATAGCCCAAGCATCCATTTCAAAATGTTTGTAAATCTGAGGTCACATGAGGATAGCAGAATTCTTCAACCGAATAAACAAATGTTGCTAGTACCTGTGTATATAATGGTTGCTGAAACATATGGTTTTTGTCTTCCTGAAGCTTACAGTTTGGTTTTCAATTGTAGTGCCTATATTATCCATATACCTGGTGAAAATGGGTGTTGGAAGACTTCTTTTCTGTCTTTTTATAGCCACATTAGTGACTTCTTGGACTGCCATTCTGTACATCTGCTTGTTTCCAGTACTCCACTCACACATACCGTTGCTTTGAATGTTCAGTGTGGCAGTAAGTGATTGTCATCATTGAAAAGTGCTTTTTTTTTACATGTAAGACATCCTGTCACTAATATGATATAGATTTACTGATCACTTTAACGTGATTGGTAAATTGTCTACCTGTCTATATCTTCCCTTTTAGGGACAACTGGACCACAGTTTTTCATTTGGTCAGAAATTCCTTATATTTCAAGTGCATGAACTGTAGAAAATGGTTTTGTGGCCTTTTTGTGGGGGATATTTTCACTTTATAATTCTACTTTTCACATTTTTTAAAGTATACATACTATGTATCCTGTATGTCATGCTGTTTCTCTTTCCTGTTTTTACTTTTTTTTAAATCTGTTGCCAGCAGGAATGTTTCAATTGTGAAGCATAAAAAGAAAAGTATATATTTTAGTGATTTTTGCTTCTTGAAAAATCTAGTTAAATAACTCAGAAAAATATGGATTCAAAATAACAGTGTAAAACAAAGAGTTTTAAAAGTGTTAAAAAATAAAGCAAAACTTTTCTATAATCATCTTAAGTAAACTCATAGTTAGGAAAGCTAGGAATTTCTTTATTAAATATTTAGAAATATGTCAAATAATATTATCATCATTAATTTTTGATATTAAAGATCACTAGTCATTTTTGAGTAATGCTAGAGATGAAACACTCCTATAAAAGCTATAGTTTAATCCATCTAAAAGAAAAGTTGTCTTAAAACTTTTCAAGGCTGTATATGGTGTGTTCTCACAGTTTAGGTATTTTATAATGTCATTGTTAGGAGAAAGAGGTGATTTTAGGAATCACGTGAGTCATTTGTGTTGTGTAAGCATAGCCCTGGCGTTCTAGTTCTCAGTCAACCCTAGGACTCCTTTGAGACCAAAAGTGATGATTGACTCTTAACGTGTGGTCATGCAAAGATGGGGACGTGCTGTGATTACATTTTATTTTCCTCTATAGTAGAAGGAGGTAATTCACTTTACACCCCCACCAAAACCATATTAAGTGCTTGTACAAATATTACTGAATTAAAAATTACTTTCGTAGAGTACTACTGTCTGACATTAAGTCAAAACTTGGATCAATCGTTGTCTGTGTACATGTACAAAAATACACATGTATATATTAATGTAATTTCTTATAATGGGATTTTTTTAATAAATTATTTTCCTAGTAACACATGTGTTTTTAGCCTTTTTTTTTTTTATTTTTAAAGGGAAGAGGTGGATCAGTTAGTGCTCTCCAGAAGAACAGACCAATGGTATACATATTCATATCACCTGTCTATAAGAAGACTCACTTTAAGGAATCAGTATATGTGATTATGGTGGCTGGCAAATCTGAAATCTGTAGGGCAGGCCAGCAGGCAGGAAATTCAGGCAGGATTTCTCTGTTACAGTTTGAGGCAAAATTCTTTCTCCAGAAAATGTCAGTTTTTGCTTTTAGGCCTTCAACTGATTCATTGAGACCCACCCACATTCTTAAAGGTAATCTGCTTTACTTCAGATGTTTATAGATGTTAACCATGTCAAAAAACACTTTTGAAAGCAATATCTAGACTAGAGTTTGACCAAACAACTGGGCACCATATCTAAGTCAAAATTCCACATACAGTTTAATCATCACAGAGGGCGAGGGGTAACATGTTAACAAGCCCTTTCTAGTTGACATGGTATGTTTGTGTACCCATGTTCTTCCTTTGGCTAGATACTTCAGCGTTGGTCATTTGTGTTTGTAGACATAAGTCATCATTCATTGGTTCCTTATATGTTCTGCTCGGTTGTGTCCAAGTCTTTGCAACCTCATGGACTGCAGCATTCCAGGTTTCCTTGTCAAACACCAAATCCCAGAGCTTGCTCAAACTCATGTCCATTGAGTCGGTGATGCCATCCAACCATCTCATCTTCTGTCATCCCCTTCTCCTCCTGCCTTCAATCTTTCCCAGAATCAGGGTCTTTTCCAGTGAGTCAGTTCTTCGCATCAGGTGGCCAAAGGATTGGAGCTTCAGCTTCAGCTTCAGCATCCATGACTCCAGTGAATATTCAGGACTGATTTCTTTTAGGATTGACTGGTTTTGATCTCCTTGCAGTCCTAGGGACTGTCAAGAGTCTTCTCCAGCACCACAGTTCAAAAGCATCAAGTCTTTGGCACTCAGCTTTCTTTATAATCCAACTCTCACATCCATACATGACTATTGGAAAAATCATAGCTTTGACTAGATGGACCTTTGTTGGCAAAGTGATGTCTCTGCTTTTTAGTATGCTGTCTGTCTGTCATGGCTTTTATTCCAAATGATTATACATTCTATAAACATTTCTCAAGTATGCAGTGTGTTCAACAGACAATACTAGGCAGTTGAAAACTTCAAAAAGTGACTGGAAGAGGCTAAATCTTCTAAGTGTTTTAATTCTAGTGGAAGAGACACAAGTATAATAGATGACTATGATAAGTAAATTTGCAGAGTGGAAATGTGCATTTTTTAATCATGACAATTAAATGTCATTTTTCCCATGAGCGATCAGAAGATAATTCATGTCAATGGTTAATATGCCAAGTTACTATGCTTATTAGTTTAAAGATGACTCATATGTAAAATTGGATTATGAATACTTGCTCACTGCAGGTCCACTTCATTTAGACAGTGTTGGCCATGCATACTTTCATTTTAGCACATTAAAAGGTTTGTATTTGTATTCAGCCTATGCAAAGATGATTCAGTATATACTCAAACAGGTCTGACAAGCGGGCTGTCATGTTTTATTGATGATCTTATATTTTATATAGCATAGAGCAATAAACATTTTCTTTACAGCCTCCAAATGGGTGTTTTCTCATAGCAGTTTCTCCTTCCAAAACTACATTTTATTTCTGTTTTATTATTCAAGGAATATGAACTTGTCTGCCTGGCTTTTGAGGCCCTCTATAAACTTACAATACTTTAGTAATCCAGCTATAGATCTTCCACTTGTTAAAGTCATGTAACTTAGAGCACTCTCACATACGCAACATATGCATTTAATCCTTCCTGTTCATACAGATCTCTGCTGTCATTACAGGCCTAACTCCATGATATCTTCCATGTCGACTCTAACCCACCTAGGGAGTTTCCTCTGCTGTACTCTGAGTTCGAGCAATACCTAGTTGGCACCAGACAATTAAGTACAGTCTGTTCTGCTACAGTGAATTTTTCTGTGATGTGAATTAGCTCCTACAGGATTGGTAGAGGAATTTTATTAGTTAAATGTGGAAGTTGGTTCCTGTGTGATTTCCCCCAACATATAAATATTTAACTTTATCTGGTGATTATAGCTGCACGCAAAGTATACTATTACAGGCAAATGAAGAATACAGTAGACACATACCTTTTTCACCAAACTTTTCACCCTTTTAAAAAAGGAAAAGGTTTTGTGTTTCCATTATTTCTTTTTTTTAATTAGGAATTTTATATGTCATCTTAGTCATACAGAATTTTTATAAAAATTATTTTGGTTTTGTTTAGAACTTGGGGTTATAAGTACATAGATTTTTAATGTTTCTACAAAGCCCTAATTTGGGAGTATAAGCTCTGTTGTATTTGTTGTCCAGTTTTTTAGAGTGAAAGAATACATCTACTGCAATAGGGGGAATTGAGAAAATTTATTTCAAATCACTCAGTAGTTATTGAATATCCACTCCATACCAGACACTAGGGCTCATGTTGGATGTATGAACATGAACAAGGCTTACTTCTGAGTACATAGGAGACTAAGCCAAAACCCTGTATGAGTGGTTCTGTTGCTTATTTAGCTTGGTAGACTAGGAGGAAGAGAGAGAAGTAACTGTGACCTTTGTGTGTGTTTCTCACTCTGCCTGGAATACTGTCTCATTCAGGATTTGTTTAGTCAATTTCTTTCCAAGCTTCATTTCTCAACCCAAATATCATTTCTTTATACTATTTTGATCTCACCTAGTGCCATCTTTCTTTCTTTTTTTTTTTATTAAACATTTTTTTTTATTAGTTTTGCCAAACAATGACATGATATCACCATAGGTTCACATATGCTCCCCCGCCATAGCCCCCCTCCCTCCTCCCTCCCCCCAGGAAATCTCATTGCACCAGTACCAAGCATCTTTCTTTCTTTTACAGCACTTAAGGTAGCTGTTATTTTACAATCATTTGTGAGATTATTTAGATTATTCAGTAAATATTTTTCTTAGAATGTTCCATGAGAACAGAGATCATGTTTATTTATTCCCATTGTTGTAGCCTCATTTTCTAGTAAAGTAGATAAACAAATGCAAACACACATACAGTTGGTATTAATATTAATATGCATGGCAAATATAATACGTATTTTATATATATATATATATATAGCAGGTATTCATTCACTAATTTTTATTTATGTGAATGGATTTCTTTATTTTTTAGCAACTGACCTTTAAATATTCTTCCTGGAATGAGCAATTATTTTTCTAAACATGTTATTTTTATATCATCACATTTCCTAGTAGTGCATTAATTTGTTGATATATTTGGCTTATATTTTTGTTTTGTACATTTTAATTAAATATATAACAGAAAGAAAAATATTTTAGGCTTCACAATTTCTTACATTTATATCTTCTAGAAATTTAAAAATGTCTTAAAATATGCACAGAGCCAAAAAGCTTAAATTATGAAATAGTATTTTTATTATCATTACTTTTTACTTATTAAATGAGTGAGAAAGATGACTTGATCAAGGCCCTAAAAGTAAAAAATCTTAAGGAAGTAATTGAAAATTTTGGAGGAAAATGCTGTTTTTTTTTTAATTAATATCTGAACATGACTGAATGACTAACACTTTTCACACTAAGTTAAATGAACAAATAAATCACAGTCAAGAGGAAAATATTTGCAAGAAATATAACTGGTTAATTACCCAGAAAATGTAAGAAAGGCAACAATCTATTAGTAGTGTGACCAGCTACCCAATAGAAAAAAATAATAGAAAGATATATAATACTTGGCAGTTTATAAAGGAAGAAACCCATGGGAAAGTAAACATGAAAATGTGCTCAATCTTATTAATAATTAGGGAAAAACAAAACAATGGAATGTTATTGCATAGTACTCATAATGATGATAATTAAGGTTTAGCACTACTACCTTTTGGTGGGAATGCAAAGTATTGTTAGCATGTCTTGTGAAAGTGTAAATCATAAACATGTAAATCCTTGCCACTTTGGTAATGCCTGGTAAAATTGAAGATATGCAGACTCAATGATTAAGCAGTTCCACTCTCAGGTTTTACATGAAAGAAATTCTTGCCCTTGTTCATCAAAATTAAAAACCCATTCATTGTACCATTTAAAAAAATAGTGGCTAATTGGCAGAAATTGTTGATAGAAATACATTTATTATGAGTTAAAAATCATTTATATTAGTTTTAAACACACAAAGCAAAATTCTTGATGCGTATTTTATATGGTTACATGGTATGTGTATACATTCATATATACCTAATTTGGGACAGTGAGTTCTTCTGGGAGAGGAGGAAGGAAAAAAAAAAGATGGAAAAAAACTGTATTGCTTGCTAAATTTAATATAGAAGAAAAATACTTGTTCATTTTATGAGAGAATAAACTGATTGTCAGAGAGGCTGTGAATTGTCCACAGTCACTCAGCTTGAACTGTGTTCCAGGTCCATGTTTATTGTCCATTTGCTGACATCTTTAATACATGTGAGAGATCTGCAGCTTCTTTTCATGTTGTATCCCTCTAAACATTGTTATTTGTGTACCCTTTTCTTATAAGGCCACTTCAGCATCCAAGCTATAAGATATTTTATTTTATTTATTTATTTATTTTATTTTATTTTATTTTATTTTTTTTATTATTGTTTTTGCCATACATTGTCATGATATCACCATGGGTTTACATATGCTTCCCCTCCGGGTCCCCCCTCCCTCCTCCCTCCCCCCTGGGAAATCACGCTGCACCAGTCCCGAGCATCAATCCTGGGCTGGCGATTGATTAGACACATGACAATTAACATGCTTCAATGCCCTTCTCCCATATCATCCCACCCTTACCCTCATCCACAAAGTCCACAAGTCTATTCTATACATCTGCGTTCCTTTTGTTGTCTCCCATGTTGGGTTCTCATTACTGTCTTTCTAAATTCCATATATATGTGTTAATATACTGTATTGTTGTTTTTGCTTCTGGCTTACTTCACTCTGGATAATGGGCTCCAGTTTCGTCCATCTGAGTAGAATTGCTTCAAATGAATTTTTTTTTAATGCTGAGTAATATTCCATTGTGTATATATACCACAGCTTTCTTATCCATTCGTCAGTTGATGGGCATCTAGGTTGCTTCCATGTCCTGGCTATTGTAAACAATGCAGCGATGAACATTGGGGTGCACGTGGCTCTTTCAATTCTGGTTTCCTCGGTGTATATGCCCAGTAGTGGGATTGCCGGGTCATATGGCAGGTCTATTTGCAGCTTTTTAAGGAACCTCCACACTGTTTTCCATAGTGGCTGTACTAGTTTGCATTCCCACCAACAGTGTAAGAGGGTTCCCTTTTCTCCACATCCTCTCCAGCATTTATTGCTTGTAGACTTTTGGATGGCAGCCATTCTGACTGGTGTAAAGTGGTACCTCATTGTAGTTTTGATTTGCATTTCTCTGATAATGAGTGATGTTGAGCATCTTTTCATGTGTTTGTTAGCCATTTTTATATCTTCTTTGGAGAAATGTCTGTTAAGTTCTTTGGCCCACTTTTTAATTGGGTTGTTTATTTTTCTAGAATGGAGCTGCAGGAGTTGTTTGTAAATTTTTGAGATTAATTGTTTGTCTGTTGCTTCATTGGCTATTATTTTCTCCCATTCTGAAGGCTGTCTTTTCACCTTGCTTATAGTTTCCTTTGTTGTGCAAAAGCTTTTAATTTTAATTAGGTCCCATTTGTTTATTCGTGTTTTTATTTCCAATATTCTGGGAGGTGGGTCATGGAGTATCCCGCTTTGGATTATAGCAGAGAGTGTTTTGCCTATGTTATCCTCTAAAATCAACCAAGCCAAAAGCTGGTTCTTTGAGAAGATAAATAAAATTGACAAACCGTTAGCCAGACTCATCAAGAAACAAAGGGAGAAGAACCAAATCAACAGAATTAGAAATGAAAACGGAGAGATCACAACAGAAAACACAGAAATACAAAGGATCATAAGAGACTATTATCAGCAACTATATGCAAATAAACTGGACAATTTGGATGAAATGGACAAATTCCTAGAAAAGTACAACTTTCCAAGACTAAACCAGGAAGAGATAGATAATATTAATAGACCCATCACAAGCACGGAAATTGAAACCGTAATCAGAAATCTTCCAAAAAACAAAAGCCCAGGACCAGATGGCTTCACAGCTGAATTCTACCAAAAATTTAGAGAAGAGCTAACACCTATTCTACTCAAACTCTTCCAGAAAATTGCAGACGAAGGTAAACTTCCAAACTCATTCTATGAGGCCTCCATCACCCTAATTCCAAAACCCGGCAAAGATGCCACAAAAAAAGAAAACTACAGGCCAATATCACTGATGAACTTAGATGCAAAAATCCTCAACAAAATTCTAGCAAATAGAATCCAACAACACATCAAAAAGATCATACATCATGATCAAGTAGGCTTTATCCCAGGGATGCAAGGATTCTTCAATATTCGTAAATCGATCAATGTAATACACCACATTAACAAATTAAAAAATAAAAATCACATGATTATCTCAATAGATGCAGAGAAAGCCTTTGACAAAATTCAACATCCATTTATGATAAAAACCCTCCAAAAAGTAGGAATAGAAGGAACATACCTCAACATAATAAAAGCTATATATGACAAACCCACAGCAAACATTATCCTCAATGGTGAAAAACTGGAAGCATTCCCCCTGAAATCAGGGACAAGACAAGGGTGCCCACTCTCACCACTACTATTCAACATAGTTTTGGAAGTTATAAGATATTTTAGAGTGAAAGATAGAAACTAGTTGTCAAATTGTTCCATCCACTGCTTTTTCTTCTAAAGCTTGACAGTCCATTTGTTTCTTGAAATTTTACTTTAGTTTGTCTCAGAGCTTTTCTGAACTTGTTGCCATACTTTTCCAGATCAAGTTATAGCTGGGTGATAATCACATTTTTGCTAGAGCAGTTTTATTGTAGAAGGTCATATTTATAGGATTTAATTTCATTGGATTAATTGTAACTTAAAACCTGTGGATGACTTCTTTACTCTTTCCTATTTAATGTTAGGTGTAGGTGACTAGATTATTTTAATTGAAACATCATTAAGTCAAATGCATGTAGACCACCGTATACTTGTAACATTCATCCCACAATTAACTGTTAATAATTGCTTCACTGCCACTGCCTTGGATATGAGTTAGTTGAAGTTTTGTGAATGTGGAGTCTGCTCTAATCGCTGCTCATAGTGAAGCACTTGAGTCAAACCTTGTTTAAGTAGTGAGGAAAAAGAAATGATAAAATAGTGGAATATAATTATAGTATATCTAGTCATCATTCCAGACATGAAGTGCCAACTGGATTATTTGGTGACCTTGGTGATTTAGAATGCTCAGAATACAGTGTGATCACATAGGGTCATACACTACAGTGATGTGGAATCAATTTCAGATATTCAGACTGCTGTAATCACTAAGTAATATGCCTATGGAAACGATTTCATTTAAAATATTTTTTTTGAGTCTTAGTTTCTGCTTTGTGATATAAAGTTTCTCAGTTATTCATTTTGATCAATTATATGCTTATTTTGTATCTTCTGATAATTAATCTATTAATATCTAACATTCTAAAAATCAAAGAGATCAGCTTACCTAAATTAATTACTGCTTGAGTACTATTTTTATTAAATTTTAGGACCAATATTTACCTTTGTAAATAAAATCTAGGCTGTATATAAGTTTGATTTTGAACAGTCTGGTGGCCAGTAAACCTACAGATATCAAATAATATGATAAAATATAAAAAATTAATCTTATTTACTTTCTAGATGACATTTCAAATGTTTATCCTGTTCTTCTGTTACTTTCTTCCTTTAAATATTCTGATCTCATAGGCTCCGATTAGATTTCACATCAAAATATAGAGAATAGAGCACCTTCCAATTTAACAAACAAAATACATTATTTTTTATGCATAGGGTAATTTAGAATGCCACATAACCAAAATAGCACTTAAATAATTAAAGAGTTACATTTTAAAGTAAAACTAGGGAGGGTAAAAAAAAATAATTATACTTCTGCCTCTCTTTAGTATTCTGTGTTATTACCTTTAAAATAAATATTTATTCCTATACCAGTGTTCTCTTTAGTTATGTGCACTATGCTTGTGTTTGGATTCACATTGTCCATGCAGTTTGGGCTGACTGGCACATATTTAGCATTTCAGTATCTAACTGAAGGAGTATGATATTTATGCAAAAAAGTTTTGCTAGATCGTGTTATTAATTTTTCATTATTATTTTGACTCTGCTACTACACTTTTATATGTGAATTATCTCAATCAGAATTATACAGTTTTTCCTAATTTTTCCTTTCCTATATCTTCATCCCTTGGAAATCTTTACCTCTGGAGCTAAAATTTAGCGTCATTGATTATTATATGCAATAAAAACAAAAATAAAAAAAATTCTACAGGTTTTAAAAATTAAGTTTGGAGTTTTCATAGTCATGAACCATGAATTCATAGGTATTTTCTTAAGAAGTGCTTTTTCCCTGTGACATTGACAAATGATGAAAGAGGTGACAGATTTCCTGAAATAATCTGTGAACTACTATTATATAGCTTTGTGGTTGGCATTTGAAAGCTAACTGCTACTAGTTATCTAGGAAGTAACATTCTTACCCCTTCCCCAAGAGTTAAAAGTGGGGGTGGGGGCTTGCGGGGGCGCTGGGGGGAAACTTTAAATGGGAAAAATGTTTCAAAGTAAAATATTCAACCAGAGTAGTCAACAAGTGAGATAAGTGGGTGCCTGCATGCTAAATTGCTTGTCTTTGGACTCCTTTCGATTCTATGAATTGTAGCTCACTAGTCTGTCCATGGATTTTCGAGGCAAGAATACTGGGTTGCCATGCCCTCGCTAGAGGATTTTTCAGACCCAAATATCAAACCTGCATCTCATTATATCTCCTGTTGGGGTTTCCCTGATAGCTCAGTTGGTAAAGAATCCACCTGCAATGCAGGAGACCCTGCTTTGATTCCTGGGTCAGGAAGATCCACTGGAGAAGGGATAGGCTACCCACCCCAGTATTCTTGGGCTTCCCTTGCAACTCAACTGGTAAAGAATCTGCCTGCAATGTGGGAGCTGCTGCTGCTGCTAAGTCGCTTCAGTCGTGTCTGACTCTATGCCACCCCATAGACAGCAGCCCGCCAGGCTCTGCTGTCCCTGGGATTCTCCAGGCAAGAACACAGGAGTGGGTTGCTGTTTCCTTCTCCAATGCCTGAAAGTGAAGAGTGAAAGTGAAGTCGCTCAGTCATGTCTGACTCTTAGCGACCTCATGGGCTGCAGCCCACCAGGCTCCTCCGTCCATGGGATTTTCCAGGCAAGAGTACTGGAGTGGGGTGCCATCGCCTTCTCCAGCAATGTGGGAGACCTGGGTTCAATCCCTGGGTTGGGGAGAACCCCTGGAGAAGGGAAAGGCTACCCCACTCCAGTATTCTGACCAGGAGAATTCCATGGACTGTATAGTCCATGGGGTCACAAAGAGTCAGACAGGACTGAACGGCTTTTGCCTTCACTTTTCACCACTAGTAAAGTAGTTAACAAGTGAGATAAGTACAGCTCTTTTGATATTTGATTCTGTAATCTCCTTTTTGCTTTCTTATTTTTCTAGTCTTTTGAAAAGTGGGACCGAATTTAATAGTACAGATGTAGAATTTTAACCTACGGTGCAAGAATAGAAGATCAGAGGATTATTTTAACATGTAAAGTGTCTTTAAATTTTTAGAAAGGGTAAAATAAAATAATACTTTCTCCATTATATGCTTTTCTCATGTTTAAACTTAAATGAAAAGGATATGATCTTTACATCATTTTTTCCCTCCTAAAATCACCTGTCCTACAGTACTTATTACTTCTGATTTTGTCTGGAGAAACAGTTACCATCATGTTGTAAATTTGGTCCCACAGCTTTTACTTGGTTTAAGGAATAGATCATAAAAAAGATGTGAGTTAAATAATAAAAGACAGGTGGGGTTTGAAGATTTAGTATTGGTAATTGAGTTAATGTTTACTTGTTATTGAGACTGGCTAAGATAAATCAGTGTAACTTTATATTAGCCAATTTTGATGTGACCAGATAATGTTAATAAAATACCTTTACAGTTGATGATTATTTGTCCAAATGTTAATACATCTGTTAGAACAGCATGCTTTTGAAAATATTACACTAGAATGTGATCAATTTTCCTTAACTTGAAGGTGAAGCACTGCTTTGGTCAGTCTCTGTATTTGACTTTTGCCAAATCAGCATCAATGCTGCTATTAAACTCTGAAAAAACACACAGATTACTTCCCTTTTAAGACACTATGATATCCTTTAAAAGCATTCTACATACAGGTTTAAATATTCATTTTCATGATCTTAATAATTTTTGAAGTTAAACTGTAGTGTTTATTTTGGTTTATTGATTTGCTTTTACTATTTTATTTATTTATTTTCAAAACTTGATTTGCAAACTTATCAACTTAACAGCTGTTGACTGTCTTTTGTGTGGAAGGCACAGTGCTGAATGCTCAATTTTTGTGCTCTCATTTTATTCTTGAGACAACTCAATGGGATAGGTTGTTTTAATTTCCACTTTTGTTTGTAAAAATTGAGGCATAGAAAAATCAGACAGTTTGTCAAGGACTGTGTAGCTTGTATGTGATGGAATAACTTGTTATTTGAGTTAAGTAACTGCTTGTTAAACAAAGCATTCCATTATAATACAGTTTTCTATAAACCAGGAGTTATGTCTGACTTATTAAAATATGCATCTAGTACCTATAGGTGTACAGGAAATGTTGGCAATGATCAAGCATCTAATAGGCTGATATAAATTTATTCTGAAAAAATGATTTTATTAAATGCATGCCTCAATATCACAAGTATTTGAAGAAATCAGTGTACTTAGAAGCAAGAGCCTTACAGTCCTAAAAATGTCTTCATGACAAAGTTATTTCAAGTTTGAAATGAAATGAATACATCTATACACATAAATATTTAAAATAATTTTCATATTTACATTGAAAAACAGAAATGCCATTTCATTGGGTATACTATTATGACTTCAGTAAAAGAAAACTAATACTGCTTATGATTGTGAATTTATACAGGTTAGAATGTGATTAATTTGAGCAAGATAACTTATTAGAAGATTTTTAAATTACAGACAACTTTTGGGAGTTAAGGAAACCAGTGGTCCTTTTTACCCAAAATAAGCATGTGTACATAAACAAAAAGTAATGTTGGTAGATTCTAGTAGTTTGTAGATCACCTAGAGTATCCATGAATTTACTTTGAATAATTCAGTACTAGTCTCTTGAAAATATTTAATCAGAAAAAAAATATGAAAATCTTTTGCATTGGTGATATACTCTGGTTGATGGCATAGCAAAAAATGTGCACAAAGAAATACTCTATATAAATATTCTATAGAAAATGTAGATTTTACAGTACAGATTTGTTTCTGGTCATGAGAGCTTCTCAGGTGGTGCTAGTGGTAAATAATCTGCCTGCCCGTGCAACAGACATAAGAGATGCAGGCATGCAACCCACTCCAGTATTCTTGCCTGGAGAATCCCCACGGACACAGGAGCCTGGTGGGCTACAGTCCATGGAGTCGCAAACAGTTGGACATAACTGAGGCATGGAGCACACGTCACACATGGAGCAAAGGGCATTTGGTCAGAGAGAATCAGAAGGAAGAGATCTTTCTGCCTGCAGTCACAAGCACAGCATTCCTCAGGAGAAGTTGTAGTCTGTAAACTGATTTCCCAAATTCTTAACTCATTTGAGTTTCACTGGATAGTTACTTTAATTTTATTATATAAAAGACACACTTGAGGATTAGAAATTAAATGTATTTCTTGTGTTCTCACTGTTAATTTATGCTTCTGGCTTTAGCTAAACTGTTCTTTCTTCTGTCACTTTCTCTTGTGCTATCAAGCTGAACCTTGAACCTGAACTCATCTGTACATAAGCTTTTCTTCCATAAGGTATAGGAATAGGAATACTGTATTTTGATTTTCTGAGTCACTTTTCTGGATGCTTTGTTTTACAAATAGATCATATCATCAATTAAAGATGTGAGTAGTAAAACATATTTTAGAATGTAAAATGTATTTTGATTTTGGAAGAAATTTATGCTTCTTATGGCATCTATTTCAGAAATCCAGTAATATTTATTTATAATAGCAGGTAATAACCAACACTGGTATCACTTTTAGGATTTATTAGCCACTGGTATGTATGTTACACATTAACTCATTTAGTCCTCACAATAACTTGATGGATTGGTAGTAATTTGCTTGTTATACAGATGAGGCAGTTGAGGATTTTTTGTTGTTTAGTCACTAAGTCATGTTTGATTCTTTGTCCTCCTCCAGGGGATCTTCCCCACCCAGGGATCGAACCTGTGTCTTCTGCTCTGGAAGGCGGGTTCTTTACCACTGAGCCACTAGGAAAGCTGTTGAGGATTGGAGATGTTAAGTAAATAGCCCAGGTTCACATAAAAAGTTGCAGAGCAGATGCCAAACCAAGAGGTAGGGCTCAGAATCCTTGCTGTTAAACTTTTCACTCTGTAGATACAGAGCCTAACCATAGTTTTCTTAATAAACATTTGTATATTTTGTTTAGTGAAGAGAAGCCTTTGATAGCCCTTTCAAAAATAGTGGGAGTCTAACACTGGTGAAATTGTCTATTTCTTTTTCATTGTCCATTAAGGAATACAGTTGACTTCAGTACATATTGGAAGTAGTGCTATTAACCCAGCATCAACTGGGAAATAACTTGGAGTAGTTGGACTAGTAGTTGTTTAATGTTTGTTTAGTCAAGGCCTACAGTGAATGATTCTTAAAAAAGTATATTCACCTTTGGGAGAGGGAAGTAACAGATTGAAATTATAACTTATTCTTCTGTATGACAGTTCTGGGGAAAAAAAGTAGCTCACGGTGAACTAAACCATGAAACTTCAATTTTTAAAAACCAGAACTAGACTTGCACTTAGTTGAAGATTTTATTATTACGAATCTGTTGATCTTGGAATGATTTAAAACTTTGCTTAAAATATTTAGTGATACAGGAAAAATAGAAACATCCAGTAAAGGGGAAAACATTTTTCATATTCAAGTTGTCTTTATTATTCTTAAAATCAGTCCCCTTGTGTTTTTCAGTGTAAAATAATTTTGAAGCTCTATAGATGGGATAGTTTGAAATCATCAGTGTTTATGCTAACTTTCTGAACTGTGTTCAATTTTTAAAAGGACTAAAATTAAGTTTCAGTCTGTGTTTTAGGTTTAAGTTTATTATTCTGGTTTATTTGAGCAGGTTTCCCATAGTGACTTCATGTCAGTTGTAGATGTGGGGAAAATGTGGAGTTTCACACATTTCTAGTAAGTTAGTGCCTAGTCGTTAGTGGGAACCCATGATTTCAATCCTGCCTCTTGCCACTCTAAATGAAAGAGATGCATGATTTGTTACCATTTATGTATGTGTAGAAACTTACATTTTTTAAAAATAAGATCATTACTAGCTTGTGAAGGGTTCTCAACATAAAAACATTTATTTGTACTTGTACTTCATTCATCTTCATCACTCCTGTGAGTGTCCTGGATATAATCAGCAGTATGTTGTTAAAACCAGTTCTGACCACCATGATCTTTTAATGTTTGGGATACTGACATTATTAAAGAGAAAAACTAATGTCTTACTAAATAAGTCATGCTTTACTCAGTCTAAATACCTTTATAGAAAACACATCTGATATAGTGCATAGGTTTCATGTTTATACATAGGTGGCTTTAATAACTTGTCTGTTTAAGAATATAAATGGTTATTAGTTCAGTGAAGGATTATAAGTATATATATCCAATATTTCCTCATAATTTTAGTATTATTTTATTGTTTTGTGGTTGGAGTTTTAATGAAATAAATTCATTCTTATTGAATGAATTCTTTTTTTCTCCCCCTCACAAAAGTAAAGCATTTGATTCAATAAAAGGTTCCACAGCCGCCCTCTGGGTTGACAAAGACTTGCTTGGTTGATTAGCATGAATGAGAATATGAAAGATTTAAAGCAAAGCTGTCAAAGCAATTAGAACTGAAGTCCTCCTATTGCTGAATAATGAAAATCGTGCCTGGAACACTTTCAAATGTATCTAAGAAAATTGTACTTATGCAAAATGAAATGATAGTGAATAAAAGAGATAGAATAATAAAAGCCAACAGAGGTAAAATTGTCCAGGTATCATTTTAATATATTTTTACTACCATATTTTAGACTTATTAAAAAATATGATACAGGGTTTCTGAAAAGAGGTTTATTTATAATGTTCAGTCTAAGAATTGCTTATTTAGATGCAGTATGTTCAATATCTAATTGTTTGAAAGTGTTTAATTTTAAAATGATTCTATATGATTTATAAAATCTACCATTTGGAGTTTTTTTTTTCTTCTTGCAATGTAACATATAAGTCAGTAATTTGAAATGAAATACAGATATTCAAGCTACAAAAGAGATTAATAGGAATTTAACATTTAGTATACATTTTTAATGCTTTTAAATCTTAAAAATCTAGAATACATTAAAAGTTTCAGAATATTTTGTGTGATTAAGAAGACTCTTGGTGCAAAGAATACAAATAGAGAGAAAACTTATAATTATTTTATATTTTATTAAAACAGTTGATCTTAGGATATAATTATATACATTTTTTTTTCAATTTGTTCAGTTATTCAGTATTAAACCATCACTTATCTTGTTTTTGCAATGTGTAAAACGTCATGAAAACTACCAAGATGACTTAGACATGGATCTGGCACTGACAGGCTTGCATTCTAAGGAAGGTAGCTATGACAAATATCTTATATACCCTAATTCATTAAGTAGATTGTGAATGCCAGTAATATGCTTATAAAAAGCAATGTGATTCTAAAGGAGAAATTATCTTCATCTATATATTGTATTTGAATTTGGTCATGAAGTGTGTGTATGTATATCAATTTAAAATGTTTTTGCTTACAAGTAAGTAATCAGAGTATCTTAACACAGAGAATTTATTGGCTCATATAACTAAAGGAGTTCACATGGAGAGCAATGAACTGACACAGTTCTTTCAGAGCTTCTCTCTTTCTGAAGTTAGTTATCAGCTCTACTCTTTTCTTTGGTAAGAGGGTGTCAGGAGTGAATTCTGAGGCTTACTACTTGTGTACTTACTACCGTGCATAACAATCTATAGAAGAAGAAACACTGCCTTAGTATTTCAAGCAAGCACTATAAGAGCTACCTTGATTGGCGTATCTAGGATCCATGTTCACACTTAATCTGTGGCTAGGGTGACCGAGCATGCATACTGAAGTGAACCAAGGGTCATCCTTGGAGTTGGAAGTGGGACTTGGTTTTCCCTGAGTATTCATCTGCACGGGGAGAGTTTTGGAGACACTGCACTGAAAATCCCTGAACTACTGGAGAAGGGATCATGGGTAGGCATCCTGCAGTGTCCACTGGAGTGTGATTTAGACATTCAAGCATCAGGAAGAACATTTGGGCAAGTAGATTATGTGAACATGTGAAGGACAGAAAATAACCATGTGCAGAGTTTAAGTATTTCAGTTCATCTGGGTAGAGTATGCCTGAAGGGAAGTTGTAGGAAAAACAGCAAAAAGATAAATTGGGATCAAATGGTAGCTGGGCAATAAAATTTGGAGTTTATTCTGTAGCTCATGGGAAGCATTCAACATTTTGAGCTGTAGTTCAACAAGCTCAGAATTGCTATTAGGATTTAAATTTGTCAGTGCCTGATTTTAAAGAAAATGTATTGCAAGTGCATCATAGTTCTTGCCTTTAGCACTTGCTAAAATGTTGATGTAATATTCTGACACAAGAAAGAAGATATGGGACAGTTTGTGATGTCTAGCTTAGGTTATAGAAAGACAGTTGTTTCTTTACTGGAAAGAGAAAAACACAGTCGGGAAAAATCTGAAGGGGAAATTGATGAGTCAGTATTTAGATACATTGAATTAGCTACTCATGGAACACTTGAATGATAGAATCCTTAATGTTCAATTTTTCAAAGCTTTCTATTTTACAGATAAATAATATTCACAGAATGTAGTGACTTTGTTCACATTGATTTACATTTTGGAGCTAGTTTTTACATCCATTTCTCTTGACTGTAAGCTCCATATTCTGTCCATTTTAACATATCTGCCTC
Source organism: Antilocapra americana (assembly GCA_007570785.1). Taxonomy (NCBI): domain Eukaryota; kingdom Metazoa; phylum Chordata; class Mammalia; order Artiodactyla; family Antilocapridae; genus Antilocapra; species Antilocapra americana. Next base: position 7,817,704 of record ML662438.1, read on the forward strand.
CATGTTTGCTCTACAGATTGATATATTTTGCCAGAGTAGTAAGTAATGCTTAACATTTATTGAGAATCATTTTATTTCAGGAATTGTGCCAAGCTGTTTTTATCTTGCTACTGATATTTACATGAGAAGTGTGACAATGAAAATCTTAGTACCTGATGTTACTGAATACTGACAACGTGATCTTTCACTGTGTCAAGCAATTTGCATGTATTGTATACTGTGCTTTTAATAACTATCCTTTGGCAGGTAGTATCATTATTTTCATTTTATAGAAAATTTCAAGTTTATGTAGCATGCCTAAGGTCACATAATCTCAAAGGGAAGAGCATGATTTGAATCCATGAAATTCTTGTGCTCAAACCAGTGCACATGACCACCTTCAAAGTAAATCCTTAAAATGTCTTTTAAGTTTGATGGAGAAGAGAGGGTAGAGTGGAGAGAGTTGTGCTTAGAAGTTAGAAATGTGAGATTAAAAATTCATCTAGAGGTCAAGCCTAACAGGGCTGATGATGATAGGGATATTTCAGCAATAAACACTAAGATGGAAATTGAAGCTATGAGGTTTGTCTGTCTATGAAAGGGAGAGATTATAGAAAGAGAAAAGAAGAGGGCTAGAGTCAGAATCTGAGTTGAAAGAATAATATTTGAGCAACTAAAAAATTAGGAAGACCTTGAGGAGAGTTCAGTGATCATAAATGCAATAGAGATGAGATTTTTCAAAACAAGTTGGGCAAATCCTCCAGTGCTACCAGAAAAGCCTACTAGGGATAGTGACTGGGAGGTCACTGGTTGCTTGTTGGGACACTGGTTTTTATCAAGTAGCAATTACAGAAAGCACTGGAAATAGGGTTAGTGAATGAGTGTGATGGCTGTTTATAGTTGGAGAGAGATTTAATTGGGGAGGAAAATCTTAAAGAATCACAAGGGAGATAAAATAGGTAATAAAGGTTGATATTAGAGGCTATGGGAAGGAGAATGGAAAGTACTAGTGGAAAAATAGTTCTACAAAGGGAAGCTAGAAAGAAAAGAGATTGATGGAGATTTAGAAAACAAATATGAAATGAAACTAGTAACAATCTCTGATGATCTTAGTGCTCTCAGTATAGTAATGTGACTGCACCTCGCTGTGATGTTTTTTGCCAAATATCGCATATAGCACAACTGATAAATTCCCTAGAAACAAAGACTTAAAATTCAAATCCTGCTGTGAAAGAGATAAGCTATCAAAAATATAAATCATGCCAAATAAAATTGCCTGTTCCTGCAGATGCTTAATCAAAATGCACAACTTGTAGTGTTATATCCTAAGTCATGTAAAGAGAAAAGTGAATTTACTCTGTAAACTTGTAAAGTCTTTATGTTTCCTTTTTCCCACTTGCTCACTCTGTGTTCTTTTCCTTCTAGCTTGAGCTCTTGCAAGTATACCGTATCCACTTACTCTTTCCAACCTTCCTTCATGCAAAATAAGAGCAGATTTCATAGTCAGTTTACAATAATAAGCGTTTATTTAGCACTTACTATGCCCCAGTCACTGTTCTAGTGGCTTAGAGATAATAAATTATTACTCCAACTAGCTCTGAGTTAGATTTTTATCCAAATGTTCTTGACAAATATGAAAACTAAAATATAGAATTTATATACTTGTATATTCTATAGTTAATTCAAACATGATCACTATAATAATCATTTTTAAGCTTCATGTAAAAATGAGAAATTAAAGGGCTCATTTTGTAAAATAGGTGTTTTTAAGCACATAGAGAAATGTTGGATTGGAAAGAAAGTGTATCAATATCATGTCTTCCTCTCCTGGTTCAGAAAATAAAAAAGAAAGAAAGCTTTGATATCTTGCAATGCGGAGTGTAGTGAAGTGGGAAAGGCATACATTAGTGAGGTTGTACATGTGGAAGATGTAAGCCATGCTCTAGCAGGCTGACCCTCATTTTGACTTGGCAATCTTAACCTTACCTGTTTCCTCCCTGAGTACAAAGTGGAAAGCCTTTTCTTCAGTAACTTGCTTTCCCTTTTTCTGTTCCCATATTTGAAAGATTGATACTTTATCTATTTACATATTTTATGTTCTCTGCCATAATAAATTCCAATGTTCCATTAATATTTAATGGTTATAATGGCATAGTCCATAAATATATGAATATAGTCAATAAATGTTCCTTTTACAACTTCTGCTTGTTATAGTGAAACATTTTGGACAAATAAGTTTCAAATTAAGATGAGTTCTTTTATTTAAAAGTTTGTTTTTGGTGTGGATCGTTTAAAAGATAATTATTGAATTTGCTGTACCACTGGGTCTGCTTCCTGTTTTAGTTTTGGGCTCTGTGGCGTGTGGGATCTTAGCTCCCTAGCTGGGAATGAACCTGCACCCGTGCATTGGGAGGTGAGGTCCCAACCACTGCACTGCTAGGGAAGTCCCAAATGAGTTCTTAATGCTTGTGTTTATCTTTTTGTTTGTGAAAATTAACACCAATGCATTGTATGTTTCAGATGAAACAAATTCTAAACTTGTGCTGTATTTAAATGAGTGCTCAGTACCTTAAACATATTCTAGTAGTCTGAGAAAAAAATTAACACATCAGAGCCTTAACAGTGGTAATAAGTGACTTGAGCAGTGACAAGCAGAGTCCTAGGAGTTATAAATAAGCTAAATTAATTCAGAAGCAGCAGGGTGCTGCAAAGATGTGGTTGCTACCTTTTGATCTGTGACAGAAAACAATTCCTTTTGTTCTTCTATGGTATATAGGAATAGCTTCATGAGGTTTTTTTTTTCCTATTGAATTTACAATATTTAGTATTTGACTATGAAAGTGAGAAGAACCATGTTCTTCAAAAATGGTGGATTAGAGTATGTCAGGAACAGTGGCTTAGATAAAGTGTGTTAATATTTCAGGTCACTAGAGAGCCATGTAATTGGATACTCCAAAGTAGTATATGCCTTTGCCCAGGGAGTAAGAAATCAAGAAAATTATTCAGATACGTCACAATTCAAGATTATTTTTATTCATGTGTTTGGGTTTATTCTGTTTTTATGTATTTCAAAGGAAGAGAAGCATACCATTATTTTCAATTTTTGTGTCCTTTAGAGATGGCTGTTTACTCACATCCAAATAAAATCATCTTTGAATTTGCAGTATCTCATTCATGATTAATGAAAAAGTTTGTGACATAGTTTATGATGCAAAATATAATCATGTTGTTAAAGGCAGTTAAATGTGATAAATAGCCTTTAATGTACTAAATAGAGATAATAAAATATTGATTTATAATTATACTTGGCAGTTGAGTAAATAGCTTTTGTAGAAAGACAACAACATACTTAATTGACTCAGAATGTAGACATTTTATTTTTTCTAGGCTTTAGACTTGGTTTAGTTTGTGCATCTGTCTTCTATAAGTGTTATTCAATACGGATAAAAATATGGGGGAAAGTATATTTTTACTTATCAAGGAATCTAATACTTCTATCAGTGCATAGAGAAATAAGAGTTCAGCTATAAGTTTATAAGCCTTCAGTTTTTCTATATATTATTGTTAATTCATATTGACTAAATAAATGCTTTCTGCCTAAAACTTTTCTAGATACCTTAACATGTATTATCTAGTTTAATTCACAGCATAACAAGAAGTATTTTCTATTATTATTCCTATTTTAAAATGAGATAGAGGAAGTTTAAGTAACTTTATGAGCTCACCCATATGTTAAGGGAGGGAGGCCTAGATTATTATAAAATTTTTAATGTATTTATTTGTTCTAAATCTGCCATGCAGAGAAGGTTAGGACTATTAAGTTAATGGACATTTGAGAACCTCATCCAATCACCCGAGTTTCTGGATTTATCAGTAATAAAGTGGGAATGAAAATAGGAGGAAAAAGTATATTTACTAGGAATGCTTCCTTTGGTGGCCTTGACCTTCTGGAAAGGAGAGCATTTCTTCTGAAATTTTTGAAAATTTCTAGCCATTTCTGCTGAACATATCCTCTGGCAAAAGATTTAATTTGAATGCACTTTATTTCATTTTCAGAGCTTGTTACCAGTTGCTGTCATAGTTTATGTTTGTCAGGGGCCAACAAGCCCTTTTAAGATGTCATGTCAACAAGAGGCTATTTGGCACTTGTGACTGCTTCCCTTGTGGCTCAGCTGGTAAAGAATCCTCCTGCAATGCGGGAGACCTGGGTTAGATCCCTGCGTTGGGAAGATCCCCTGGAGAAGGGAAAGGCTACCCACTCCGATATTCTGGCCTGGAGAATTCCATGGACTGTATAGTCCATGGAGTCGCAAAGAGTCAGACACGACTGAGTGGTTTACACTTATATTAATCTAGTGGATCTCAAACTTGACTCTGTGGCACTTCAGAAGCTACATGAAGGTATTTCAAGCCATGAATTGAATTTGTACTATTTTTTTTTAATCATTAAGGAAAATAGTAGCCACAGTTTCCTAAATTCTTAAGATCTAATCTTTTTTTCTTCAAATTTTGTATCCTACTGTTGCTTCTCTATGTCAGGATCTATTCCTGTAGTTATATTTTGGCGCAAAAAATTTATTTTCAGTTCTTTAGAGTTTGTGTGCGTGTATATGTTTGCTTATTTACTCACTCATGTCTGATTCTTTGTGACCCCATGGACTGAGGCCTGCCAAACTCCTCTGTCCATGGGATTTCCCAGGTAAAAATACTGGAGTGGGTTGCCATTTCCTACTCCAGGGGATCTTTGCACGTAGGGATCAAACCTGCGTCTCTTGCCTCTCTTGCATTGGCAGGCAGATTCTTTACCACTGCACCACCTGGAAAGTCCTGTATATAGAGTAGAATGACAATCAAAATATTAAAAAAATAATTGTAATTTTTTTCTTCATTGGTCATTGGCTAAAGAAGAATTCACACTTGTGTTGCTGATCTCTTCAGGTCTTCTTTTTGGTTACCGGGATAATGGATAGGGGTCTGAAATAGCAGAGATGGTAAATAGAGTTATGTGAGAAAGGACACACAGTTAATTGGGTATTTTTAAAAGTGGACTTAAAAGAATAACCCCATAAAATAATCTGTAACCTAAGATAATAAGTTCAGAAATGAAGAGAGAAGGAAAATGAGAGGTAGTCTAGAATTCTTACAGAAATATTAGGACAAGAAATTGTGAAGTAGCTACTGTATGTTAAGTGCAACTTTGTCTAAAGAGGTTTTCTTTTGTTGTTAGTTTGTTATTTGTTTGATAGAAATCTAAATGCTCTCTCTCCCCCATCCCCTTATCCCATTTCTTCCAATTACACTTTGCTGCTTCTTGACAGTTGGTAAAACTTGCGTCTTTTTTGATTTTTCTTTGGTGACACCTTTAGACCTGGATTGGTGTTTTATGAATGTGATAGCGTGCAGAGATAGATCATAAGGCAGCATGATGAGGAACAAAATAGCATTTAATGTGGTTTTTACCAAAACCATAAGTACATACAGATGTTTCACAACTTGAACACTTTGAAAGCCAACGATTACATCTTTCTTCCCCTGGATTCTAATCCTCTGCTCCAAGACTGCATCTGTGATCTACGTGGCACTGCTTATGAGGATCTAGAACCTGACCTTAGTGCACTAATGCTCGTGTCTTGTCTTTGGTAGAATCTTCTCTGATCCCAGCTATGCCAAGTATTGTCTCACTAACCTGACCACCAGTGGGATCCCTGGAAGTCAGTAAAGTACTGTTTGTTTACATTGTGCCTGAAACTCTTCTAAATTCTATAAGAATAAAAAAAAATGACTTACATTCCTGAGAGTTTTAATTTTCTTGTTATTTTGGCTATGGTATTGCCCAAGATGTTTAGCTTGGGGAACATGTTGTGAATTGGAATCCCTCAAACTGCACTAGTGTTGCCCTGTCATTTACTCACTCCTTGAAGGATGGCTGAGAATTAAACTGTCTTGGAAAGGAGAAGAAACTCCTGATAACTTGCAAAAAGATGTGCAGTAGATGACAACTCTGACTTCATGAATAATATTATCTATTGAAGACAAACATATAAACAGATTATAACTACATGTTTCTATCATATTGGTACACAAATGTGGTATGCAAATGTAGTAAAATAGGGGAAGCACAAGACAATAATTGGAGAGTTGTTTTAACCTTGAAGGGCTGGCTGACATAGGGAGCAAATCTGAATTGGGTTGAAAATTTTGTAGGCAAGATGAATTAGACAAATAAAAGTATAATTGAGATGATACACTATAGTGAGTGAAACAAGAGAATCTTTAGTTCAATATTAAAATTTCTAGGGAAAGCTAAGTTAAAACTGGAGATGTTGATTTCTAGAATTTAAGAATGAAGATTTAAGATATGAGTTCATGAGTATAACTCATTATTACAAATAATGGAAAATTAAAATATACATAGCATAAAAATAAGTATATAATCTTAGACTATAAAATAGTACACCATATATTTAAAACCTTGATATAGCAGTTTTTGAAAATAGGGACATCAAAAAGGCATTTTCTTTAGATCATTGAAAGTTTATAGCATTTTTAAAAATCACAGAATAATTCTCAGGTTTTAACTCTCTAGCTACTATCAGTCTAAGTGATATGCATATATATAAGTTTAAAAACTATATTTTAATTAAGTCTTCCTTTTGTGATTTCTGAAACAATTTTACAGTAATAATCAATTGTAGTAAAAACAGATCTAAGGCAAAAGGACCTAATTGCAAATTACAGGTATTTTTTCTTGCAAATGTTAAAAGAATTCTAATATCAGCTTTTAAAACTTATGTAAAATATCATTTTATACAGCTTGATTTAAGTAGCAAATAATTAACCTATATAGATAGTTTAACTAATTTACCAGTATTTAATCAGTTCAGGGTGATGATATTGTTAGAATGAGGTCATGAATTTTTTTGTTACATTTTTAATTCCTGAGAGTTGCTTGTTGGAAGCCTCAATCTAGTGAAGTTCTTAGACTTTAATGAAACATAACCTTATGTCATCTCCTTATATGTATTTATTATAATAGATAGCCATATAAATTATTTCACCTAGCATTATAAAACCAGGTAAAATTAATCAAAAAATTTTGGAGTTAAAATATGGAAAACTCTGTTAATATACTTGCAAATATAAAGAATTGCAAAGATGCTAGATATTGAAATATTACCAAAGTTAATCATTCAAAGTATCTATGTTTTATTCTAAGTAGATAAGTACTTACCCTCTCTCTTCCATCTGTCTTGATGTTTTAATCTCCCCTTAGTCTCCATTCTGATTCAGCTCCAACATTCTCTTTGACTCTCATGCATTTTCAGATTCTTCTAAAGTTTCCAGATTTCCTCACCATCTCAGCATCTTGGCTTCTACCTAGTCTCCTGTCCATTTTATTCTACTGAAATGTGTCTATTTCCAGTCTAAAGTGACCTTCCCTCTGGGAGATAGATAGTGTATCTACAATTTGCCTTATGCTAGTGTTTCTATCTCAAAAATTAGATTCTTTAGAAATGGTATTTGGGCATTCAAGCAGATTTAATACCTTCTGTTATATTGTGGATATGATTTATATTGTTTTTATCATTGTTGCTTTTCCCCAGATGACTGACGTATTGATATGTAGCCATGGCTATATGAAAAAAACCTTGAAATATTTCTGTGTTCTCTAATGTAGATGTACTTGACTTAATAGCTAGCATTCTTTAACTGTCTTTTACCATCTGCCAGGTGCCAAACTCAACAATTTAAAAATATTTTTAAAATATTTTAGTAAGAAATTGCACGGTTTCTTTTGAGTTTACTTAAACTAAAAGCTCAAAAATATGGATATTAAAATTTACTTTTAAAACCTAACTTAAATGCTCATTTTGCCTACCTGCTGTTTTGAAAACAGAATATTCCTGACTTAAAGTAAAAGTTTACTGCTGTTAAACACTCAGCTTTCTCTTGCCTACAATATATTCTTTTCTTAAAAACATTTATTAATTTGGGTTTCTGTTCGTAATCTTCCAGTGTAACTTTCAAATAATAAAGATGCTTTAAGTTAAAAACACTTCAGAAGTTTTTCTGCAGTTACACATTCCACTGTGTAAGGCCCTTGAAGTTGTTACGATTATTATAGGCTCTGGGGATTAGTATATCGTGAGATTACTAGACTTCATTATTTAGCAGCACAATGAGAGAGGGTGCACCATGAGAATATAGAGAATAAATGTCTGAGTTTTACAATTAGATGACCTCTGGATAAACATCTTCTAGCACCGTCTTTAAACACATCAAACCAACTAATTTTTATTGAGTACTAATTATACATACTATTCCCTATAAGGGATAGAAAATACAGAAAAAATATAAGACATGATTTCCATTCTCAAGAATTCTATATTCATTTTGAAGAAGGGATTTTTCAAAGAATTATCCACAGTATTATTTGCATAACAAGGCACAGAAATTGAGGATCCAAGAAATCAACAGTTGCCAAAGATGATGCAGGTGGGAAGTAACAGATGAAATTCAAATTTGCCTGTCTTGATGAAAAGGTCATACTCTTTCCTCATGTTAAATCAACTAGATTAAAAAAAAAGAGATGATCACAGGGGAAATAACTTGGAATCCTTATGTGATAGTGACTTCAGTTTTTAGCATATAGTCTCTGTTTGCTCTAGAAGAATTCAGGAGTGTTAGAGTAAACTGCGAAGTTTTCCTTCTTGGAGGAGATTGAGTTGTGTTTTGAAGTGAAGTGGCGTGAACATACACAGGAAAAAGATTAAATAGAAGGAGTTGGTACAAAGGCATGTAAGTAAAGGTAAGCTTTTTGTGTTGTTCAGATGTGGAAACTAATAAGTAGATATTGTCAGCTTATAATAGAAAGGCTCTTTTAGCAATAGCTGAGATGTAAGATTGGATAGGACATACTTGTAGTAGTAGCTACATTGATTGATCATGAATTACTCTGAGATTTTCATAGGTTGAATAGGCTGTGATCGAAGGAAATGGCAACCCACTCCAGTACTCTTGCCTAGAAAATTCCGTGGATGGAGGAGCCTGGTAGACTATAGTCCATGGGGTCGCCAACAGTCAGACACGACTGAGCGACTTCCCTTCCCTTTTCCACTGGAGTATTAATACCAAGTCTCAGTTGGTATTAAAGAGAGGTGGACAAAGTGGTGAAACGGGTTGAATAATAGGCTAAGGAGTTTTTATCAAAATGGGTAAGCCTATTGAGGGAAGAATTTTATTACTAGAAGGTCAGAGGGCACCAAACCGAGTCTTCAGAAGCAGTTGGGTTAAATGAATTCAGGAAAAAAAAGAGTTAAAAGATTTTTTTATAGGAGTGGATATGGAAGCGCCACAGTCATCACAGTTTTAAAGAGGCCCTTTGATAAAGAGCTTCGGAAACAAAGATACAGGTTTTAAAACCATGGAAGAGAAATTTTAGAGAAGAGGAGGAATGAAGGGACCATGGCTTTAGCGATGAGAAGATGGTCATTTCTTAAATGAACACAGTGAGTGGATCTCTACTAGATATTGTGTTGAACATAGCCATTATAAAGAGGTGTTCTGTCACAGAGGCAAACTGCTCTGCTGAGGTTGGTGATTCCAGTGAGGGAAATTTGTGGAGGGCAAATTTAATCAGATATGTTTTTTTTCCATAGAATGTTGGCTTACTTTTGAACCTACTGTGGGTATCCTGAAACTCTGAGAACTCCTGAAGCCATTCCAACTATTGATAATATTGTGATCCAAAATTATTTTGGCATCTCAGAATGGGGACTGTCTTGGAGACTTTACAGTGAAGAGGGACCCACATTTCTCCTTTTGGGTTTCACTGGGGCCTCTTCCATTCTGAAGAGTATAATAAATAAAATGGAGGTTAGGTCACTGTATTGTTCTCCAGGCACAAATTAGTCAGGCTGCTATTATGTCACATTCTTATGTCATAGTGAAACAACCTGCTGTTGAGAATGGGTTAGCACTGCTTTATGAGCATAACAAGAACAGAGAGGTTGCAGAGTTGTGTTGTTACATGAAGCAAGTATATAGAGCTGAAGTGACAGACTTTACCAGCAGCATATTAAAAGTGCTCTCTGGTAAAAGTTGCCATGATATTTTCAGACAGAGTGTGCGTCCAGGACACATGGAGAATGACAAGATTGTGAACATCATCTCTGAATATGAGTCATGTTAGATATATGCTCAGCTCATTTTAAAATAAAACATATTTCCCTGTAGTTTTAGGGCAAGAGAAGAGAAAATGGTTTATAACAGAAATAAAGATGTTGATCCCTGACAGCTGGTCTTTTCAGTAAATGAAAACAGCAGCTGTAGCAGTAGTGGCAACAAACTTATCAATTTCCCTTTTTATTTGAAAGGTTCCTTGGACACTTAAAAGTGCTTTTATCACAGAGTGAATGACAGGCTTTAGTGTCATCTCCAGATCTCTAAATCAAGAGTGGGTTGCCCCTATTTGAGGAATTGGGAAAACCAACACGATAATGGAAAGAAAAATAAATAAATAAATAAATAAAAAAGAAAAAAAAGCAATCATTTCAAATGTTGAGAATATTGTTGATGAAGTAGACTTAGAGACTTTTCTATGAATATGTTGTGGGGGTTACCAAAATGGTCACTGAGATTAATCCACTCTTATTTCTCTCATATCTTTACCCCCAGACCTCCTCAAAACATCAGTCCTCTTCATGCCAGTGCAAATATCACTCTGGTGTTGAAGGCTAAATTCGTTATTGGATTGTAAACCTAGAATCAAGGGAGCTAGTGCTGATTTTCTTCACAAGACCAGATCTTTTTGCGCACTTTTCACGATAAACTGTGCTGAAAGGGTAAGGTTTCTCATGTGTTTAGTTGCTCAGTCATGTCTGACTAGCCCGCCTCTGTCCATGGGATTCTCCAGGCACGAATACTGGAGTGGGTTGCCATGGCCTCCTTAAGGTTTCCCATATCAAGTCATAAAATATGTAATATTTCAAGGAGGGTGCACAATTCTGGTTATTCTGGCCATGTTTTATTTACATGGTTGGGGCAGGTATGGCAAGTAGCACTGATTATGTAGATGGAAGTCTGGAGTACTAAATTTTTTGGAATGCATTATTTTATTTTGAAAGTGTGTTTTTTTAGTGTGTTGGAACCTAAAATGCAGCAACTTAGTATAACTGAATGAATTTAGAACATAAGCAGGAAAATGTTCCTAGGATTTCTTCAACATTAGCATTTCAGATTTTTTTCTTTTGTTTTAAAATAAAGCTTATTGAAATTACAGTAAAAATACAAAAAATACAGTAATTATCAGAACAGTTAGACAGCTTTTGTGAATGGAAACAATTTGTCTCTAACCCAGAACTTTGGTTTTGTTTCTCCTACCTCTCCTGTGCTTTAGGGCAGTGTTCTAATTAGTAACTTTCTGTCAGCTTTTTTGAAAGATCAGATATTTGATGTTAATTTTTGTTTGCAGTAGTGGCCATTTTGTTAGAAAACTGTGAGCTCAAAATGTGGTATTTATTATAGTGTTATGTGTTCTTACTGAGGGAGAGGGAATATAAATAAGTGCTAATGGGTATCCTGGGTATCCTATAAAGAATAATTCATTCCCACTCAATAAATGAGAAGAGCCAGGGGTTGGGTGTGATAATATCAAGTGAACATGCTGGACTTATGAAATGATAGCAGTTATGTAGATACAGATTAAATACTTGAAAGGCAATTATTTAATTCTTCTAGGACTTATGAAATGATCATTTTTCTCCCAAGGAGAGAATTTTGGAGTCATTAAATTATGTGCATAATTTTAAGAGGATTTCTATTTTTCCTAATGAAATTCTTTATGATCTCTTCTCCAAATGTGAAGTTATTTTACTGCATCATTTATAATGCTGGAGAAAATTACACACACTGTGTGTGTGAATGTACACACACACCTGACATCCTCAGTAGATTATTTTTTAGTTTCCTGTAGATTCTGAAGTCTTTCTAGTGATGCTAGTGTAAGCAGTTACTGCTGTTAGTTTTACACAGCTATTGCTTTGTGTTACAAAGAAAATAATACTCTGGGACACTGCAGGAACAATCAGACTAAGTAATCAATTTTTTTTTTTCTTGAAGAAAATATTTGAGTGAAAGCCTTTGACCTGGTATGTTTAAAGGAAAGAATTAAATTAAAATAAGAGGAAATAGATATAGCCCAGAGATTAGCTAAGAATAACATCTGGAGTAAATAGATAATTTGACAAGAATGGAAAGTTACCTACCTACATGTCCCCAACCCACACAAGATATTTTTTGAAGTATAACCAAAAGTATTTTGACTGTTTTCCTGTGAGCAGTTCTAATCATGGATGTCCAGTAACTTCCATTGAATTGTCCTTGCATAGTCTAATTGCTGTTTTTATAAGAAATTATTTCCTGATGTTTAACCCAATTTTCCTTTATCCAAATTAACTCCATTATTTCTAGCTGGTGTAAATCACAAAAACACTAAGAAGCCTTTCATGGTTTTGTTTCTCCATAAATCTGAAGCCTTCACTGTTTTGTACGTTTGGATTTTTATACAAAGCATTTCAAAATAAATATGCAAAATACTATCCTATCAAGTTAGAAGAGTTGAAGTATGTTGAAGAGTTTCCTCTAATGTATGATGGAAGGAAATGAGAGAGGAAGATGATAAATTAGGCCAAATTTCCTCGTGACTACTAACATTTTCCCCCTGATGGTATTTGGTTTTCTGAAATAAGAAAGTCATTGGAGATACATTAGTATAATTATAGTCTACTTTTGCTTTTGTTACATTTAGTGGAGAAAATTAAAGATAGTTTTAGACATTTTGCAAGTCTTTTAATTGTGTTGGCTTTAAACTTGGAACAAACTTTTAGTGTTTATACATTTTATTAGAGTTGGAACAAAATTTTTAAATACACAAGGCAACTCTCAAAATTAAGAGTGAAGAGATAATTGTTTTATCTCCTTCCTAAAATTCTTCCCTTCATGTCCTTATTAATCTGAGTCATCCATGTTATGCTCAGTTGCTGAGTCATGTCCAACTCTGTGACCCCATGGACTGTAGCCCTTCAGGCTCCCCTGTTTATAGGATTTCCCAGGCCAGAATACTGGAGTGGGTTGCCATTTCCTTCTCCAGGGGATCTTCCCAACCCAGAGATCAAACCTGCATCTCCTGCATTGGCAGGTGGATTCTTTACCACTACCCGGGAAGCCCCATGAGTCTTACAAATCCAGTTTAGAATCTCTGTGTTAGTACATTCACTGTTTCAGTCACTTGCCTTCTCATCAGCTCACAGTCTGACCCACTAGCATCACTCCTATTAAGGGTTAAAAATCTCAGAAATGTATAGATATTCAATATTTCGTCAATTTGATATCAAATAACACTTAAGAGTCAACATCATTATATAAATGAAGTGTGTCTGTGTGTGGAGTGATAGATTGTATGGGGTTGAATAGTTACTCTCATTGCACAAGCTAACGACTTTTGTGCAAGTTATTTAACCTCTCTGTACCTCAACTTGCTTGTCTACAAGTTGAGTATAACAGTAATATCTACCTCATGATGGTGTGAGGACCAAATGGGTAAATATTTACAAAATTAAAAAAAAAAACACTTAGAAAATTTCCTGACACAGAGTAAGCACTTACTAATAATTGTCTAGTTTTGGTAGTAACAATAATTCATAGAAAAATGTGATTTATGTTTTTCACCAAGGGAAAAATGTGGGCAATGTGCTATACACAAGTAATGAAGTACACAAAATGTGATATACAAAAGCAATGAAATTTTGATACATACTACACCATGAATGGAAGTTAAGTACATTCTGAAAGAAATGTCAGACACACAAGCCATCAATATCTCTTTCCCTATCTTCTTCCATCTTTGGTTTCTGCAGCATCTGCAGTCTGGCTTCAGAGAAAACTGGAAAGAGGGGGTTATGGAGAATATTTAAGAACGAAGCAGGAGAAAGAAAGAGAAAAAGCAAAATAGTGAGGCAGAAGAAGAGGTGCAGGAGAGGGGATTAATCTGCCTTTCCATGGCTTTAGAGAATTCTTTAGTTTTATTTCCTCTGGGAAAAAAAGGCAGCTTTTTGATTAAAAAATTAAATTTCCCATTAATTTTATTCTTCACCCATAGTATATTAATTGGGAGACTCTGATAGCTTCCAGATTTACTGACAAAAGAACACTTCTGGGCTGGTACAGAAGACAGATCTGGTGGTCAGCTAACTGCCTTTCCCTACTTCTCCCAGTTCTCTGAGAGTGAAAGAAGGCACATTTCATAAAGAAAGTCATTTGATGAGCATCTCAGGGTTGGATTGAGAAAGAATGTGGCTTTCAGTCACAGAATTTCGGAAAAAAATAAGGGACCATGTGACAATAACAGGTTGTTTGTTTATAGAGTCTCTGTGCACAGAATATCTTAAAACAAATTTGTTAATTTGCCTCAAGGAAAAGAAGGATCATGATGGTCAGATATTTGGATATAAAAAGCCATGCTATATTAGCGTTAGAAAAAAATCATGAAGATGTCTTTAGTTGTGTACCATGAATAAACTGTTTCATTTTATATTTTTTTCTTTGAGGTGAAATTGAGTTGCTTTTGTTTAATTATTAAATTTGACTTCTTGTACTTAAGAAAATAAGGGTTATGGGTTTAAAACATTAAGAATATATTTGATTCACATTACTTGACCTAAAGGAAATCAAATTGTCTATGATTATGATGAATGGGATTTTCTAGGAAGTGAAATTGGTTCAATCAGAGCAATTACTGTTTCTCATTGTTGTTAGCCCACAGTAGAGCCAATCTTTCTGCTATTCTTTACAGATGTCTCGCGAATATTATAGTTAGTTTGTCTTACCCAAAGGTGAAGGAGGCATTTCAGGATAAATTGTTAAACTATCAGAAGGTTACATGTGGATAATGATGAGTTTTTGGCAAAAATCACAATGTCTGAGGCACATTTTTTGGGAAAAGAATTGACTAACCTTTCCTTATTTAAGCAGTTGCATATAATCAAATATCATTGGATAATATTTAGTAAAACTTGTTCTGCTTCGAATTGGAAAGGAGGATTTGAGGAAACAACATAAGCTCAGTGGAAACATAGATTTAAATTTTTTTAAGAATTCATTTCTTTAAAGATCAGACTTACTTAGATTTACAGTAAAATTGGGTTTTAGTTCTAGAAGGTCTTGTAGGTCTTCATAGGTTCAACTTCTTCTTCTTCAGCATTACTGGTTGGAGCATAGACTTGGATTATGCCTTGGAAACGAACAGAGATCATTCTCTCATTTTGAGATTGCATCAAAGTACTGTATTTCGGACTCTCTTGTTGACTATGATGGCTACTCCATTTCTTCTAAGGGATTCTTGCCACAGTAGTAAACATAATGGTCATCTGAGTTAAATTCACCCATTCCAATCTATTTTAGTTCGCTAATTCCTAAAATGTCAATGTTCACTCTTGCCATCTCCTGTTTGACCCCTTCCAATGTGCCTTGATTCATGGACCTAACATTCCAGGTTCCTATGCAGTATTGCCTTTTACAGCATCGGACCTTGCTTCCATCACCAGTCACATCCACAACTGGGTGTTGTTTTTGTCTTGGCTCAGTCTCTCCATTCTTTTTGGAGTTATTTCTCCACTGATTTCAGTAGCATATTGGGCACCTCCCGACCTGGGGAGTTCATCTTTCAGTGTCCTAGAGGAAATCAGGCCTGAATGTTCATTGGAAGGACTGATGTTGAAGCTGAAACTCCAATACTTTGGCCACCTGATAGGAAGAGCTGACCCTTTTGAAAAGACCCTGATGCTGGGAAAGATTGAAGTCGGGAGGAGAAGGAGATGACAGAGGATGAGATGGTTGGATGGCATCACCAGCTCAATGGGTATGAGTTTGAGTAGACACTGGAAATTGGTGATGGACAGGGAGGCCTGGCGTGCTGCAGTCCATGGGGTTGCAAAGAGTCGAACACGAATGAGTGACTGAACTGAACAATAAAATTGTGAGGAAGGTATACAGATTCCCCACATACTCTCTGCCTTGACACATGTATAGCTTCTCCATTATCAACATAGGTCACCAAAATATACTTTTTTAAAAATCAAGGATTAACTTATATCAACACATCAATCATTGTTATGCAGTTGCTAAGTCATGCCTGACTTTTTGCAACCCCATGAACTGCAGTACACCAGACTTCCCTGTCCTTTACTATCTCCCAGAGTTTGCTCAGACTCATGACCATTGAGTCAGTAACACCATCCAGCCATAATCAACCGAAATCTGTAGTTTACCTAAGAGGTCAATCTTGATGTTGTATATTCAGTGGGTTTAGAAAAACTGATAATGGTTTAAGTACTACTGTCAAAGAAAAGCCAGGGCTGGACAGTAGGTAAATTGGGAAAAAACAGATTATATTCAGATCCATTATAGTAGGGGAGGGAGATGTCATTGTAGAACTGGGCTCCATTCTGAATACTGCAAGGAAAAGTGGGGACTTAAGGCCAAGGAATGTGGTGATCATAAGTGGAGAAAAAATTGTTAAGAGGAAACATGAAGGCTAGGTTGTTGTTGTTCAGTTGCTTATTCATATCTGACTCTTTGCAACCCCATTGACTATAGCAAACCAGGCTTCCCTGCCCTTCTCCATCTCCCAGAGTTTGCTCCAACTCATGTTTAATTGATGATGCCATTCAACCATCTCATCCTCTGTCACCCTCTTCTCTTCCTGCCTTCAGTCTTTTCCAGAATCCATGTCTTTTCCAGTGAGTCAAGGGCTAGGGGATCTTGCTAAACTGACACAACAGGATTCTTGGTGATCAGGCCAGAGTGATCAAATATCACTGGTGAGGGGGATGGTGGAAGATAAGGATCTTGATTAGATATTGAGGGTGCTTCTGCTGCTGCTGCTGCTGCTGTAAGTCATGTCAGTCGTGTCCGATCTGTGCGACCTCATAGACTGCAGCCCACCAGGCTCTGCCATCCCTAGGATTCTCCAGGCAAGTACACTGGACTAGGTTGCCATTTCCTTCTCCAATGCATGAAAATGGAAAGTGAAAGTGAAGTCACTCAGTAGTGTCTGACTCTTAGCAACCCCATGGACTGCAGCCTACTAGGCTCCTCCGTCCATGGGATTTTCCAGGCAAGAGTACTGGAGTATGTCACCAGTGCTTTCTCTGATATTGAGGGTGAGCTAATACCAAAGGTGGGGATTCCGCTTTAGCAGAGTTCGGAAACTAGATTCCATAAGGAAGTGTAGAAGATTAAGACATCTGAGTAAAATTTGCTTATTCAAAGAATCTTGGGCGACACAAAATGTGATATTTATTAGCATTTTATATAAGGAAAAATTGGAAAATGAGAGTGGAATGCTAATCTCATAGTTCAGTTAACTCTGGATGAAAACTTTTCAAAATTACTCTTCCTTTCCAAGGGTGTCAGTGCTCTTCTCCCACTACCTGTATGTGGCCACGTGTACATGTATACACATATACATGTGCTACACACACACACAGAGGCATGTGATAGTGGAGTAAATAATGAATACTGAGCTTCTGAAAAGGTGCTCACCCAGCTATAGAGCCATTCTGATGTGAGCTTTTTCACTTCTGGATTTTTTTAACCTTTAAAGATAGCCTTTGCCAAGCTTTAAATGTGTTTATAAGGACATCACTAGAAATTATTGTAATGCTCTTCTGTTGTCCTAATGGGGCGGTGTCAACACCATTTCATTTTACTGTAATCATATATTTAATGGATGTTTTTGCAAATATCTGAATGAAACTTCCTTTTCAGGACAATTGTTTATTAATTTGAGAAATTGTATTTAGATTATATCTATCTGCTACCAAGATGCCAGGTAAAGATGGATAAATCATGCTGTAAAATGGTAAAACTGTATGTGTTCCCTCTAGAAAAAGAAAGTATTCTGAGGAGCATCATAATGCCCATCTGAATGCAAGTATCTTCCAAGTGGCTGCTGTGTGCCTGAAATATGCAGCACTAGTCTAGAAATGGTGTGTAGGTGTGAAAAGTCTGTTTAATTTTGAACATAGCTCTTGAATTCAGGAACACATTTAGCCACGCCTATAAATTAACGCTTTTGTGCATATTTGGTTATTGTATTAGTTGATTATCACATTAGAAAGTGGAAAACAACACTGAGGAGGAAGGCATGGGTTGTGAAGCTTTCTTTTGAAGCAAATCACAGTACTGGCCAATCCTACAGCATATTGATCTATGTCAGAAACCCCTACTGGGGAGAAGATTTAGTACTAAGGAACAAATTTCCAAGTAATACCAAAATAATTTGTGGAGATGGTTCAAGATCTGACTTTGAATTCTTAAATTTTGTTAGAGAGTAAGTATGAGCTATTTCAAATCCTGAAAGATGATGCTGTGAAAGTGCTGCACTCAATATGACAGCAAATATGGAAAACTCAGCAGTGGCCACAGGACTGGAAAAGGTCAGTTTTCATTCTAATCCCCAAAAAAGGAGATGCCAAAAAATGCTCAAACTACTGCACAATTGCATTCATCTCACACGCTAGTAAAGTAATGCTTAAAATTCTCCAAGCCAGGCTTCAGCAATACATGAACCATGAACTTCCAGATGTTCAAGCTGGTTTTAGAAAAGGCAGAGGAACCAGAGATCAGATTGCCAATGGATCATCAAAAAAGCAAGAGAGTTCCAGAAAACCATCTATTTCTGCTTTATTGACAATACCAAAGCCTTTGACTGTGTGGATCACAATAAACTATGGAAAATTCTGAAAGAGATGGGAATACCAGACCACCTGACCTTCCTCTTGAGAAACCTGTATGCAGGTCAGGAAGCAACAGTTAGAACTGGACATGGAACAACAGACTGGTTCCAAACAGGAAAAGGAGTACATCAAGGCTGTATATTGTTACCCTGCTTGTTAAACTTATATACAGAGTACATCATGAGAAACACTGAGCTGGAAGAAGCACAAGCTGGAATCAAGATTGCTGGGAGAAATATCAATAACCTCAGATATGCAGATGACCCCACCCTTATGGCATATATTGAAGAGGAACTAAAGAGCCTCTTGATGAAAGTGAAGCAGGAGAGTGAAAAAGTTGGCTTAAAGCTCAACATTCAGAAAACTAAGATCATGGCATCTAGTCCCATCACTTCATGGCAAATAGATGGGTAAACAGTGGGAACAGTGGCTGACTTTATTTTGGGGGGCTCCAAAATCACTGCAGTTGTGATTGCAGCCATGAAATTAAAAGACGCTTACTCCTTGGAAGGAAAGTTATGACCAACCTAGACAGCATATTAAAAAGCAGAGACATTACTTTGTCAACAAAGGTCTGTCTAGTCAAAGCTATGGTTTTTTGCAGTGGTCATGTATGGATGTGAGAATTGGACTATAAAGAAAGCTGAGCACCAAAAATTGATGCTTTTGAACTGTGGTGTTGGAGAAGACTCTTGAGAGTCCCTTGGACTGCAAGGAGATCCAGCCAGTCCATCCTAAAGGAGATCAGTCCTGGGTGCTCACTGGAAGCACTGATGTTGAAGCTGAAACTCCAATACTTTGGCCACCTGATGCGAAGAGCTGACTCATTGGAAAAGACCTTGATGCTGGGAAAGATTGAAGGCGGAAGGAGATGGGGATGACAGAGGATGAGATTGTTGGATAGCATCTTCGACTCAATGGCCATGGGTTTGGGTGGACTCTTGGAGTCGATGATGGACGAGGAAGCCTGGCATGCTGCGGTTCATGGGGTCACAAAGAGTCACACATGACTGAGCAACTGAAGTGAACTTAACTCTTTATAGCCAGATGTCTATTTATTTAAAGATAGTGTTGAAGTGTGGTGATTAGAGCTAATAGAACCATCTGACAAAAAATGTTCTGAGGAGACAGTGCAGTAGACTGAAGAGTTAGGAATATTTTATTGACACTTTTTATTAATTGAGTAAAAGTGAAAGATTTCTGTACTTTAACATCTAGCTCTAATTAATGGCTAGAACAGTCAAAGTTGTGTGAAATTGTTCTGAACCTAAGCTGGTAAAATTCTTGTTCTATCTGCCAAGGGTCTGACATTCCTGACTGAGTTTTTGGACTGATAGGATGAGAAATGTGAACACTGAAGAGGAATCACAGTGTGGTGGTCTGTCTTTTCAGTGCCATTGGATGGGGCAGTGGCAAGGCAGAGGAAGGGGAGGAAGCAGGAATGAGCACTGGACATAGACTTCTGCTGCCTAAAAGAGTGATGTGCTTTACATACCAGACTGAATTGATACTTTAGTTACCGCTGCAGTTCTGGATTTTTCACATAGTTTGGAAAAAAAAAAGAAACAGCATTTCTTATCTCTATGCCACAAATTCCTTATTCTCTAGGGTGTGACATGAACTTCAAGTTTCTTGGCCTACAGAGTAAGGAGTAAGGATAATCAGTGTAAGCGGACCTGAGGAAAGTACTCACGTGAGTGTCACTCCCTGTTAGATCACCGGCACCATTCACTTGTGTGCGGCAAGGTTGGCAGTCCATTTCTTGAGTGAAGGACTGACCTCAAGAGCGCCTTAACACTTCACAGTTCATTCAGATTAGGAACTGTCAAACCATTGTAAAGAGAAACTGCTTTTTATTTCCATGAAGCCTTGATTTAAACATACACGTACTTGACAAATATTTTATGAGTTCCTCATTTGTATTTTATTGAGATATAATTGACATATTATATAGGTTTAAGATCTATAGTCTGTTGATTTGATACCTTTATATATACAATATGATTGCCACCTTAGCAGTTAACACCTCTATCATGTCACATAATTGGTTTTTTGTTTGTTTTTTTGTGATGAGAACAATTAAGATTTAGTTTCTTAGCAAGTTTAAAGTGTATAATATAGTATTGTTGACTGTATTTACTATGCTATGCATTAGTTTTTCAGAAATTATGTACTAGTTGCAAGTTTGTACCTTTAAATGTCATTTGCCCAGTTTCCCCATCCTGCACTTCCTGATAGTCACCTCTGGCCTCTTGGTTTTTATGAGTTCAGCATTTTTAGATTCCACACATAAATGATAACCATACAGTGTTTGTTTTCCTCTGTCTGACTTACCTCACTTAGCATGATACTCTCAAGGTTCATCCATATTGTTGCAAATGGCAGGATTTCCCTCTTTTTCATGACTGATTATTTTCCATTGTGTGTGGGTGTCCACATGTGCTTCTTCAGACATTTATCTCTTGTCGAACACTTAGATTAGTTCCATGTGTGTAATGCTGCTAATACTGTGTGTAATGCTGCATAGCTATGATCATGGCTATGCAGATACCTCTTCCAGATACTGATTTCAGTTCCTTTAGATATAAATCCAGGAGTGCTATAATATATGGCAAATCAACTTTTAATTTTTTAGGAATCTCCATACTGTTTTCTTTACTAACTGTTCCACTTTACAGTTACAACAAAAATGCATAAAGGCTTCCTTTTCTCCAGATCCTTGCCAGTCTTTGTTATCTCTTGCCTTTTAGTAATAAGCCTCTTAACAGATGTGAAATGATATCTCGTTGTGATTTTGATTTGCATTCCCCAGATTCTTAGTGATAGTGATCATTTTTTCACATTACCTATCAGCCAATTGCATGTCTTCTTTGGAAAAATGTCTATTCAGGCAGGTCCTTGGCCCATTTTTAACTGGAAAACAAGCTTTTTTGTTAATAACTTTGTATGAGTTATTTACATATTTTGGATATTACTCCCTTACCAGCTATATGGTTTGTGAATATTTTCTCCCATACTATAGAGAAATCAATTTACTAATTATTTACTATATAGTAGCTCTTTAGTTTAATGTGTTCCCTCTTGTTTATTTCAGTTTTTGTTGCCTGTGCTTTTGCTATCTTATCCAGGAAATCATTGCCAAGGCCAGTGTCAGGGATCTTTTACTGTATGCATTCTTTTAGTTTTATAGTTTCTGTTCTTTCATTTAAGCTTTTGATCCACTTCAAGTTATTTCTTGTGAGTGGTATAAAATATGGGTCCAGTTTCATTATTTTGCACACAGATACCTAGTTTTCCCAACACTATTTATCGAGGAGACTTTTCTTTCCCCATTTGTGTTTTGACCTTCTTGTCAAAAATTAGTTTACCATACATGAGTTTGTTTGGGTCTGAACTCTGTTTTGTTTCACTGGTCTGTGTGCCTGTTTCTATGCCAGTATCATAATGTTCTAATCATTATAACTTTGTAATATAGCTTGAAATCAGGAAATGTGATGCCTCTAGTTTTGTTCTTTCTCAAGATTGCTTTAGCTATTTACAGTCATTTGTGGTTCCAAACAAATTTTAGAATGTTTTTTTTTCTTAAATCTGTGAAAAATGCCATTGGAATTGTGATTGGAATTGCATTAAATATGTAGATCTCTTATGGCAGAAAATGAAGAAGAACTAAAGAGCCTCTTGATTAAAGTGAAGAGGAGAATGAAAAAGTGGGCTTAAAGCTCAACATTCAGACAACTAAGATCATGGCATCCAGTCCTATCACTTCATGGCAAATAGATGGGTAAACATTGGCTGACATTATTTTTATGGGGCTCCAAAATCACTGCAGATGGTGATTGCAGCCATGAAATTAAAAGACGCTTACTCCTTGGAAGGAAAGTTATGACCAACCTAGACAGCATATTAAAAAGCAGAGACATTACTTTGTCAACAAAGGTCTGTCTAGTCAAAGCTATGGTTTTTTGCAGTGGTCATGTATGGATGTGAGAATTGGACTATAAAGAAAGCTGAGCACCAAAAATTGATGCTTTTGAACTGTGGTGTTGGAGAAGACTCTTGAGAGTCCCTTGGACTGCAAGGAGATCCAACCAGTCCTTCCTAAAGGAAATCAGTCCTGAATATTCATTGGGAGGACTGATGTTGAAGCTGAAACTTCTATACTTTGGCAAAGAGCTGACTCATTTCAGAAGACCCTGATGCTGGACAGGATTTAGGGCAGGAGGAAAAGGGGATAACAGAGGATGAGATGGTTGGATGGTATCACCGACTCAATGGAGATGAGTTTGGGTAGACTCTAGGAGCTGTGATTGACAGGCAGGCCTGGTGTGCTGCAGTTCATGGGGTCACAGAGAGTTGGGCTCGACTGAGTGACTTAACTGAACTGAACTGAACTTATGGATGTTTTCACACTATCAATTCCTCCAATTTAAAAACATGGGCTATTTCCCCACTTATTTGTGTCATCTTTAAACTATTTCATAAATGTCTTACAGTTTTCATTTTCCAGATATTTTTCCTCCTTTGTTGTATTTTTTCCCTAAGTATCTCAATGATTCAGATGCTTTTGTAAATAGAATTATTTTCTTAATTTCCCTGACAAATAATTGTTGTTAATGTGTGGAAATGCAACTGATTTCTGTATGTTGGCTTTGTATCTTGCAACTTTACTAAATTAATTTATTAGTTTTGACAATTTTAAGTGGAGTCTTTGGAGTTTACTATATGTCAGATCCTGTCACCAGCAAATTGCAATAATTTTACTTTTTCCTCTCTGATATGGATGATTTTTATTACTTTTTCTTGCCTAATTGTTCTGAATAGGACTTCTAATACCATGTTAAATATAAATGGCAAGAGTGGGCATCCCTGTCTTGTTCCTAATCTTAGAGGAAAGGATCTTAAATTTACCATTGAGTTTGATATTAACTGTGGGCATTTCATATATGGCCTTGAATTAGACAGATGAACATTTCTTTTACACCCAGCTTGTTGAGCTTTTTTTTCTTTGTCATAAAAGGATTTTTTTTAACAAATGTTTTTTTCACGTCTATTGAGGTTACTATATAATTTTTATTTTTCATTCTGTTAGTCTGGTGTATCATATTTATTGGTTCACATATATTGAACTATATCCTTGCATCCCTGGAGTAAATCCCACTTGATCATGGTGAATAATCCTCTTACGTATTAATGAATTTTTGTTCTGGCAACTTGCTGTCATATAAGTAAAATCTTTGATAACTACTGAAGATAAAGCAGTGGACATGGTCTTGTTCTATTTCTCCTAGATGGTTGCTGGAAAGACAAACTGGTCATTTTAAATGTTGATTTTGGCAGATACTTTGAAAAAGAAGTCACTTGTGCAATATGGATACATGAGGAACAAAGAGATAAGTTTGTATTGTGATTGGGGAAAGCATTTCAGAGGGCAGGATATTTGAGACCTAAAGAAGATGAGGGAGCTGATTATGAAGTACAAAGAAGCAAGTGCTGACAGAAAAGAGACTCTACTGTTTGTATTCCCTTTGACTCTGATGTGCTCTGAAAAGCTCGAGAGGAAAGATGTTAAATAATGTCTCTCAGTCATCAAATGGAGAAGGAAATGGCAACCCACTCCAGTGTTCTTGCCTGGAGAAGCCCAGGGACAGAGGAGCCTGGCGGGCTGCTGTCTGTGGGGTCGCACGGAGTTGCACATGACTGAAGCGACTTAGCAGCCCAGTGGTCATCAAACAAAATTTTAGTTTTGTTCAGTAGACTGGATTATATATATCTGTAACATATAATCTCCCTATTTAAAATAAAATTACTTTTGCTAATTGAATATTTTAAAAACAGTGTGCTTTATACAGTTTTGAGGAAGTTAGGCATTGTTATTAATGGAAGACATGTTTTCACAAAGGATTATTGCTGTCTACCTTGTGGAGATAAGCCTAATATAGATGACTTGGTGCTTTTGTTATGGCAGGTGTTTGGCGTGTTTGCTGAGTTGAATTGCCGCTCATAGTGTGCCATACTAGGTCCCTCACAGTTAGACATTTTCATATTGAGTTACAGAATTGCCCATTTCCAGGGATATATGCATTGAACAGCTCTCTGCAGTCTCACGTAGGGAGAAGATCAGATGAATGATTTCTGGATCTTGCTCACCAAAAAATAATCTGTTTAGGACGCACAGTCTTTAGGCAAAATTATTATTTCTGCTGTAGAGAGGAAGAAGCTTAAATGTTCAGGGACTTGCTCAAAGTCCTATAGCACACTTCACATTTTTATATGGCATTTTTATCATAAAGTAAACATGCTTACTCTCTTCCTGAAGAGATATGTGTCAAGTAGTTATATTCTGGTGGGATACGTTTAAATCATTTCCACATGTCTTTCCACATATCTGCAGGAAATCAGTGGCACAGCTGTATATAAAACCTAGGATGTTTGACCCGGGTGATTTTGAACTCTGTTCTTATAAACAAAAGCAAACATTGTGACTCATTTTAGTATGAATCTGTTTTTCTGAAGCCTTATAGAAAGAAAAGATGTCAGGGATCATATATGAAATTGAACCACAGGTGAGTAAACTGCTTTATAGTCTGGAGAAAAGTTTAAGTATTATCATTTAACAATATAAAAACTACACATATAAACTATCATTAGTAAATCCATGTTTTGAATGTTCTTGGAAGCCTTAACTGAAGTGTGGCTTTTTAGGAGTATCTCCTCTATCCTAAGAATCTCTAATTTGTGTTCATGTTAGGATATAGGCAAAACTGCCAAGTTTGCTTTTTTTTTGAATTCTGTTTATGCTCTTTCTCCTTCTCTCATTCTCTACTCCATTGTTTCCTCAAAACACAACTTTGAGTGTGGAATGTTCTCATTTTCCTCCTTTTGGTGCACTTGAAGCCTCTTTTGTGAAGTAGACTAGATAAGTCTACTCTTTCTTCATATCTCTTTGCTCTCTCTTTTTTGCTCTGATAATCTGATTAATTAATATTCCTTACGGTTTTAATGACTGCTAATAGATTAATGCATCTTAATGACTGTTAATGGCTTAATCTGTTAAACCTCCTGGGTGAAATATTTGCATCTTAAAAGGGCTTTTTGGAATCATAACCTTATTTAAAGAGATGACTCTGTGAAAATCTAAAACCTGTTGACAAATCACTAGGGAGAATAAAATATTAGATTTTTAAAAATATTTTAATATTTATGAGAACAAGGATACATTCTCAAAATTGATATAATGATAAAGCACTCATAGTGCAATTTGAAGCATTCCTTTTTTAATCTTTAGTGATGCATAAAATAACATTGTGTTTCAAAATCAGTGATATCTTAGATTTGATGAAATATGGTAGCTATATTTTGCCACCCTTCAGAATATGCCTGTTGTAGATGGTAACTACCTCCCTTATTACAGTTCATTCTCACACTCTCACACAAACTCACTTCTGCATAAACAAACCCAAATAAACGCATCCCCACACCACTGAACTATGATCATTCCCTAGTTAACTGCTGTGGAAGCATCAATTAAAATTTGAGCTTTTTGTGTTTTATTGTCCATATTAAAGGTTTCATAATCTTAGTTTAATAATATTTATAAGAAATTTTTACTGGAAATGATATTTTATTTATAGCATTTATTTGTATAAATAATGTATAATGTCTTTTGTAATACTTGATTGCTTTTATTTTGTCTCACTTTGCTTTGAGATAGAAGTGATAAACATGAGTAAATACCACAGATGAATATAGTGTCTTGAAGGACTGGCTATCTTTTTAAAGATGAAAAGGCTTTGTATCTGTAATTACTGATCATGTGATACACAGTTTCAAATAAAAGACTTAGTGTCATTCTTTCTTTTTGGAAGACATTAGAAACAATTGCAGAATAAAAAGCAAGCTCATCAACAGCAGAAAATCAGTCAGGAAACTGGCTAAAATTCAGCTCTTTGTGTTCTTGAGAGTGAAAGCTGTAGCTGAGTGAAAGCTCTCCAATTTTCTACCATGCAAATCCATTGCCTCCTTTTAGATTGGTTTACTCTTTTGAAGCAGTTAAGTAGTAGCATTTCTTGGCAAGAAGAATATTTATTTAAATAATTCTGTGCAAATTCTGTTTAATTTATTCCTTCTGCCTCCCATTCTACTCCATTGCCTTCCCTGTACTACCAGCTTCTTATATCCACTTGGGTTATGATATATGGACACTTGTTATGTTCCTTTAGGATGCCTTTTCATTTTAATTTCTTTTAAGTTAAAAATTGGGGCAGGGTAGTTCAGGATTTTTAAAAAAAATGCAGTACCAATCATATTTTCACTAATGACAATAAGTATATATTTTATCATTATTCTTTGTAAAGGGCTTCCCAGGTGACTTAGTGGTAAAAAATCTGCCTGGAAATGCAGGAGATGGGAGAGATGCAGTTCAATCCTGGGTTGGGACGATCTCCTGGAGTAGGAAATGGCAACCAACTCCAGTATGCTTTCATAGAAAATTCCATAGACAGAGGAGCCTAGCGGGCTGCAGTCCATGGGGTTGCAATGAGTTGGACACAACCGAGCAGCTGAGCACACAGATTCATTCTTTGTGAATGAACAGGATTTTATCATTATAGCCTTATATTTAGAAGTTTTCCAAAGGTTTGAAAGTTGGATTGATTTGGCAGGGCCACTATTATGCATATATTTTGTAGGTTGCAGAATATATGGTGAAATTTGAAAATATCAAGATCTATTATTTTCATTGAATTCCCAGTATATATGGCATAAAATTTTTTAATAAAATTCTAAACTCTCTGGTGACTGTGAAATGTTGTTATTAAATCATTAGCTCCTTCCTAATGTGTTAGCCTGGATTAGGACTTTTCCTACTAACAATTTTCAAAAAGAAGTGACCTGGGTAAATGAGAAATAGGACAGGAGACTGTTACTGTCAGAACCTGATGCGGTGCTCATAAGCAAATAAAAAGGGTTTGAGAGTATGGAAAAAGACAAAAAGTTCACTTTATTTTATTTTTGCCTAGGGTTAGCCCAGAGGCTTTGGAAATGAATGGCCAGCTTGTGGTTGAACGCAGTGTTGCAAAAATTAACATCATGTTAACATACAAATCTGTACCTTTTGAACTCTGATTGCATTTTCAAGTGAAACTACATCCTTTAGCTGCCATGCTGTTACATAAAGAAAGGAGGTGTGTATTTAGAAGGTACCCATGAAAGCCTGGCAGACCAAGGATCTGAATGAAAGGTTGTTTTGTCAAGAAAGGCACCTATGAGTCTATTACAAGTACAATACAGTGTGGTCTATAATGAATCTCCATCCCTAGAGAGCTCTTAAAATAGAATAAATAGCTAGGTCTTTGGATGGTTTAAGCATTAAACTGCCTGAAGGAAAAGATCTTCTCAGATGACCTCCCAGTGCCCCTTTTAGCTTTGTAATTCCAAGTCTCAGATAGTTGGCTTATGAAGTGCACTGAGCATATAAATGTGTGCAGGTATGTTCGGTGTGGATATATAGATACGTGGGGGTATGTAGATATGTGTGTATTGTGTGTATGTAAAAACGTACCTATCCTAGGAATGTTGTCTATGTTTAACATTTTTATGCTTCTTTTTTCTCACCCTGTTACTCTGTACAGACACTTTCTCTCTCCCTCCATCCTTTCGTTGCTCTCCCCGTATATGCAACTGTGCAAAAATATATTGTGTCTGAAGTTGGATGGCAAATGTATGTGGTTCTTGAAGGTTTAGTTTCCTTACTGAATGATTTTATCCATGATATTTTCCAAATGGAGAGCTATATGCATGTTTAATTAGAAGTATTAATGGCAGAGGGTGAAAGGAATGTATTAGTTTTGTTGTTTATTAGGAGAAAGAAACAGAACATGTAGTTTAGTATGGTGACATATGATATTTATATTTACCACTAGAGAAGGAGCATGTGGGGTAGAATCAATATCTACTTTTAGTTTGTTGTTTGTGGACTGTAGAGGGTTTTCTGAAATAGTCCTTCTGATAGAGGTTTAAGACTGCTGAGAAACATTTGTGCATTGTGACTTGGCTTTAATGTTTAATAACTGTAGTTGGTCAAAAAGCTGAAATCCAAAAAATGTCATGTGACTTAGCAAGCACATAGGAATAAAACCACCAAGCTCTGGGTCAGACACTTTCAACTGAGAGGACTCTTCCTGAAAAGTAAATATGAGCACTCCTGAAAAGTAAATATGAGCAAATATGAATGCATACTTGCATTCATGACAGAAAGCAACCTGCCCTGTTGTAATTCCTGTGACCGTCATTGTGGGGAAAGTTCAAATCCTTGTACATGGTTGAGTTTAGCACCACCTCTGTAGCTGTTTGCAGATAATGAGCTTGTCTGTCCACAAGGAGCTGGTCATTTTCGGAAGGTGGAGATTTAATCAGAATGTAGAGAATTGATTACAAGTCTTTGTTACTTTTACTTATTCTAAATGAAAAAGCATTTCATTTCTTAGCTCTCCAGTATTCCTTCTCATATTTTAACTTTACAGTAGCTATTCATAGGAGTGTGTGTGTTTGTGTGTGTATTTGGTAACAAATTCTGAAGGACAGGCAGTTCTTGTCCACTTGCTCACAGACAATACTGATAGTATTGCACTTAGCTCAGGCCCTGTTTGGCCTGCATTTGCTGCAGGTGCCAAACTCTGCAATCTGGTTACTCTGTTATCCCTCATCAGTTTTCTTATGTGGTTAGGAAAAGAACACTTCTTTGGGCAAGATGCTAGGTGCAGCTGTTTAATAGGAACCAAAGATTCCTTCCTGGTTCTTGGAAAAAAAAATCATTACCATCAGCAGCACCTTGAGAATAGAAAATTTGAAACCCTGCTCATATAATACATAAAATGTATGTTTATATAGCTAATACAGATTGAAAAAAATAAAATGTACGTTCTGTTCTTAAAAAATAAAAATCTAATGAGAATTGAATGTCTAAAAATATTTAAGAAACATTGCTTTGCTTCTAATTTCTGATTTCTCTTTGGACAAATGATTGAGTAGTTATGTATACTTATAATTTATTTTTCTAGAATGGAGCTGCAGGAGTTGCTTGTATATTTTTGAGATTGTTTGTCCGTTGCTTCATTGGCTATTATTTTCTCCCATTCTGAAGGCTGTCTTTTCACCTTGCTTATAGTTTCCTTTGTTGTGCAGAAGCTTTTAATTTTAATTAGGTCCCATTTGTTTATTCGTGTTTTTATTTCCAATATTCTGGGAGGTGGGTCATGGAGTATCCCGCTTTGGGTTATGGCAGAGAGTGTTTTGCCTATGTTATCCTCTAGGAGTTTTATAGTTTCTGGTCTTATGCTTAGATCTTTGATCCATTTTGAGTTTATCTTTGTGTATGGTGTTAGAAAGTGTTCTAGTTTCATTCTTTTACAAGTGGCTGTCCAGTTTCCCCAGCACCACTTTTAAAGAGGTTGTCTTTTCTCCATTGTATATTCTTGCCTCCTTTGTCAAAGATAAGGTGTCCATAGATGCGGGGATTTATCTCTGGGCTTTCTATTTTGTTCCATTGATCTATATTTCTGTCTTTGTTAAGTTGTTGTAGGGTTTATAGAAAAAGTGGAGGACATGATTGGGCAAGCCCTCTCAGTGCAAGACTCTCTAGAAAACTATCGCCAGATGATGCTTAGAGTATGTTAGATGATGCCTCTTTCTCACTCTCTCTCTGCTTATTTTATAACTGCCTTGTTACAATCTGAGTGAGAGTGAGGATAAAGTTGATGTGAAGCTTGGTCACCAGAATGAGATAGGTGGTCAGAAAGAGGTTATTTGCTTGTCAAGTTGGTCTGGGTTACATGGCCCTTTGTTGGGCAGTATCATTTAATCCATGGAGAAGAGAGTAAATTGGAAGTTACTAAGAGGAAGTGGAGAGACTAGGGAGAGAGGAAATTCTTTTTTTTTTTTTTTAAGTATGTAATTTAACTTTATTTTTTAATTTTGTTTATTTAATTAATTAATTTATTTTTCTTTACATTATCGTGTTGCCACACTAGCAGAAGGCACAGAGGACATGGTGGAGAAGGACAAGAGGGCTAGTCTATAGCCTCTCACCCACAGTGACTCCATCTACTTGTGAAAAGCATCCCAGCAACACCATACGTTCTGGATAATCATTTATCTTCTATCTCGGGAAGTAACTGATAATAAAGAGTTAGGGAGAGGGACTGATAGTGTTTCCTCCAATAGTCTCTTCTAGTGAGGAGTGGAAATTCTGTCATTTTTATAAAGTGGAAACATGAGAAGAGAAGGATTCACCACAATAACTCTTCCTACCTTTAAGAAATTTAGTTTTTTGGGGGTGAATCTAGGCAAATTAAAACAAAGCAATGATAAATAATACTTTTCAGTATGAAATAAAGAGCTAAATTTTGACTTTTAAAATGTAGATGTCAGATTCTTTACTGCTGAGCTACCAGGGAAGCCCAGATGTTTTCTATTAAACATTAAAAATATTGCATTGAGTTAGATTTTATGTAAAGGAATTGTCTATTTATATTTACCAAAACTTACAGAAAAAAAGACTTCAAACTAGTTGTAAATGTGTGAGTGAAGAGAATAATAGATAAATAATAGAATGGAGAAAATCTGAAATAAAATAAAAAGTGAGATGAAGTATTGCAGTAAAGGTTGAGAATTTCAGCTTTGGAGTCTGAAGTCTTGGATTTGAATTCCACAATTGCCACATAGTAATTGTATGACCTTAAATAAAATAACTAATATAACTAAGACTATTTTCTCATATGACAAACAGGGATAATAATATGCTTAAATATTAAGATTGTTGTGTGCAAGTCACACATGGTTCCTGGCCTATAACAGTTAGTAATGAAGATGACTTATATTGTTATTATTGGGTGAAACATTATAAGTAAAATAAAATCTCTCTTTCAAGTGGGAGGTGGTTTGCTAGAATAGGAAGTTGGTAAAAGTTTTTTGAAAGTGCTGTATTTTTAGAGGATTAGGTCAAAATAGAAAGCAGTAGAAGTAATTTAGTAAAGTATACCACCACTATTTTCCTTTGTGTCATGAAAGTATGTAGACATCTATACAATAGAAGCAAGAACAAAAACATGTTTTCTTTGTGGAGGACAGCTTGTGTCCCACAAGTAATTAAATCTTAAATTTTATCAGGATGCCTGTTACCAATTCAGCATACAGATGACACCCCATTCAGACTCTCCGGAGCAATTCATATTACTGAGGGCAGTGTTATAGCATTATTTTCTAGTGTCCATGATTAATTATTGGTGAAGAAGTAAAATTTGATTTTCTTAGGGTGGATGTGTAAGGAAACGTGGATATGTGATTCTGAATAACAGGATTAATTCACAGAGTCATATGGGAGACCTAGTCTCCTGTAGCCACCCTGAAGGCAGGACCAGTTCTGTTTTGTCACTGACAACGCTCAAATGTGTAACATGCTCCTGACATGTAGTTAGTGTTCAATAAGTTATAGATTTGCTAAGTGAGTGAGATGTATATGGTCTTACTTCATATATTGTACTACTTAGAAGGCCATTTCCTAGTGCAGAGGTAAGGACATTGAATTTAGAATTGAAGAGCCAAGTATGAAAACAAGAGATTTAGGGGATCTTGGAGACATCTTTCTGCTTCAGAAGTTATTTTGTAAATTAAGATAGTAGAGACAAAATCATTTGGGGAATTATAAAGTTGCGGTACATAGTCTTGAAAGTAATTACTTCATTAGATCACCTAATTATCTACTAGTTTTATCTACTAGTTCTTTAATTCATCTGTACCTGTACCCCCTTGAGTACTATCTGAGAAAGCCACTTAACATTATTTATTTTTTCTCAATAGCAGTACTATTCCAGTTAGTTTTAAATAGAGGTCATTAAAAGCTTAGAATATTTCTACCTGTAGGAAGACATTTATGCATTTTTAAAGTGTAACCCCCGATAAAAAGAATAAACAAGAAAAAGAATAGATGAGGACAAGTTCCATTTGTGTTTTTAATAAATTCCAGTGAACAAGTTAAAAATATAATATGTTTCAATAAAGATGCTAAAGTTAAAAATATTCACTAGAAAATTTGAAATCAGACTTTGATTTAATTTTCTATATAACATGTTAGGTGCTCATGATGGGCATTTTAAATATTTATGCATTTAAAAGTTTACACTGTATATCTTTAGATTTAGTAAACGTTGTATCATTCATTCAGTTAAAATGCATTAAGTTTTATGGACTATGTTAGTACATTTATTTGGGTTCTTTTTGTAGGTCCAATGGAAGTCACAGTAGGATGCCTTAGGAAGATTACTGGCTTATATTCTAGGACAGTGATATTATGGTTAAAAGATTAGCTGCTGCTGCTAAGTTGCTTCAGTCGTGTTTGACTCTCTGCGACCCCATAAAAAGATTAGAGTTTGAAATAAATAGTTTTGATCAGAATTCCAGTCTACTTGCTTATCAGTGACTTAATTTTTTGCAACTTATTTAACTGAAGCCTCAATTTTCTCATCTATGTAGTGGGTATACTATTGTCTGTGCTATACTACTGTTATGAAGATTAAATAAAATTATGATTTAAAGGGTGGCTGGCAAAATATCTAGCATATAAACCATGCTCAGTAGCTGACGGCTCTTGTCATTTATGTACCTGTTAGTTTGAACTTTATTAGTGGTAGTTATCTATATGAATAAATCAATTGTGTATACTGCATCTCTGAATTCTGTTAAGTAACTTTTACTGTTGTGTACAACATTGGCTATGTAAATATGAGATTTATTGTTTTGTAGAATATTTTATCTCATTTTTTTTCTTTATTGATGCTATTACTTTATGACTGATTAATCCCTGTGAATAGCTGAAAGGCTAAAGTTTAATAGATTGTTTAAATAAAAGCACATTTTGTATTTCAAAAACTGGAAAAGAAATAGAAGCTCTGAACTTCTAGTTCAAATCAGCTAATTCAAGATCAGATCAGAACAACACTTGTATAGCATGAAAGGAAGTAATTCTTAGTATAATCTTAGTAACTTGGTTACCTTTCTGATGAAAATCTAGGAATAATATTTTGGAAGTAAACTAATTCTCCTGTGAGTTTCAGAAACGTAGGAAATGTTCTCCCTTAAAATACAAGAAAGGTTGAAATGAAAATTCTATTGTCTATGGAACTGCCTTGAAATAATGAGCTATTCCAAATCGAGTTGTGTTTAGCCAGCTTTTAGGTATTATCTTCTAAGTTAGCTAATAGGCATGGCTATGGCCACTGACATGACATGACACTGACATGACAGGAGTATCACCACCAACAAAGGGTCTGTCTAGTCAAAGCTACGGTTTATTCCAGTAGTCATGTATGGATGTGAGAGTTGGAGTATGAAGAAAGTTGAGCACTAAGGAATTGATACTTTTCAACTGTGGTGTTGGAGAAGACTCCTGAAAATCCCTTGGACTGCAAGGAGGTCAAACCAGTCAATCCTAATGGAGATCAGTCCTGAATGTTCATTGGAAGGACTGATGCTGACTGAAGCTGAAATTACAGTACTTTGGCCACCTGATGAGAAGAACTGACTCATTGGAAAAGACTCTGATGCTGGGAAAGATTGAAGGCAAGAGGAGAAGGGGATGACAGACAATGAGATGGTTGGATGGCATCACTGACTCGATGGACTTGAGTTCGAGCAAGCTCTGGGAGTTGGTGACGGGCAGGGAAGCCTGGTGTGCTGCAGTCCATGGGTCACAGAGTTGGACATAGCTGATCACCACTGAATAAAAGAGAATCTTTAAAAATCAAGTAATCTTAGTTCACTGTTTTATATGTTAAATAATTGTAGCAATAGTATATAAACTATTTGAATATCTAAATTAACTGTCAGTTTTCAGAGACAACAGTGAAGCAACATATAGGATTGATGCTATGTCATTCTAGACATAGAAACAGGTTTTAAAAGCTTTTGATACTGCAGTGAAATGTTTTTTGATGCTTGTTGTTGCAAATCAAGACCTTATGTTGCGTCTAGCATGAAATTTTAGTTAACTTCCTCTTGGTGAATTCAACTCTAGAAAGATTTAGCTTTTGCAGAAGACTGCAGTTCACCACCCACAGTCAGCAGTGAAAGAGATGCTTATTGACCTTTAAATTTCAAAGAACTATTTCAAATCAATCATGTAAGAGACCTTTTGATGGTAATGCACAGACTCAGTCCAAAAAGAGCTCTTTCTTTGAAGAATCAATAAATTCTTTTCAGAAATATCTATCCACAAGGATTTGTATGAACAGGACAGTTTTGCTAGCTTAAAAGCCTTGAAACCTTTTAGATTATTATAATCTTTCCATTTATTGTCACTATTTTTAAGTTATCTTTGGTTACAACTTTAAACTCATTTTTCAATAGATTTTATCTTTCCCTTTTTGAAAAGCAAATTGTCAGTCTTTTTCCTAATCCCCTTATGTGCATGTAAGTTTTGAAAGACAGTCTGATGCACAGAAATTCAGAGACTGTCTTAATATGTCGTAAGGAGTCCTTACTATATCTGCTGAAACCAGCAGTCTTCAGGTTTACAGATACTGATTTTGAAATAGATTTGTAATTTTCATGTTTTCTTTTTCTGAGGCTTCTAAACTTAAAATACTTGAAAACAGCATTTTAACATAGAAAATCAATGAAAATATCATAAGCCAAATTCATAAATATTTTAACATTTTATTAATATTAAAAGAGAAGAATTGATTTACAGGTTGTATTGGACTTCCACTTATTTCCCTTTTCTTCAAATAAGGAACACCTAAGGCTTTGGTGGGGCTTTCCCTTCCCTGATAAAGAATCAGCCTGCAATGTGGGAGACCTGGGTTCGATCCCTGGGTTGGGAAAATCCCCTCGATAGGGCAAATGCTACCCACAGAAAAAACAATCCTGTATTCATTTAAGTAATTAGACCAATATTAGATAGCAAGTGGATGAGTTAGGCTTCAAATTTATGGTGTTTGACTCCAACACAGTATTTTTTCCATTACATTATTAACTCTGCTCCTCTGTTCCTACCTAGACACACACACACACACACACACACACAGACACAGACACACACACACACACACGTGCACATGCATACACTTCCTTTCTGACTGCTGGTAGCCTGATTCCTAGCCCTATTTCCCACCAAGGGTAAAGCTGTGATGGCATATTGTATTATATTCTTCCCACAGTCCATGCACCAGGACCATCTCACACCCAAAATATTTTCTCAATTTAAAGAAAACCTTCCTGTCCCAGATTTAATTCCTTCTGACACTGCTACCGATATTATATTGAGGATGCTGGCTTATTGTATTATTTTTCATAAATATCATATCACTGATTTAAAAAAAAGCTTTACTACTTTAATAAAAAAATAATAACTGTACATTCATATATCTCGTTACCTATTTGAGATCTTTTAAAATGTCAGGATTCTTTCAGCAACTTGAAAATCATTGGAAAAGCAGAGAAACTCACTTTTCTTATGATAAGGGCCATTCTAGAGCCTACACTGTTATTGCTATAAAGTTATGGTAGCTGCTTAGGAACATATTGGTAAGTGTATAAATAAAAAGTAATTTGAATTGGGAAGTTTTTAACATTGTCATACATTACCAGGATACTGTAACAAGTGTTTTAATAATTTATCATCATTAAATGAGTTAACTTTTGTTGTTTCCTGATTATTATTTTACTGTTTATGCAGCTTCTACTGTGTATCATGTATGATGGTGCTTTCTATAACTGTAGAGATGAATAGGAAATGCTTTTTTTGTCCTTAAGAATGTCACAGTCTGTGGGGGGGGTGGTGGGGACAGCAGTTTTTATGTAACATTTATGGTAAAATATATTTACTTCCCAAAGAAGTACTCCCAAAAGTTTCAAAATAAGACTCCATAATTCCCTTCACACCCTGTCCGGGAATATTACAAAGGAGATTTGACAGAAATTCCTCGATGCGTCTCAGTATTGACATATTGAGTGCAAGGTACTTATGCTAAAGAGAGTTGCAGGAACAGCTTTGGCTATACATCCCCTTACCATTATTAACATATACAGAAAATAAATTCTTATTTCAGAATCTGTTTACTAATTTGAAGAAATAGTTCAGTATCTTTTGATGTAAAAAATTAAAGCATATTTATTTGTATCCAAATTAAGCTTTTCTAGGTTCTGTATAGATTGTTGATACCTGCTTCAAAGAAATATGATGCAATGATAAGGACAATAAATTAGCAGAAGTTATTACATAATTAGCACTAAATATTATTTAATTGAATAAAATGGGTTGTGTACTCCAGAGCTGTTGTATAGAAGTATAGTGCAAACCACATGTTTAACTTTTCTAGTAGCTCTATTTTAAAAAGTAAAAAGAAATGAGTAAAATCAATAATATTTTAAAGCTAATATGTCTAAAGTATTGCTGTTTCAACATATAATTAGTATAAAATTAATGAGATTTATTTTTTAACTACACCTTTGTAATCTTTGTGTTTTGCCATTACATGTCAGTTTAAACTAGCCGCACTTAAAGTGTCAGTTTGTGTGTGACTGGTGGTTAGTTTATTGGATATTGCTGGATAAATTTAGCATTACAGGTGTTCAGAGACAGTTTAGCTCACACAAGTGGATGTGTATATAATATGTAAAACTTTTTCTGAGTCCTGACAGTTTTTCAAAATTTATGTAGAGGAAAGGAATGAATATCTATTATAAAGAGGAATGCTCTAATAGGTTTTAAAACATAATTTACTGAAAATGATCATAGTAGTTCCAGCTGTTGAGCATATTACTGGTTTATAATATACTTCATGTTACTGCTAAGGAAGGTCACTTAAGTTCATATTAATGATATGTAATATATTATTTTTACTATAGTTTTAAAAATATTGGACAAAACTTTTCTAAAGGGATATTCAGCTAAAAATCTTTCTAGATATTATATGTAAATAGAGTTTTCTGGCTTAAGTAAATATCAGTAACTATAAAACCATACTTGGTAATTCACAGTGAATCATGGGATACTAAATTTTTGTGAATGTCTTGTTAAGAGACGTTTTTAATTTTGCATAATCCAGTCTTCCCAAAGTTGCTGAGCTAAGGGGTCTTACTGTGAAGCATATAACTTGGGAGCACTAATATATTTTCTGTTTTAGAAAGTCGATGTAAGAGGTGCATGAATAGTGTTTTAACACTACTTCCAGAATTTAGGAATACTTTAATTATATTTTTCTGATTACATAGTAATCTGTTACATTTCGTTATATGACATTTATTCATTTATTCACTGAAATTGCAATCTATCTTCACATCTATGGAAATGTATTTTTTGTGAACCGCAGCTGCTTATGTGATTTCTAATGACTCATGTAAATTGATAAATGATAGGCACAGTACTTTGTTTGTACCTTCAGTTAAAAGGCCCAAGAGTATTTGCAAATCTGGGTTTGATTATCCACTGATTTTTAACAGATTTTAAAAAAAGTACAGGGAACTCTAAATTTTTTATCACTAGTTTTTTATTTTTTGCATTTATAGTTACTTAACATTGCCAAAGAGTACCTTCAGTTTGTCTTCAGAAAAAAAAAAACAAAACTCCATAGATATTCTTTTGTTCTGACAGAGGATAAAATGGTTCACCACATTACTTTGTTACAAACAAGTAAATATTTAATTCAAATTACTTGTTTCTTTCATCTGTATTGTTTTGTTATGTATGTTTTGCCACGTATTTACAGTATATGAAAACATTTGCCTGATATCAGTTTCAGGTCTTCTTATTTTTGTCCTTCCAGAAGATGTCCAGAGGCCCAGTTGTGAAAAGAAATGGTGTCCATTCCCGTGACCGTTTGAATTGTCTTCTATACCTTATCACTTCCTTTCACTGTATAAAGGACAACCCACTGCAACAGATAGCTATGTGGATACAGAAAGGAGTAGATACTAAGTGTTCTGGTCATGGGAACTCAAGTGAGGGGCACGCAGAGCGACACCTAGCACAAAGCAGTAGATTTACCCTTCTTTGAGGTACTGGCATAAATAATGATCTGGGCAAACAAAACCACGATTTAGCGTTGAGCAGCAAAGTGGCTCAGATGGTAAAGAATCTGCCTGCAGTGCAGGAGACCTGAGTTCGATTCCTTGGTTTGGAGATCCCCTGGAGAAGGGAATGGCTACCCACTCCAGTATTCTTTCCTGGAGAATTCCCTGGACAGAGGAGCCTTGTGGGCTCCAATCCTTGGGACCACAAAAAGTCAGACACGACTGAGCGGCTAAACATTCTGAAATCACTGACTAGCAAAGTTGGACAGATGATGCAGGAGAAGAACCCACAACATGCAGCTCCAAGGTTAAGGAGGAGAGATAGCAGCATAACCACATCAGACTCTTTTGCATGAAGTGAAAGTCTGACTGTGCTCGCTTTTGAAATGCGCTTGTTCTGATTACCTGCAGGGTACATCCCCCTACCCCTGGCCCAACCATTTGTTAAGAACCTTGCTCAAAGTATAATTCTAAGCTTTCATGTGGATCTAATTAGTGGGATCCTAAGACAGTTTCAAGGAGTCGGGAGGGAAGAGGGAGGGGAGTTCTGGAAGGGGAACACATGTATATCCATGGCGGATTCATGCCAATGTATGGCAAAACCAACACGATAATGTCAAGAAAATAAATAAATAAACATATTTTTAAAAAAGAATAATATACAATAAAACATTTTAAATATATGTGGTATTACACTTTGAATTTCAGTTTTCTTTTACTTTAGGCCAGAAAAAATCCTTTAGAATTTCTTCTCCAAACTCAATTTCTTTGAATAAATTAAGCTTGTTGTATTTGCCTATTATTGTTGCTTTGAAAATCTTGGTATTGTTTAGTTGCTAAGTCATGTCCCACTTTTTTGTGACCCTGTGGACTGTAGCCCACTAGGCTCCTCTGTCAATAGAATTTTCTAGGCAAGAATATTGGAGTGGGTTGCCATTTCTTTCTCCAGGGCATCTTCCCAACCGAGGTATTGAACCCAGGTCTCCTGCATTGGCAGGTGGATTCTTTACTGCTGAGCCATCATGGAAGCCCAAAGTCCTATTTTAATCACTTTAGGAATGAATATTTGTCAGTGATCAATGAAGGCCTACCATGTTTAACTAAATTCTCCTGCCCAGAGATTGAGTAAAACCATCTCATTTTATAGTGTTTTTTATTTCTTTTGTTGTTGGTGCTGTCATTCACCAAATCAGTTTGTTTGGTATTAAAATTGCTGCTTTTCTCTGTCAGTATCTTGCTCTTTCTCTATGCTCTAATCTTAACATAGTAAAATATTAGACTTCCTGCTTGCTGCTAACTAGGGGAATCCCTTCTTTGCCCTTCTATGCTCTGTTTGCACTCTGTTTTCAATAGCCCAAGAAACAGCTATGTAGGTGAAAGGTCTTTTGTTAAAAAAGGAAATTGTACATCAGTTTCCTCTTTCCTTCTTTGACTTGCACCTGCAAACAAGTGGTGTGTGCTTTAGTCTTTTTTTTTTTAAAGCATCCATTATTGTTTCTGAGACTTATCTTTGAAATATTTACACAAATGTAATGAAAAATTAATCCTTTAAAATTGACTGTGCATTCAATATACTGTTTCTTAAGACTGAGTTGTACAGTTTAAGTTGTTTTTATCTGCATTGCTCTCGCTCACTATTGTGTGTAATTCAGGTATTCTGCTATGACTTCTAATTCAACTAAATTATAGATATATGACAAAACTCTCAATGATTGATTTAGTTAGGCAGTAGTTCTAATTAAATTATAGATTATTTTAAATTATTATTTAATACATTTCATTATTCACATTAGTGAATGGTTGAAAGGTAAAGGATGTAAAATTTATAAAATAGTTTTTGTGGAACTCAGATGCCATCTAAATTTAGCAGAGAAGTGATATTCAAATCCCACTGACACTGTGAAAATAAACCATTTAGTTTCATGTAAGAGATATTTAAATAAGCCTTCTATACTCTTTCATGATTTTCTTAAATAATAAAAATTAAATATGCATGTATTAACAGTGGCATAATTTTCTTTTCCAAATTTTCTTTTTATAAGTTCAGTGGCTAAATAAACATATCATTTAAAGAATACATTCTAGAAATGAATATTTTACTGTAACTTTTAATCCTGTCTGGTTGCTATCAAAATAATTCTTTTTCACAGACATGTTTGTGTTTTATGACTTAATTAGCATTATGGCAATCATCTTATGGGAAAGATGTATTTTATTAATTTAAATTGTCTAGGTGTATATTCTCACATACTCAACATCTTATATTTCCCTTAAATGGTCCACTAAGGGTTAAAAAATTCCAATTTCATAGACATTTTACATAACAATATAGCAATGGCTAGTAATTTTGTAGCTTTTCTGTGCATCATTAGAATAAAAATATACTTTTTGAAGAATTCTTTCAAGCTGTTCCTAGACAGAATAAAAGTATTTGAAATCTCCATGTACTATAAGATCAGCCGATCTTTAATTCTGCTTTCAAAGCCTAGAAATGTGTGGGTTTCTCAAATCCCTTCTGTATTTTTAACCTTTTTAAAATAATGTCTCTATTGTTGATGCCTCTTTGTCCAGCCAAGCCACAGTTAGTTCTGCACCATGCCTATATCATTACCAGCAATTCAAGGGAAGGGAAATGATTATATAACTGGTATACTTAAATTCAGAGTGAGTAAGAATGGAGATTTGGGGTTGTTGCTGAAAGAGCTACTGTTTGACTGTGGCATCTCCATATGAAACTCTTGTATTTTAGTGGATACAAGAAAGTCACTAAGTCTAGTGCAGATTCAAGAAGAGGGCAAGTTGACTCTGCCTCCAAATGAAGAGACTGACAAAATCACACTGAACAGGAGATGGTGGGATGAGAGTATTTTACATCCATGTTTGGACAATGTAATCTGCCACAATAGCTTACTCTAAGAAACTTAAATTTTATTCTATCAGTAATTGAGATAATCACAAATATATTTCATTAAGTTTACTGATAAACTCCTGAGAGAAATGATTTCATCATGGAGTCATTGTGTTTTGTCTTTTCCTTAAAGAGTTCATGAGTCTTTTGGGCATGTCAGTAGGCAGAATGGAAAGCATTAAAAAAAGGAAATAAATACTAACTAATCTTAGATGTATGAGGAAACATAAAATACTTCTTTAGTGAGACTCCTTCCAGTAGTTTACCCACCTTATCTTGGTGGAGTGCCAAGTTTGAGATCAGGCGTCAACGATATGTCACCCCTTTGGCTATTTGACTAGTGTTCTCATCAAATACTTGCTTTCATTAAGCAGAAAATTTTCAAGATGTATCATCAAATTGGGCACCTTCTTTTAGAGATTCTTTGGTTTGTCTATAAAACTTTAATCAAAGCATCTTATATATAATCTAGAGATTTTTAAATCGCCACAACAAGATATTGTCATTTTTGCATTCCTAAATATTCACTGTAAGGCACCCAAGTTTTGAAGACTACTCAAAAAGCAGCTGTGTTTGTTTGGGTTGTCAGATATGTCAACATACAGATTAGTTGTATGTACTTAAATATGTCATGGAAACTGATCATTTGAGTGTCTGATACAGCACTTTTGAATGGAAATATTTTTGTTGCTACTTAATATTAAACATTGATAATTTCATTTTAAGGGACTTTACACTTTCTATTTTGTTTATATCACATTTGGTTCATTTATGCTGTTTCACGCAAAAAGAATAGAGACTTTCTCATATAGTTAAATGCATTTGAATTTTTTTTTCTAGGAATACAGGAACAAAGTGAAAATGATTTTAATCTTGAATAAACTATGTTAAATATTTAATCATATTAGTTGTTTACCAACTAATGAACTGCAAATTAATGGTATTGGAGAGCTTTGAATTCTTAATTTCTAAAGGGTGTTAATATATAGTTAACATATAATGTCACTTTGATAGTGACAGGTGCTAAGAAGAAAAGTAAAGCAGGATGAGGGGAAAGTAATAGTGGTTGCATTTCCTTATAAGATATTCATGGAAGGTCTCTCTGAAAAGGCACCATTTGAGCAGAGATCTTTGAGTGGAATATTTGTAGGAAGAATATTTCAGGCAAAAAGCATGAGTGCAAAGTCCTCCTGGCAGCAGAGTATGTAACTTGTTGGAGTTGAGTGAAGAGGAAGGTGTGTCTGTAGCAGGAACACCCCATGAGAAATGAGGCCCTATATGTGTGTGGGGGAAATTAGGTTATGAAGACCTGTGGAAGGACTTTGGCTTTTATCCTGTGTGATATAGGATAGATTGTGTTGTGTTTTTTTTTTTTTTTTTAAAGGAGTGAGAAGATAGGCTTCATATTTAACAGGTGTGCTCTGGCTTTGATGTTGGAAGTACCTTGGTATCGTGGCAGTCAGGACAATGCAGATGATAACTTTGATGAGAGTGGTTAAGGTGGCAGTAAAGTCATATTGAATTTATGGAGAATTAATGTGAGATGTGAGAGAAAGGGAACTTATGGATGACTGCTTTATAGGCTGGGCTGCAAAAGGGAATTGCCAGTTACTGAGATGAAGAGGTTTGTGAGATGAACAAGTATTTGGGCAAGACCAGGTGTTTACTTTGAGACAAGTTAAGATTGAGATGTCTATTAGATGTATCAAGTTGAAATATCAAATGGACTATAGAATATATGACTCTGGATTTGAGGCTTGGTTCAGGCTGGAAATACAGATTTGGGAGTACATAGTATAAAACTGGCATTTAAAGTGTGAAACTAGGTTATATTACCCAGGGGAAAAGGTATACTTAAGAAGGAGGAGAGGTTCAAGAGCTGATGGCTGAAGAGTATGTACTTGTGGAGATTGTGAAAGTGCTGAGGAAGAACTAGCAAGTGCATCTGGAAGGGGAAGCCAGGGAGGGAGCAGAAGAACCAGGAGTGTGTTGCACCAGAAGCCAACTAAAGAAAGGGATTAGTCAGGAAGGAGTTAGTCCCTTCTGATAAATGCCTGCTGATAGGTCTTACATAAGATGAAAATTGAATTTAGCGGAGATCTTAGCATTAGAGAGATTATTCATTACTTTGACAAAAGCTACTTAGTTAAAATGCTGGTGATTTTAAAATCTGATCTGTATATGTTTAAGAGAAAATGCGAGATGCAGAATTGGAATTAGCAAGTACAAGCATCTCTCTTGAGTAGTTTTGCTATAAAAGAGAAGAAAATATGTGGAGGGAGAAATGAAGGGATTTTTGTTTGTTTATAAGACTGAATATATTACATATACAGGGAATAATCTGATGAAATAATCCAGAAGAGATAAACTTAACCATGGAGTTACGACAGAGTACATTTTTGCCAGGAGTGAGGCCACTGAGTAGCTGAGAGGGGTGGAATGCAGTGCGAATGTAGAAGAATTGGCCTAGGACAAGCA
The DNA here is from genome assembly GCA_007570785.1 of Antilocapra americana. Taxonomy (NCBI): domain Eukaryota; kingdom Metazoa; phylum Chordata; class Mammalia; order Artiodactyla; family Antilocapridae; genus Antilocapra; species Antilocapra americana. Next base: position 7,861,930 of record ML662438.1, read on the forward strand.
CATGAAGTGTTTATCTTTAGTCATGGGGAGGAAGACTGACTGCATGGGCACAGTGGCAAGGGGGTGGACTGGAAATCTGGGAAAGTTCTTTTGATAATTTTTAGTGACAGATAAATCTTGGAGTGAGGACGTAGAAGGTATTAGAGATTTAAGAGGAGAGGAAAAGGTATGGATAGATTATTTAGGTGAGTTGGAGAGGGCCAGATTAATTAGATTCCTGGACAGCACTCAAGGACACATTGGAGGTTAAAGCCTATGAGTCTAAGATAGTCAGCAAAGTGATCAGTAAATATTTGTTCACAAAAATGAATGAATTGTGGAATTGTGGATTTCTCATTTAACAGAATCTAGTCTTGTAGTTGCTAGGTCATTACAGTGCACTGGAAAACAAATTAATTTCCTAAGAAGAGCATTTTATTGAAAGATACAGGCTAGATAGTGGATTTGATAAGTAGCGAAGGCACCATCTGAGTTGTTACTAATTCAGTCTTGGGTGAAGAACAAAAGTCTATCATATAGACTTTTGGGATAATAGATTTTAGAGATAACCTTTAGATCATTTTTCTTATTTTATAAATGAAGAAACTGAAGTCCAGAGAAGCAAAGGCAATCCCCTTTTACTGAGAATCTTCCATTATTTTTTACAAAAAATTTTTAATATTGTAGTAAGTATACTCTACCAAGATTTGCATTTTTTTCTAATTTTACTCATTCTAATAGAGTGTTTCTGTTTGATTTTTCAATTTGTGTTTGATTGATCAGTTATGTAAATTCTTTTTGACAGATTTGTTATTAACGTGAGAAAGATGAGTAAGGACTCTAGTTTAAAAAGCTCGTTATTTTAAAGAAATATGTCATGAATTAATGTTTTTGAGTACTGTGCTTTTCTTTTACATTACTTCTTCTGGATGAATAGAGTTTTATGAAAAGAAATAGGTTATTTAAAATGATTAGATAGAAGTTATACAAAAATTTTTCTAGGCATTTTCTGTGTTCCTGAGAAACAGGTTTAATGTAATATTCAACTAGTGAAGAATTATTATTAACAATGCAAGATTACACTGTAGCTCTTCTTTATAAAGCAAGCTATAAAACTGTTTTATTTTAAAAGCATTTTCAAATTGTCTTTCACTTGGGTGATCATTTAGTAAATGAAAGCCCTCTCACCAGCATATATATTTCTTAAGCATACTGACTAAGAGTAGGATGTTCTTGACCTGCTTGTTTATAAGAAGTATAACCAGTCACATTCTACTTTTAGCATATTAGCAAGTCATCATGTACACATTTCAAAATAAACTAACTTTCTCAAAGTTCAGAAAAAACATTTGATGTCAGTTTAAAAATTGCAGTAATAGTTTTGCATGCTCACTTTTAAAAAATCAATGTTCTGTCTACTGGATAGTAAATATACATTTTGTAAGTGTGTTTGTATAGGTAACATGCATCGGGTTTTCCTAACAACTAAATGTAAAGATAGGATTTAGGGAAGGAAGGTGGTTAGGGTGGTCAAAAACTCTCTTAACACCCTGTGCTCTATTTGACAGAGAAAATAGAAACAGGATTCTATCAGTTGTGTGGGGATCAAAGTATTTATGCAAATAATATGCAAATAAAAGTAAGGATGATAAAAGTAAAGCCTTAGACTTTTTTATTAAATTAAAATCTAGTGTTTTGCCTGGAATGCAAGGTGGTTGTGAAATTCTTTGTATAGTGTTAATGATGAGGCGGGTTTCCCTGGTGGCTCAGTGGTAGAATTTGCCTGCCAATATAGGAGACATGGTTTGGATCCCAGGGTTGGGAAGATCCGATACCCTAGAAAAGGAAAGACAACCCACTCCTGATTTCTTGCCTGGGAAATCCCATAGAGAAAGACTCACGGGCTACAGTCCAGGGGCTGGCAAAAGAGTCTGATATGATTTTGCAACTAAACAACAACAACAACAGTGATGAAGAAGAGGGGTTTTATTGGCAAGATATGAGATTGGTGGGCTTCCATGGTGGTACAGTGATAAAGCATCTGCCTTCAGTGCAGGAGACCTAGAAGACATGGGCTTGATCCTAGATCAGAAGATACCCTGGAGGCGGGCATGGCAAATCCCATGGACTGAGGAGGCTGCTGGGCTTCAGTCTACATGGTTACAAAGAACTGGACATGACTGAAACAACTTAGCACACACGCATGCATGAAGTTGGTGATCAAGGTATGTTATGCCCTTGGAAAGTGTTTGAAATTTAGCTCAAGGTGAAAAGAAGTTTTGAAGTGTTTAGGAAAAACAGTGAAGTTGTCATTTTAGAAGTCTAATACTAGCTTTAATGCAAAAAAAAAAAAGAGTGTCAGCAAGACTATTAAAAAAAGTAACCTAAAACTTTGTGGAATAATATGGACCAGAGTGATCATAACATGAATTAGAGATGTAGAAGTAGGATTGGGGAAAAATGAACTGTTTAGGAGGAAAAATCTATAAGATCCTTTGACTTATGGGAAGGAGGAAAATGTCATGGTTGATTTCTGTTTTGGACCTTAAAACTGTGATTGAAATTCAGTCAGTCATTTGCTCAGTCATGTCCTACTCTTTGCGACCCCATGAACCGCAGCACGCCAGGCCTCCCTGTCCATCACCAACTGCCAGAGCCTGACCAAACCCATGTCCATTGAGTTGGTGATGCCATCCAGCTATCTCATCCTCTGTTGTCCCCTTCTCCTCCTGCCCTCAATCTTTCCCAAAATCAGGGTCTATTCAGTGAGTCAGCTCTTTGCATCAGGTGGCCAAAGTACTGGAGTTTCAGCTTCAACATCAGTCCTTCCAATGAACACCCGGGACTGATTTCCTTTAGGATGGACTGGTTTGATCTCCTTGCAGTCCAAGGGACTCTCAAGAGGCTTCACCAACACCACAGTTCAAAAGCATCAATTCTTCGGTGTTCAACTTTCCTTATAGTCCAACTCACACATCCATACATGACCACTGCAAAAAACCATAGCCTTGACTAGATGGACCTTTGTTGACAAAGTAGTCTCTGCTTTTTAATATGCTGTCTAGGTTGGTTATAACTTTCCTTCCAAGGAGTAAGCATCTTTTAATTTCATGGCTGCAGTCACCATCTGCAGTGACTTTGGAGCCCAGAAAAATAAAGTCAGCCACTGTTTCCACCATCTCCTCATCTATTTGCCACGAAGTGATGGGACCAGATGCCATGATCTTAGTTTTCTGAATGTTGAGCTTTAAGCCAACTTTTTCACTCTCCTCTTTCACCTTCATCAAGAGGCTCTTTAGTTCTTCTTCACTTTCTTCCATTAGGGTGGTGTCATCTGCATATCTGAGGTTATTGACATTTCTCCCAGAATCTTGATTCCAGCTTGTGCTTCTTCCAGCCCAGTGTTTCTCATGATGTACTCTGCATATAAGTTAAAATAAGCAAGATGACACTATACAGCCTTGACATAACTCCTTTTCCTATTTGGAACCAGGCTGATGTTCCATGTCCAGTTTGAACTGTTGCTTCCTGACCTGCATACAGATTTCTCAAGAGGCAGGTCAGGTGATCTGGTATTCCCATCTGTTTCAGAATTTTTCAGTTTATTGTGATCCACACAGTCAAACGCTTTGGCATAGTCAATAAACAGAAATACATGTTTTTCTGGAACTCTCTTGCTTTATTGATGATCTAGCAGATGTTGGCAATTTGATCTCTGGTTCCTCTGTCTTTTCTAAAACCAGGTTGAACATCTGGAAGTACGTGGTTCATGTATTGCTGAAGCCTGGCTTGGAGAATTTTGAGCATTACTTTACTAGTGTGTGAGATGAGTGCAATTGTGTGGTAGCTTGAGCATTCTTTGGCCCTGCCTTTCTTTGGGATTGGAATGAAAACTGACCTTTTCCAGTCTTGTGGCCACTGCTGAGTTTTCCAAATTTGCTGGCATATTGAGTTCAGCACTTTCACAGCATCATCTTTCAGGATTTGAAATAGCTCAACTTGAATTCCATCATTTCCACTAGCTTTATTCGTATTTATTTTTCCTAAGGCCCATTTGACTTCATATTCCAGGATGTCTGGCTCTAGGTGAGTGATCACACCATTGTGATTATCTGGGCCATGTAGATCTTATTTGTACAGTTTTTCTGTGTATTCTTGCCACCTCTTAATATCTTCTGCTTTGTTAGGTCCCTGCCATTTCTGTCCTTTATCGAGCCCATCTTTGCATAAATGTTCCCTTGGTATCTCTGATTTTCTTGAAGAGATATCTAGTCTTTCTCATTCTATTGTTTTCCTCTATTTCTTTTCATTGATCGTTGAGGAAGGCTTTCTTATCTCTCCTTGCTATTCTTTGGAACTCTATATTCAAATGGGTATATCTTTCTTTTTCTCCTTTGCTTTTTGCTTCCTTTCTTTTCACAGGTATTTGTAAGGCCTCCTCAGACAGCCATTTTTCTTTTTTGCATTTCTTTTTCTTGGGGTTGGTCTTGATTCCTGTCTGCTGTACAGTGTCACAAACCTCCATCCTTAGTTTATCAGGCACTTTGTCTATCATATCTAGTCCCTTAAATCTATTTCTCACTTCCACTGTATAGTCATAAGTGATTTGACTTAGATCATTCCTGAATGGTGTAGTGGTTTTCTCCAGTTTCTTCCATTTCAGTCAGAATTTGACAATAAGAAGTTCATGATCTGAGCCACAGTCAGCTTCCGGCCTTGTTTTTACTGACTATATGAAACTTCTCCATCTTTGGCTGCAAAGAATATAATCAGTCTGATTCCGGTGTCTACCATCTGGTGATGTCCATGTGTAGAGTCTTCTATTGTTGGAAGAAGGTGTTTGCTATGACCAGTGCATTCTCTTGACAGAACTCTATTAGCCTTTGCCCTGCTTCATCCTGTACTCCAAGGCCAAATTTGCCTATTACTCCGTTTCTTGACCTCCTACTTTTGCATTCCAGTCCCCTATAATGAAAAGGACATCTTTTTTGGGTATTAGTTCTAGAAGATCTTGTAGGTCTTCATAGAAGTGCTCAGCTTCTTCAGCATTAATGGTCAGGGCATAGATTTTGATTACAGTGATATTGAATGGTTTGCCTTGGAAATGTCAGAGATCATTCTGTTGTTTTTGAGATTGCATCCAAGTACTGCATTTTGGACTCTTTTGTTGACTATAATGGCTACTCCATATCTTCTAGGGGATTCCTGCCGACAGTAGTAGAGATAATGGTCATATGAGTTAAATTCACCCATTCCAGTCCATCTTAGTTCGCTGATTCCTAAAATGTCAGTATTCACTCTTGCCATCTCCTGTTTGATCACTTCCAATTTGCTTTGATTGAGGACCTAACATTCCAGGTTCCTATGCAATATTGCTCTTTACAGCATCGCACCTTGCTTCTGTCACCTGTCCCATCCACAGCTGGGTGTTGTTTTTTCTTTCACTCCATCCCTTCATTCTTTCTGGAGTTATTTCTCCACTGATCTCCAGTACGTATTGGGCACCTACGGACCTAGGGAGTTCATCTTTCAGTATCTTATCTTTTTGACTTTTCATACTGTTCATGAGGTTCTCAAGGCAAGGATACTGAAGTGGTTTGCCATTCCCTTCTCCAGGGGACCACATTCTGTCAAACCTCTCCACCATGACCCGTCCATCTTGGGTAGTCCTACAGGGCATGGCTTAGTTTACTTGAGTTAGACAAGGCTGTGGTACGTGTGATGAGATTGGCTAGTTGTTTGTGATTGTGGTTTCAGTCTGTCTGCCCTCTGATGCCCTCTCTCAGTGCTTTTCTCTTATCTAGGACATGGGGTATCTCTTCACAGCTTCTCCTTACCTTGGACGTGGGTTGCCACTTCCGGCCGTTGCCCCTGACCTTGGACGTGGGGTAGCTCCTCTCGGCCGCACCCCTGTGCCACTGGTGCAGCCGCCGCACTTGAAATTACAGAAAGGATAAGTTTGGAAGGAATTGACTGCTTCTACTTTTATCAAGTTATTTTTTAAAACTGGGCATTCAGTTAAAAATTTCTTATAAATAGATATTCATTTCTTTAAATATTTAACTATCTGGGGATAATCACACTTTCTGTATCATTTATTCTCATCATTCCAATTATTATATATGTGTATGTGTCTTTAAATCTATATCTCATTCCATGTCACTCTCCTGAACTAGAGCCTTAAATATACTTATGAAGTTAAATTTATTTTCAGTAAAAATTATGCTTTGTTATTAATTTAAATACAAGACATTTCAGATTCTGCTACTTAAATATGGCTGATGAAATTTTATTCAGTTTTAGATGTTGAGAAGCATAATCGCTTGGGGACAGAGATTGTGATGGGACATTAGTCTCACATTTGTATCTGAAAATATCACTTTAGAAATACCAGTGCTCAGATAAGTAGTTACTGGTCACTGAGTTAAACGTTGGAAATTTGAGTTGTCATATTGCTTCTGAAATTGAGGAATAAGCAAATGGATGCACAGGAAGTCAGCATAATAATGATGAAAATAAGGAAACTGTTATTAAATATTTCTATGATATTATTGTTTCTTTGTCTTGATTACTTACTAATTCTAGGTAATTCAAAACATTTGATTTCATCATTTCAGCTCTTACATAAAAATATATTTAATAATGAAAACCTGACCTTCTCTGATGGTTGTTTACCCATGATTTTCTACTCCATTTTTTGACCTTGTCAACTGTGTCATTTTCCCACTGCACATGAATATCTGTTTATATTTTTTCTTCTGATTTTGAAAGATATATAACTATTTAGAATATTTAATGTGCTGTATCTTTTTTAGTGACTTTAGCTATTGTTCTTTGAAAGATTAAAAAAAAAAGATTTCTGACAACAAAACGAAACAGGAATCAGGTTTGATAGACTTCAGCGTATATGAAGTATCTGTCCTGTCAGAAAAAAATCGAGCATCCAACACAGCTGGCACCTTTTCTGTACTCTGTATCCATCTTAGCTAGCCAATCTTGTGTATTTATGACAGCAATGACATTGATGAATCACTTTAATTTACCAGGCAACTGACAGTTTGCCAAGACTATCAGTGAGAACTGGCTAGAGCTGGTCCTGATCATTAGAGATACATGTGTTGTTTCAAAAAAGTGTAACTGATCAGAAAGCAATTTAGATGTACTGTTTTACTACTGATGTAGAAACAAATATTTTAGTATCCTCCTGACTTTTATTTTTCTCTTTTTCTTTCTCCTTTTATGGAAAAATCAACACCTATACAAATCTGTGCTAATTTAGTTATTTGATAAAATTGATTATGAAATAATATACCCTTTTAAAGTATTGGCAATAGTTTTTAAATTAAACTTGTATAACCGGGATTGGTTTTTAGAAATCTTTTATTTTTATGCCATTTTATGTACTTTATTTTGAAGGTAGCAAGTTGTGGTATCAGGTTTTAACTTAAATAGTTTAAACCTTAGGTGAGGACTAGAAAATAGAGTACATAAACTTTCAAAGTATTATAGACTTATAGTGAAGATATGTGTAATAGAGGGCTTCCCAGGTGGCTTAGTGGTAAAGAATCTATGTGCCAGTGCAGGAGATGGTGGTTTGGTCCCTGCAGGAAGATCCCCTGGAGGAGGAAATGGCAACCCACTCCAGTATTCTTGCCTGCAAAATCCCATTGACAGAGGAGCCTGGTAGGCTACAGTTCATGGGGTTGCAAAAAAGTCGGGCACTGCTGAGCACCACCAGTCCACTCTATGTATAATAGAGGTACAAAAGGAGATTATCTTGGGAATACAGACAGAAAATTTAATTGCATATGATATGCAGAAGTCATGTTTCCTTCATGTTTACTGTGTATAGAATTTATAACTTTTAAATATATTCAGAGCTAACAGTATATTTAGGTGGACTAGATAGCTTGTCTATAGTTAGGTGATACTACTACAATATTTAAAAAATTCAGCATGTTTATATAGTACTTATCATATGCCAAGACGTATACCTGGTGTTTTCATATATAAGCAGTGCACTGGATGTCATATTACAATACAGATTGGGGTCTGATGTGCTCCAAATGCCTTTCTCTTTTTGATCCCTGAAATTCTACTGATCAGACCTCAAAGCTTAAATCTTTATCACATATATTTTAATTAAATATAGAAATAACTGGAGGAGTTATTCCTTAAGTCTTCATAAATTCCTACACTGAATGTGAGTGTGAATGGTGATTGCTCCTTCTGCAAGTAGGCTTTGGCAGAGAAAGTAGAAATGATTTTAGAGGCCCGTACTATTTGAACTGAGCTGGTAGAGGACCAGAAATTAGAGCCAAATGGTAAAGAGGTCTTTGTTTTATTTGTTTTGCATGCATTACATATTAAATAGTACTGATCCCTGTTACTTTTTACTATGGTTATTTGAATAAAACACAGCTTAATTATTAGAAAAATCAAATCCGTACAAAAACCTAAGTTATTATTTTTTTCTGTGTAACAGCCTATGGATGACTCATATATTTTCACTTTATAACAGCAAATAAAAGTACAGCAAAACATCAAAGGGTGAATTACTTAGGCTAGTTTGACAAAGTAGTGGATACATGGGAATGATTTCTAGGGTGGGATATCTATGGGAATAATCTGAATTAGCAGAGAAAATTGAGAATGGCTTCATGGAACCCCTAACTGAGAGAATTCCAATTTTTGCCAGTATTTTTATTTGCTTTCCCCTTTTCTGCAGTAACTCTCTGTGTTAGGTTAGAAACTGGTAACGTCTTTGTGGAAAGAAAGGTAACTCATGTAATTTACCTGCTTAAGAAATGTGTGTATTTAATAGATTTCTGGTACTTCTTAAATATTCACTAGGCACATTATAATCATTGACTCTGAAGTCTCATTAATGACTTCTCCTGTCAAGGAAACCTCTCTAGTTGTATGAACAATCTCTCCAAAGATTCCCTTTCAATCCAAGAAAGCTAGAACATTTATCACCTTCTTTTATTATTTAAATCATGAGCATAGGACTGGGATAGATGCTGATTCTAAGTAGTATATGGCTTTCCTCGTGGCTCAGATGTTAGAGAATTTGCCTGCAGTGCAGGAGACCTGGGTTTGATCGCTGGGTGGGGAAGATCCCCTGGAGAAGTGAATGGCTACCCATATTATTGCCAGGAGCATTCCATGGGCAGAGGAGCCTGACGAGCTACACTGCATGGGTCACAAAGAGTCAGACATGACTGAGTGATGATTCTATGTAGTAATATAAAATTATATTTGAAATCAATTATATTTGAAAAAATATAATTTTAGTTTATTTTAGTAAGTGAACTGTTGCACGGTGTCGTCATCCTAGTCTGACTTCTACTTATTAGAGACCTTACCACCCAATGGGCCAGTACCAAACTTAGGTAATAGAGTTTAGGCTGAAAAAGCAGGGTCTCTGGCAGAATATAAACCATATCCATAATAAATAAGGTGCCTTTGAAAAATACTGTCCAAACTGGAACACTTTGACAGTGAAAAAGGGCATTGCTAATAATAGTGCTGAAGCAACATGTATAAACTAGGAGTATCTCAAGTGAACTGAGACATATGGTTACCCTAGTGATAGATTTGTTATAATTATTGAGAGACCACATTTATATGTGAGGCCACATTTTGTTAAGAATTGGTGGTCATGTTAAGAGTCGGTGGTCATGTGAATGAGTAGGCAACCCTGGTTTAAAGGCACAGGGTCAGGCAGACATGAACATGTTTGGACAGGGACATATTTAAGTGGGATCTTGCTAGGACTGTCTTTTCCTAAAGGGTGTCTTGGTTCTGGCTAGCATATTAAAAGAGAGGCACATATGAAATAATTGGAATGTAAAATATACTTTGATCTACTCCAGTCTTTTGTGTTCCTCTAATTAATTTTCCTTACTTCTCTCTCACCTCATAATTCATGCCTCCACATTTAAACATTTCTTATTGTTGGTAGTAGGAATTATGTGCATAGTTCAGAGGATGATGTTTTTAAATAGCATTGCTTCTGTTTTTAAAGACAAGCTTGGACTTGGCTGGATTTAAGAATTGCTTTGAAAATTTGGTTTAGCATATTGTTTTCAAATGAAAATATGGGAATTAGAACAGGAGAACAGATCATACAACTTGCACATGCTATTTTATATTGGTATTTAAATTTCAAAGTGCTTTTTTGTCACTACAGCATTTTAAAAATGTTTAATGTGATTTTCCTTGCATTTTTTTATGTTTCATATTTGTATCTTTTATATGTACATGAATATTTTTATGTACATGAATATTTTTATAGTTTCATATAAGGAGTCTTACAAAAACATGCTCTCTGTGGTTTTATTTTTGAAATTTTTATTGAGCTAATTGGAGATTCATATGTAGTTGAAGTGATTTTAAAGATGTTTTATAAAGCATTGGTTGGAATGGATTGTTCAGGGTGCTGCACTGTTCAGTGAAAATAGACTTAACCTGAAAGTTATCTGGCACCAATGAAAGTTATCTTTGTGGTGAGAAGTCTTTTATATAGTTTCATCATCATTTATGTTTAATCTTTTACTATTCTAGTCCCTGACTTGTTTACCCACGAGGTCCTCAGTGGTTCAATGCTGTTTTCCAAACTCCGTTATACACAACTTCCAATTCATAAGATGAGCCCTAGATGCTCTGCCAAATTTGGTTCATATCATCCTGCTTCTACTCATCTAATAACACGTTTCCTGAGTTCAGAGTGGCCTTCAGATGCCTCTCTTGAAGTCAAGATGGAAAACTAATGTAATTTAAAAGCAAAGCCAAACAAACAAACAAAAAAAACCCAAACAACAAAGAGCAGTCTTGAGTAGGGTAATTCCCCTAGATCTATTTCTTCTTTTAATTCTCATATGTACCCCACAAGATTGATGCTCTCAATTGACAGTTGAGAAAATGAAGTGTTTATAAAGGATATGGAACTAGGCCAGAACATATAGCCAATAATTCTGGTACTGGTACTTGGTCTTATTTCATTAAAACTCTGGTTACTAATGAGAGGTTATTACTGAATTAGGCTGCCATAGGAAAATAATTTCTTTTTCTCTCACTTTATCTTTGGTATAGAACCTACTTGCTCTCTCTGGGCCATGGATTCTTTTTGCTCTATTTCTTTTTTCTTCCTTCCTGTCTCTTCTCATTCCTTGAAGATTGTTGCTTCAGAGGTACTGGCTTTATAATAGCTTTGCCTCAGTGGTGGATTGAGTTGGGAATAAACACTTTGTTGCTCATCTTACCAAGAGGTGGCATCTGTTTCCCCCCATTTTTAGTCCAAGAAGATAGCTCTGTGACCTGCTGTGGCTAGTACACTGGGGTTTAAGTAAGGCTTTGCCAGTTATGGGCTTAACATTCTAGATGCCTGTCAGCTTTGCCATTCATCCTCTTGGAACCCTGAGCCGCAGTGAAATATGACTGACTACCTCACCAGAGAGCCTGTCAGGAGAGAGCGAGAGAGAACAAGAGAGAGAGAGCTAGATGTATGGTTAGCCAGTAGCTGTTAAGGGCATCTCAGCTGAAGCACCAAGCATATCATTGAGGTCATCTTGGATTTCAGCCCCATGAACCTCCAGAAGACTGCTTCTCCATCAGTTACCTAATTGAGACTAGTCAAAACAGCTGGCCAGCTGAGTTTAGCTCAGATTGTAGAATCAAAAGCAAGTAAATGCTTTTTTTTATGCTACTAAATTTTGGGATACTTCATTAAATAGAAGTAGTACCAGAAGTACTCACTGAATGCAAATTTATTTTGTCCCAAGACTGAAGACTATTCCTTTTTGTCATCTTTATGCATATCCCAAGATAATGAGATGTCAGTCAAGGTAAGGTTTTAGTTCCTTTAGAAAAGGGATTTCAGAGAAATTTAAGGGATTTGGAATGTCAAAACTGGACAAATGAAATTCAAGTAGAATAAGAAAATTATTTTGAACTATCCAAAGCCTTCTTTGGTAAGAGGAGTATAGTTGGTTTTGAGAATTCAAGGAATGGGAAAGATGAAAATGATCAGAAGCCACATATCAATAATTATATTTAACTTCAATGGGATGAAACTTTCCTCACGTTGAAATTCAACATGGAATTGTCCTATGTAGTGGACTATTCAAAATGGCCAGGGTGCCCCATGAAGATGAGACACTGTCCATTGCTGGAGAGTCAGGTGCTGTGACTTACCCCCCTACACATGCGTGGCAGTCTTGTGATCATGCTACTTGACCTCCTTTCAAGAAAGTACTTCTTTTTCAGCTGTGATAAGTGTAATTAGTTGACAGGTGTAGCTGCAGGACCTTAGAATCCTGTGTAGCTTTCAAGCTAAGGCAGTGTTTTTCAGGTCATCTTCCAGCCATTGACAGAGCCTGGCCGTTTATGCCAATGCAGACCTCTCCCGCAACCTGTCCTTGCTCCATTAGGTTGCTCAAGACTTCCTGAGATCTGCATTGCATTTCTTACATAGTTCACCGAGATTCTTCTTTCCCTCTTCCCTTTCAGAAATGTAGGCTCTGCTTTGTGCTCTGAAGGAGCATAATCCTGCTCACATTCACAATCCTGTTTTCTTCCTTATTATCATTCATAGATGTTACTCTTCAATAAGCATCTTTACTCTTAATTCTGGCACAGTATCTGCTTCAGTTAAGATCTGAGGCCCATGCAGCGGACAAAATTAAACTGAGAGGTGGGTCAGTTTAGAAGAATTTTAGTGTCTCTTCAAACCAGAAACCCTGCAGTATTATGATGTGCCATCTAATGGCTCTTAGGTAGAGTTGGTGACTCAGACAGTAAAGAATTCAGCCTGCAGTGCAGGAGACCTGGTTTTGATTCCTGATTTGGGAAGATCCCCTGGAAGAGGCACAGCAACCCACTCCAGTATTCTTGCCTGAAGAATCCCATGGACAGAAGAGCCTGGCAGACTATAGTCAATGGGGTTGCAAAGAGTTGGACACAACTGAGTAGCTAAGCACAGCACAGGTAGCGCTGAATAATCATTTTACAACAATTCTAAGAACTAAGGCAAAAGATACTTTTGGGGGTAGAGAAGGCACCTGTCTAAATCACAAACTTTGTATTTTGGGAAATACATTCTTCAGAATTGCAAAGGTTTATTTAGTCTTAAAAAGCAATTCATTTGCTAATATTTGTAACTATTGGGAGTAACTTAAATCTACTAAACAGCACAAAAAGATGGAAATGCATTAGTTTCTAGTAATAGATGTCTGTTTGGATTAAGCCCCTTGCATCACACATGTCTTTTGGACAAACAGCACCCACTTTGAAGAAGATTAAAGAAAGCAGGATAGAAAAACTATTCTGAAGCTATTTATTATAATTTAGAAAATAATCTTCCATTTTACTTTCCTATTAATATGTTTTTTATTAATCTGATCAATAAATCTAGATCTTATATAATTATCACATAACAAAATAACAAATAGTAATACTTAGCTTTGAAATATGGACACTATTAAACTATGCATCTTTTGGATATATGTGAAATTCTAGAGTAAATTAAAATGTACTGAAATTAATTTAATAATCTTGAATTGGAATGAACTTTTTAGTTTTTTTTAATGTTGTGCTTATGTCAAATGAATGTAAAACAAGTGCTTACTGTGAAGGTTTGAAATTAAAAAATTCAAAAAATACTTTATCAGGCCAGCCTGTGATTCCCACAATGCCTATGTTTATACAGGTGATAAGACTAGGTGGAAAGTTATCAGCCAAATTAAAACATTCCTTTGAGTTCATGCATACTCTAACCTCTTTCATGTTCTCTTGAGATAAATTCTGGAATCCCTGGGTATATCATGTGAGATTTAGTAATAAGACATTGCTTCCATGGCACATGGAGTTCTGTTTTTTAAAGCCACCTTTGTTGAACTCTTGTCATGTGCCAGGTAGGATGCTAAGTTCTTTAAGCAGATTATCATTAATATCACAGCAGCCATATTAGATAGGGACTATTGTTATTTTCATTTTTCACTCAAGAAATCTGAGGGCTAGAGAGATTAAATAATATGACCAATGTCAGTGTAGTGCATAAAAGCACTGGTTTTAACCCAGTTGTGGCTGACTACAAGGTCTGTGCTGTTATAACCATTATGTTACCTAGACTTTTCTATTCTCCTGCTTGCTTGTCTGCTCTTTCAGTCACTGAGGGTCACAAGTGCCGCTGGTCAGCGTGAAAGACACTGACGACACCCCTGCTGCTGCTCTGCTCTTGTGTCCCTCCTCTGCTGCCCCTGAAGCCCTGGCTGTGGATGCCCAGGGTGCAGCGAACTGATGTGCGGGGCCTAAAGGAACGCTTGTTGCCAAATAGGCCGTTATCACTGACTGCACTGCGGCTGTCATTAGTGCTTCTGCCAGCACTGCCAGCCCTGCTGTTGCCAGTGCCAGTGCCGCTGATGCCCTGGGCTCTGGGTGTCCCAGGGCAATTCTGTAGACAAGCAGCTGCTGTTAGATTTCGCTTGCTCATTACCTGTAGTTCCTTTGCCTTAGGACTCAGGCTTAAGTTCATGGAGCCTAGGACAGAAGATGATGGGAGGTATGTTTTATCTTCTCCAACATCTGGGACAACTGGCCTTGAACCAAACATCTGCACTCTTTTCTCTTCTTCCTTAGAGATTTCTTTTCCTCAGAGGCTCTTTCTTCCCTCGTGCAGTGCCCTACCAGCCCTGGAAACTGAGCATAAACACTTGAATCTTAGAATGAACATAATTTAGTTTTAATGTGGAAGCCCTGCTACATTAGATATTTCAGTTCGAAAATTATTACAAAGAACATTTAAATTTTATAATATTGAATATGTACTTAGGTGTGCAAGAATTGAATCATGCTAATTATTAAAGAATTGCTATGAACTTTGATCTCTAGCAATAGTGGTTTCAATTTGATTTACATTATTTAAAATAAATTAATAGGGCTCAGAAAGTCAAAGTGAAGCCCTATCAATGATTCGTACAACTCATATTAAAAGGCTTACAGAGATGAGGTGATTTGTTGGTAGAGTGATTCTGTTTTACTTTTGCTTTCAACCCTAACTCACAAGGATGGCAGTGTTGTCTCAAAGCTGGAACGTCATGTCAGTGTATGGCAAAACCACTACAATATCGTAAAGTAATTAGCCTCCAATTAAAATAAAAAAAGAAAAGAAAAAAAAAGAAAAAGGCAAAAATAAAATACGGACATAGCATGAAAATTTACAAATACGTACCCATTAAAAACAGAAAAATTATGGAAGTTTTGACTGAAGGAAAAGAAATAACATTGCTGAAAACTTTACCATCTTAACTGAAAGCAAAAACGTGTTTGAATTTTTTGAGAAAAGCATATGGGGGAAGAAGAACTCTTAGTTCTATGCCTGAAATGTTTCTTTTTCTTTTCTTTTATTGCTTACAAGTAGTCTAGTAAGAAAAACAAAAAATAGTTATTAAGAACCTGGTCAGAAATCTCTCTTTTTAAAAATATATTTATTTTTTAATTGAGGGATAATTGTTTTACAGAATTTTATAGTTTTCTGTTTAACCTCAACATGAATCTCTACTTAATGACTACTTTTCCCCTTGAGGATAAAGCAATTTCTTTTTTTTTGTTTGTTTGAGTACAGTGCAATTTATATTTCCATTGTGCCTGCAATAATAATTGACAGTTTTATTTTTTCTTCTAATTTTATTGAGATATAGTTGATGTATAGTGTTGTATAACTTTAAGATATATAGGAAAATAATCTGTCTAATTTTAAGGTATATAGGATAAAAATTTGACTTACATGCATCATGAAATGATTACTACAGTAAGTTTAGTGAACATCCATCATCTCATATACACAATTAATTAGAAAAAATTTCCTTTGTGATGAGAACTCAAGATTTACTCTTTTTAATAACTTTCATTTGTAACATATAGCAGTGTTTATTATATTTATCATGTTGTACATTACATTGCTTGTACTTCCTTATTTTATAACTGGAAGTTTATCTCTTGACTGCCTTTATCCACTTCCCCCTCCCCCACCTCTGATAACCACAAATGTCATTTCCTTTTTTATGTTTGTTTTTAGGGTATCACTGACCTACAACACTATGTTAGTTCCTTTTATACAACGTAGTGCTTCAGTATATCTATACATTTCAAAATGATCACCATGATAAGTCTAGTTATTATCTGTCATCATACAGATATGTAGCATAATTATTAACTACATTCCCCACATTGTACATCTCATGCTCTTGACTCACTTATTTTACAACTAAAATTTTGTACTTCTTAATCGCGCTCACCTGTTTTACCTGCTTTGTGTTTTGTTAATTAAGAAAATGGGGAAATGCATACATTGCAGACATGGTGAAATTCTTGATTTGTCAAATGTGTGGACTTCCAATGAATTGCATGAGGAATATAATTTTATTTAACAAGTGTAAATATGTGAATTTTTGAACATATTGATATTTAAACTTATCCTAGAACATACATGTTTGGATTCTGTTTTTCAAAGAAGTACTTAACTACTTTATAAAGTCATTTTTATCTTTATATAGCCATATAATACTTCAGTTCATAAATTCTTAGAAAGTTTAAACAAAGCAAAATGATTTCGAAAGCAATAAATTAAAACCATAAATGATTCAAGGAGTCTCTGGAAATAGAAATACTAACAAATGCTATACAGAGTAGATTTTTTTTTTAAATGTCTGAATTTATTAACCTGTGAAAGGAGAACTTTTAAATCGAAAATAATGACAGCCCCTTAATTACGGTGGTTTTATTGAAAGCCTACTGCTGCAGTAATAAGGTGTGTTTTAGGTACCAGAGCTATGGCAGCTGTCAAACACCAATATTTTTTCCCTGAGAATAGGTTTGGTGTAATGTTTTTCAAGGACAAATTGCTCAGCTATTGTCTCAGTGAGCGCAGCTAGTTAATATTCAACAGTTTTCTTAATCAAAATTGTATGTCTTGCTCCCTAGAGTGTTTGTTAAAGTGATTGTATGTTTATCAGAGCCTTCAACAGCAGAAACAGAATATTCCTAGATGAAGTGCTGGTAATGAGAGCCTATATTATCCAAGGGTGCTGATAAGAAATAGAAAATGCTGTCAAAATACATTGTTTGTGGGGAAAAAAAAAAATTACTACAGCTCAAAAAGTCAAACCTTTCTTTGAAGCCCTTGTAGTTTCTGTAACTTCAATTGTTTATTTGGGATAATGGGGCAGCAGGGGTATAGTGATATCCTACTATACACTCCAGGAATTGCATGCCAGTGATCAAATAGTCTGGGGGGCTATTAATCATCGCTTCTGTTGGATGGCTGATTAAGGTTCTTCACAGCATGTTTCCTTTAGATTACAGAAAGTTCCTAATGAAGTAAAGCTTGAGGGCATTAGAGAGCTCAATCTGGCATTCTACAGATGGTATTGAAAAGTCATGTGGGGAAAACAAGCGTTTCCAAAAGTAAAATAATGCAGCAGCTTACGTTTTCCATGAAATACTGTGTCTAAGGTGAAGGTTTGGTTACTGCTTTTGTTTCTACTTCAAATTATTTTCTATTTCCAGGTGACACTGTGCTGGAAGCAGAGCTGTCCTGTTAGATATGACTTTTTCTTCCAAGGGTAGTACCTATCATTTACACACATACATGCACACACACACACACACCATACAAATACCTCTTTCTCTCCTCTCTCTCTCCCCTCCTTGAAATAATCAAAGATATTGTTTGAAAAATATGGTTCCTGTAATACTAGAAAAGAACGTTTGTATTTTGTTTTGTCTCTAGTAGTATTCTATGAGGAATGAAGTCTTCTGCAAAAAGTTCATTTTAATTATCATGTTGGTGGATTCTCCTGTAGAATCATGACACTGACTAATAAAAAGTTTTTGGTCATTGTTTCACTTTGAACATTAATTAGGAGGCAATGCACCTACAACCCATCAGAGTTAGTGTTTGTAAAAAAATAATCTTTTTTAAGATACATCCAGGGGTATCGATCATTTCAGTGATACTGAGGTGTGTTCTGCACTTTATGTATTAATCTTTGACGTGTAGAGATGGGCATATTAATGGAAAAACTTGCTGCCATATATTTGAAACTTAAGCCACAAATATGCTGATATTCAAAATACCTTATTTACTTGGTATTGTCATGTGTAGTCAATTTTTAACTACTTTTTAGATAAATTGATCAATTTCATATTTTAATTTATTGTAAGTTTTAGCTTACAATTGTTTCAAAATATGAATCACAGATTGATTTGATACCAGTTTTTTGTAGAATTGTGGATCCATCAGTCCAGTCAGGAGACAGGAGATGGAACCTATAGGAAGTTAAACAAGAGAGCTTAATATAAAAAAGTATAAAATTGCGACAACAGAGTAACTATGAGATATGGGGAAACTTACGCAATACCCTGGGGCCAGGGAAGTGTGCCAAGGAAGCACAGACTTGGAAGAGGTTCAGATCTTTGGAGAAAAAGTGTAATTCATCCTATTGTATAGCATAGAAGTTCATGGGTTTGGTCATACATCTTGAAGTGGTCCCCAGTTGCTGGGTAAGGTGGCAGCACAGAGAGCAGGGGTGGCACTGACAATAAAGCCAGAGATTGTGTGTCATTGAGGTTGCTTGGTAGGGAGATTCCTCACTGGAGAGGAACCTGCAGTGGGGCCATCAGGAGTTCAGACAGGTAGCATGCGGCCTATACAGATAATTCTGGCACTGTCAGATTGGTAAAGAATCATGAGTTCTGGGCCTTCCGTGTGGCTGAATGTGCACTTGTGTCCACTGAATATCTTCACAGCCACATATAGATCACTGATCCGCATACACCACAACAGAAACTTTGGGAGGGTTTTTTTTCCTGTAGTGTCCTTCCAACTTTCTCTATCTGAAAAGCTCAACATCATGCTCATTATAAAAAAAAAAAAAATACTTCAAGGAATTCCACCTATGATCATGAAGGATATATCTATTGAAGAGTGCATTCAAAGCTGGAAGGCAGTTAAGGCATAGCTGGCATTCATTGCATCATATTTAGATGCTAACATAGCTAATGTTACAGGAAAGTGGAAAATTCTGTTAAGAATGTCATGTTCTCTACAGGTGTCCTAGTTTTAGCCACTCGTGCTTGTCTATCCTGATTAGTTGCATTATCCATGTTTTCAGCAGCTGAGAGCTTAGGACTGTGCTTATTTTTCACTATGCCTTTTATATACACCAGACATAGCTCTCTAAATTGGGTTAGGAGCCCATCTACATACGCCACTGTATTTATACCCAGATTTTTTAGATTAAGTGTTTGAGCAACCTTAGTGGAAGAGACTCATGGAGTATCAATACTCTTTTCTAATTTGAGCCTTTTAGCCCTCTTTTATAAGCAAGTGAAGAAACTATGTACCCCTAGAGTCTGAACTAGAAATAATATGCAATTCATTTTGCAAATCTGAAGAGCAGTATTGATTTTGAGGCACTGAGGAACATAGATCAGATCTATGCAAATACATAGATCAGGTTTTTACTAGTTAGTCATTCTTTTCTCTGCTGTTAGTACAACTATTATTCTAGTTAAGGTGCAAGAAAGTTATTATTAGTGACTGCTTCCTAGTGTTCTATAGATTCTGTCATTTTCATTCATATTCATATACTGTTGCAGTCATATATCAGTAAGCTGTCAACTATGTATTTTTAGAAGACATGTATACAGGAGTCAAATCAAGTGTTTAAGAAGATGTATACTAGTAAATAATCCTTTCATAAAATTGGTTTACTATGAGGCACAGTAGCAACTGAGTGCTTAATCACTCACAGTATTTGTCTTTTAGTGCTTTAACATAGGAATTATGTTAAATAGGCAAGCAAATTTTTTTCTAGCACCCAGGACATAGAACAGTTCTGTGATAAGTGGTTTATTCTTTCTTTGGTTAAAGAGAAAAGAAAAAAAAAAAACCTCTTTGATGGAAATGCTATAATTTCTTGGACAATTTGCTTTGGATTTATAATCTTTCTTCAAGACAAGTGCTTTTTCTACCTCCTTTCATAAAGGAAGGAGGGGTGGAATATTTTATTACATATCTTAAAAAATTCCAGCATGAATAAATCCAACAGATAAATTGCTTGCAATTACATTTTCAGAAGAGTATATCAGAACTAAACACTAAATAAGCATTGAGAAACTAATATTTAAGTAGAAATGGTTTATTTGTTGTGTAGAAAATAGGTGATTCTGTAAAAGCCATTATGATCTACCTCTATAAAATGAATAATGGAATGATTACAGGGCAAGAAATATGCTTTCCTGTGAAATCATTTTCTAAAATTTTCTAACATTAAGATAAAATCCACTAACCCTGAATTCCATGTATGGTAGGAAGGTATATGGATAAATTCATCTGTATAATGAATATAACAAAGCATTATATGATGAAGTGGATGTAGGAGTGATATAATACTCCTACCTTTAATGAGCTTGAAATCTTTAGCTTTTTAACTGTAGATATTTTGTTTGTTTCTGCCACAGACCAAGAATTTACAAAGTTGTTGAGTCAAAAATTGGTAACTCATTTAGAATGAAAAACAGGAAAAAAGATAAATGATAGAAAAAACCATGGAGCTAACAAATAATATGGCATGTTACTAATTAACAGACATTTACAAAATGCATCTTTTCAATGGCTGTGTGAGCATTAAGCCTGAAAACAGTAAGTTTAATTTTCCTTTGGTTATAAAGGGTAACAAGTAATTATAAATCCCATTAGTTGAGTGTGCTCTCAGTGCAAGACTGATATGTAGGTAATTGATTATCTTCACTGATCCTTATACTAGTCATCTAAGATACACATTATTTGGGACCTAGGAGTTTTAAATGGAAGTTCAATCATAACAGGGATTTGGACATGGTCACACAGCAGGAAGTATGAACAGAGATACCGCTCTAAATTGCATATCCTCAAAGCCCAGGCCCATTTTACTACATAGTTTGGCTTTTCAAAGTTAAAAATGATTAAAGCATTTGCTTCTTTAGATGTTAATGATTTGATAATTTTAATAACTTCTGTGTTGAATTTGAAGACTGAAAATTCAGCTGGTGATTTCTATTAGACATGTGTTGGCTCAGATTTTACTTCTGTTCCCCCTAAAGTAGATGAAAACTAAAAGGTGATATGATTGAGCAAGGTGAATAAAATTTTTGAAAATCATTTTTTCCTACTTCTGGGAACCTTCTTTTTGCTCTTGAGGCTTTCATTGGTGATTTTGCTAACATAATAAAACCTATGTTGATTTTATCTTTGTGGCTTATTTATAGGTTCCTATTTCTCTAACATTACTCCTTAAATATTACAGTAATAAAAAGAATAATTATCATTATAGTGAATTTTCCCATTTCCCTTTCATTTTCTAAAATCCCATTGTTAGTATATTATTATATATATTATTATTTATATATTATTTTCAGGTTTATTTCTTATCCCTCCAGTTAGATAGTAAGCTACTTAAAGGTTGTATCACCTTTTTCTCTTAATGAGGGAGGCTTACATGGTAGTTATTTATATAATAGACATGATAGATTAAACATCTGGTTATTCTGAGTGGGGAGAGTATCATGAAGTCAGGTTTTGCTAATTGTAACAAGATGTTTGATAGACTCAGTTTCTGAACTTCTTGGCAAGATTAGCCTATTATGATAATATGAATATCTTGCAGGTTTAGAATAAGATACATTGCATTCTTATCAGTAAAAGTCCTGACAAACGATCTAGCATTAGAAAACTGCATCAGATTTTTTTTTTTTTTTTACAATGAAGGGCTGTGATATCATTATTATAGTAGTAGTGTAGTGTTAGTTGCTCAGTCGTGTCCGATTCTTTGCGACCCCACGGACTGTAGCCCGCTATTCTCCTGTGTCCATGGGATTCTCCAGGCAAGAATAGTGGAGTGGATTGCCATTCCCTTCTCCAGAGGATCTTCCCAACCAAGGGATAGAACCCTGGTCTCCTGCATTGCAGGCAAACTCTACCATTTGAGCTACAGGGAAGACCTATCATTACTGGGAAGAGGTTAAATGCTTTACCAGAAAGATCCAGAAACAAGTTGAAATTCTAAAAATTTCTTAGAAATATGCTTTGGGGCATCATGGCTGAATGAATAGAGAATAAGCTTGTGTTAGATGACCTACGTTTGAATTCTAGCTCTATCACTAGCTCTATGAATTTAGCCAAGTTAAATAAAGTCACTAAGCCATGTTTCCACACCTACAAATAAAAATAATTGCATCCCTCATGTAAGTTTTTGTGAGGATTAACTAGAATAATAAATGAAAAATATCTGGAAATAGAAGATGCTGAACAAACACAACTACTTTCAGTTTCAGATATCAAGGTCAATTTGATGCAGATTATTTGATGTACTGAAGATTATTAATATTCTGAATACAGTGGAGAGAATATCGGATTTTTAACTATCACAAAAAGCCTATTTGTTCCCTAGTTTGGTTATTTAAAATGTGAATAGCACTTTAAAAACATTTTAAATTCTGTTTTTAAGATAAACATGTCCAGTGACTTTTAGTTCTTGAGAAAATTTAGTCTGATGTTGGTTTTGGCTCTTTCTTGGGTTAATTAGTCTCCTTATCTAAGAGTTAAGCTGCTAGTGATTGACCTTTTCTTTAAGCTAATGGTTGTGTTGGGATCTTTAATCTGCTTCCTTTTGGCTTCCTTCTCATAAATTACAGAATTCAGGAAAAAAGAAGTTCTTTGGTGGGTTGTTTATTACATTGTTTTATAAAAGTCCATTGTTAGTTGAGAATTAACTCCAGAGCTTTTTATTCCTACATATTATGATAATAGAATAATTGTGCAAAAATGAGCATTATACATCATGGAAACATTTGTTATGTTTTTAAGTGAATATATTGATCTATTATGTGAAGAATTTTTAGTTGAAATAGTTGTTTAGTGGTAATTATTTTGACCTTATTACCGAGTTCCTTCAGGCCAACTTCATACTCTCTCTCCTTCTGGTGTTTGTAAAATGGTCAATTGCAGTGATTATGTTCAGCTTTACACTGCTAGGCTTATTTATCTAATTAAAATGTCCCAGAACACAGAACACACATCCAGAACTACATGAAATATTTGTGACCAGAAGAACAATCTCTTCAATAAATTGTGCTGGGAAAATTGGACAGCTACATGTAAAAAAATGAAATTAGAACATTCTTTAATACCATCACACACACACAATCCATAAAATGGATTAAAGACCTAAATGTAACACTGGATACTATAAAACTCGTAGAGGAAAATACTGGCAGAATAATCTCTGACATAAATGTCAGCAATATATCTTTTGATCTGTCTCCTACCGTAAGAGAAATACAAACAAAATAAACAAATGGGACCTAATCAAACTCAAAAATTTTTGCACATCAAAGAAAACCATAAACTAAGTGAAAAGACAACCCAAAGAGTGGGAGAAAATATTTGTAAATATTGCGACCAACAAAGGATTAATCCCCAAAATGTACAAAGAGCTCATACAGCTCACGAGCCTCCATGGGCAGAGGAGCCTGGCAGGCTACAGTCCATGGGGCCACAAAGAGTTGGACACGGCCAAGCAACTGAGCCCATGCAGCTCAATATTACAAAAAACCAAACAACCAAACCAAAAAATGGACAGCAGATCTAAACAGACATTTCTCCAAAGAAGATATACAGATGGCCTCCTTTCTAAATCATTCTTCTAAATCTAAATTGGAACAACCACTATGGAGCAATCCCTCTGCTGGGCATATATATCCAGAGATAACCAATGGATTGAAAGTACCCCAATCTCCATTGCAGGGTAGTTTATAAAAGCCAGTACATGGCAGAACAAGCTAAATGTCCATTGGCAGATGACTGGATAAAGAAAATGTAGTATACACACACACACACACACAATGTAATACTACTCAGCCATAAAAAAAGAATGAAATAATGTTATTCGCAGTATCACAGATGAAACTAGAGATTATCATACATAGTGATGTAAGTCAGAGAAAGGCAGATATCATATGTATCACTTATATGTGGGGAAGGCTAAAAAATGATACAAATAAACTCATTTACAAAATAGAAACAGACTCACAGACTTAGAGAATGGACTTAGGGTTATTAGGAGGGAAGGGTGGGCGGGGAGACAGATTGGCATTTGTGATTGACATGTACACCCTGGTATATTTAAAATAGATAACCAGCAAAGTGGGCTTCCGTGGTGGCACAGATGGTAAAGAATCCATCTGCAATGCAGGAGACCCTTATTGCATTTCTGGATTGGGAAGATTCCCTGGAGAAGGGAGCTACCCACTCCAGTGTTCTTGCTTGGACAATCTCACGAACAGAGGAGCCTTGTGGGCTGCAGTCCATGGGGGTCCCAAAGAGTTGGACACAACTGAGTAACTGAGCATGTACAGATACACACGTACACACCCACCCAACAAGTACCGACTGTATAGCAGGGGGAACCTTGCTCAATACTCTGTAATAACCTACACACACACACACACACACACACACACACACACACACCCTTGCTCAATACTCTGTAATAACCTAAATGATAAAAGACCGTGTAGGAGGGTTCCTTTTTCTCCACACCCTCTCCAGCATTTATAGTTTGTAGACTTTTTGATGATGGCCATTCTGACTGCTATGAGGTGATATCTCATTGTAGTTTTGATTTGTCTTTTTCTAATAGTGATGTTGAGTATTCTTTAATGTGCCTCTTGGCCATCTGTATATCTTCTTTGGAGAAATGTCTGTTTAGATCTGCTGCCCATTTTTTGGTTTGGTTGTTTGGCTTTTTATAATATTGAGCTGCATGTGCTCAGTTGCTCGGCCGTGTCCAACTCTTTGTGGCCCCATGGACTGTAGCCTGCCAGGCTCCTCTGCCCATGGAGGCTCATGAGCTGTATGAGCTCTTTGTACATTTTGGGGATTAATCCTTTGTTGGTCGCAATATTTACAAATATTTTCTCCCACTCTTTGGGTTGTCTTTCCATTTAGTTTATGGTTTACTTTGATGTGCAAAAATTTTTGAGTTTGATTAGGTCCCATTTGTTTATTTTGTTTGTATTTCTCTTACCGTAGGAGACAGATTAAAATAGATATTGCTGGGATTTATGTCAGAGATTCAGAGAATGCACTGGCGACCCACTCCACTACTCTTGTCTGGAAAATCTCATGGACAGAGGAGCCTGGTAGTCTATAGTCCATGGGGTCACGGAGAGTTGGACATGACTGAGTGACTTCACTTTCAGTTTTCACCTTCATGCATTGGAGAAAGAAATGGCAACCCACTCCAGTGTTCTTGGCTGAAGAATCCCAGCGATGGCGGAGCCTGGTGGGGTCCAACAGAGTCCGACACGACTGATACGACTTAGCAGAGCAGCAGCATGTCAGAGATTGTTCTGCCTGTATTTTCCTCTAAGCGTTTTATAGTATCCAGTGTTACATTTAGGTCTTTATTTGTGTCTCCTATAGATAGCATATTTTGGATGTCGTTGTTATTTTTATCTAGTGTAACAGTCAATCTTTTTTGATTGGATTAACTTATACATTAAATATCTAATTTTATTGTTGATTTGGTTGACTTTTTGTCTGCCTTTTAATGTTATGCTTTATACACAAATATTAATGTATATTAGTTATTTTCTTAGTGGTTGTGCTAGGGCTTATAGTATACATCATAGTTTATAAGAATCTACCTCAGAGTTATATGCCAAATAATATAATTAAATGCATACTATTTTATGCAGTTACCTTAAATCAGTTAAGGGAAGAAAAGAGAAGATGCAATTATATGTTCTATAGTTTTCTAATTACCTTTACTGACATGCTTTGTTTTTTGGTGTGGGTTCAAATACTTTGTGGTGTCATTTGCTTTCAGCCTTAAGAACTTCCTTTAGTATTTCTTGAAAGATGGATGTACTAGCAATGAGTTCTCTCAGCATGTATTAATCTGAGAATGCCTTTGTATTCATTTCTGAAAGATTATTTTGCTGACTACGAGATGCTTGACTGATGGTTTTTTTTTTTTTTATTCCCCTTTCGGCAGTTTGACTGAAGCATCTCACTGCTTGATTTTCTCCATTGTTTTTCATGGAAATCCAGGTGTTATTCTTACTGGAGTTTCCTAGTATGTGACAAGTTATTCTTCTCTTGTTGCTTTCAAGATTTTCTTGTGTTGTTCTTTGCTTATTAATATGTTTAGTGATTTTGCATGTTTTAGTAAAGTGTGTTTCACTCACAGTGTGTAGCCCCAGGTATAGTGCCACTTCAGAGGCACAGTCTTGGGCATGTATATAGTCACTATGACCTTTTCTACTACCCTAGTAGTATTCTCTTTAGCTACATTTTTCACTAGTTCTTTCTGTTAAAACTTCTAGCTTTTTTTTTTACCGCTATCCATCTTGGTGTCATAGAGTTAGTTACCAGCCTCCTATTTCTCACTATAGAATCCTCATTCCTTTCAATAGTATCGTTTCTTTTGTACTTTCCATGCTCTGACCCAATAAAGTCGCCTCCCTTCTGGTGACCTATGGAACACTCGTTTTTTATGGCTTGTCTGTCTTTCTAGGAAGAACACCTGAACAAGTACTCCAGAAATAGGGATAGGTTGGTGACCTGCTTCCCTCAGAGTAACATTTTTGCTCTAATGAGTTTGGTACCTGGTGGGTATGATAGCCCATGTTTTTCTTTTGATCTTGAATGTGCAACCTAGGAGCTTACTTATAAAAGGGTGATCAAGGCCAAGTATAATCTAGTCACACTCAGGATACTCTACCGCCCCGTGAGAGGGGAATGAGTGGAAGGATGCCAGAGCATTTGGCTGTTTTTGCTCTGGCAACATAGAGCTGGGCAGAATGCGGAAAGCTGGTGACCTGCTCTACCTGGGGTAAAGCCATAGCCCTGGGCAAGGTCTGTGGGAGACAGAACCTGTGCTCTTGGCTGAAAGTGCTTGTGATGGAGCTTCCATCAGTTTGAGCTGTGTAAGGGGAGTGGGTTGTGACTCAAATGCCACAGATGTTCACTGTTTCCACTGATTTTGTTGAATAAATGTTTCTCATGTTGCAAATTATTAGGACAGTTTCCTGAATTTTTAAGTGGTTGCTTTATTTAATTTTTACTTGTTATAGTTCTTCCACTGGGGAGAGGGTCCACAGAGCCTTTTATACCTCCATCTGTAAGTGCTCTCACAAATCTTTTTTTTTCTTCCCCTTTTCTGCACAGTATGTTTTCTGCAGATGACCATTATGAAGTTGAAATAGTCAAGTTGATGAAACTTTGGATGGATGTGAAAACCAAAGACTTTTACAGAGATTCACTATGCATTATTTATTCTTTGGATTTATAAAACACTTTACTGTAGGGAGCTGAAGTGTTTTTTGTTACTTGGTAATGCTTACTGAATATGTGTGAAAAGCAAAAATCTGATCTAAATTGTGGGGAGTTTTGGTTAACCTCATTTCAGTTTAGTTCAGTCGCTCAGTAGTGTCTGACTCTTTGTGACCTGCAGTACACCAGGCTTCCCTGTCCATCACACACTCCTGGACCTTACTCAAACTCGTGTCCATTGAGGCAGTGATGCCATCCAGCCATCTCATCCTCTGTTGTCCCCTTCTCCTCCCAGTTAACCTAGCCCAACTCTTTTTTGTAAAAGAAAGTTGGATATTCCCATTTGAATAATGCTTATTTTTTTAAGATCAATATCGACAAGAGTCTGACATAGACATGTTGAACTGAATGTTAATTGTACCCTCATAAAGTCTGGACATGTAGCATATATTTAAGATGTGGAGGTCTATATTCATACTGTTTTAAGTAAAGCAAATGTATAAAAATTGAAGTTAGAACAGATATATTTATGAAAAATTTATTATTTTTAAAATAAGGAATCCTAAGAGTTCCTTCAGTAGATTCTTCTGTAGTGTTCTTTTGTGAATGTTTAGTGAACATTTATCCTCATTTACCAAAACTTGTATATGTTTATAAAAAAGTGTATATTGATACATATATTCCTTTTCAGGAGCATATTTTTCCTACTTTTTCTCTCTCTGCTAGTAAGTGCCCTCTTCTGCAGTGAAATGATAGATTTTTAAAGTGTACATCAAAAAAAATCCCCTGTAGTGTTTTTCATCAAAAATAACAATATTTCAATAAACACTGTCTCCCAGTCCTCATTAAAATACCATGAGAGTTTCAATTTACTCTTTTAGAAAAGAATAATAATGATTACATAGACAGGACTATTTTAATCAGCATGATCATCATATATTTTTTTCATTAGAGAGATCTACATGGGAAGGAAAATCACAATTAGAAAGTTGCTTGGTGACTATGGAATCTGAACAATAGTTATCTTTGATAATGGGAATATTTCCTAGTATCAAATCATTTTTGGCCTATCTTTTTTTTATCTCTACCCTCTCTTCTGTCAATAAAATTGAATCAATTTGCAGTAATACAGGCTGTAAAAATTAGGGCATATCAAACATAAGGATAACAGTTCTAAAAATTCAGTGTACAAATAATGGTAAATTCAGTATTTTGACATTTACAATATTTTGCAACCATAACATTTGAATATTCTAACAATTTCAGATGTCTGTTTCTAGAATCAGCTTTCATAATTTGATTACAGAATAGATGTCCAGCCTTTAAATGTATTATACTACACTGAAATTATAACTGTTGCCTATCACCCAAAGAAATGTAAAATAGCAGAGTCTAGGCAAGAGAAGTCTTTAAAAAAACATATAACTTATAGCCAGTATGCAAGTATGATATCTAGCATGTGATTTCTGTGTTTCAGATACTGTTCACTTTTCAGGTGTAATGTTGTTCCTATAGGAAGGAACCCGTACATTTTTAGAAGAGGAAATTAAAGCTGTGTATGTTCATATAACTTACCTAACATTTATAGTTAGTTAATGATGGGATTGTGGTATTTACCCTAGTAGTCCTAACTCCAGATTTCTCATCCTTACTTGGACACATTACATCTAAAAATATGTAAATGTTTTTCTAGCTTTCATGGATTTGAAAATTATGCTTATTGTGTTCCAGTTACAACTGGAATTATCTCAGTTCTTTTAACTTAGCCTTAAAAGCAGTGGAAGAGATCATTCGTGAAGTCATAAAAATTTCCAGCAGTCCTTATAGACCTGGCCCATTCTATAATTGCAAAAATACCTAATAGACAAAATAGTTGAGATGCAGAAGACTGTAAGAATGAGATCCAAAGCATAGTGTGCCATGCATTATTCTAGTGCTTTATGCATTTTATGTCATTTAACCCATAGTAAAATTCTGTGGAGTGGGCATTATAACCTCCAATTTTACAGTAAAGAACTGAGAGTAAGAGAGCCAAACTGTGTGCTTTGGATACATTCAGTTCAGTTCAATTGCTCAGTCATATCTGACTCTTTGTGACCCCATGGATTGAAGCATGCCAGGCCTCCCTGTCCATCACCAACTCCTGGAGCTTGCTGAAACTCATGGCCATCGAGTCAGTGATGCCATCCAACTGTCTCATCCTCTGTCATCCCATTCTCCTCCTGCCTTCAGTCTTTCCCAGCATCAGGGTCTTTTCGATTGAGTCAGTTCTTCGCCTCAGTTGGCCACAGTATTCTAGTATTCTTCAGCTTTAGCATCAGTCCCTCCAATGAATATTCAGGACTGATTTCCTTTAGGATGGACTGGTTGGATCTCCTTGCAGTCCAAGGGACCCTCAAGAGTCTTCTGCAACATCACAGTTCAAAAGCATCAATTCTTCGGCACTCAGCTTTCTTTATAGTCCAACTCTCATATCCATACATGACTACTGGAAAAATCATAGCTTTGACTAGTCAGACCTATGTTGGCAAAGTAATGTCTCTGCTTTTTAGTATGCTGTCTATGTCTGTCATAGCTTTTGTTCCAAATGATTATACTTTGCCACTTTGAATGGATTTCAACTTGGTTATTATATTAAAAAGCTGCATTGAAGAATGGTTAAATTTAAAATAATACATATGTTGTATATACAGATATATACATTTATTTGTATATTTTCATATCAAAGTTAGAAGAATCACGATTAATTATTTAAAACCAACCTGGTGAATTTGTGATAAATGTTTATGTATTATCAGCATAAAATTAGAGTTGGTTAATAATTTTTTCTAGAATATAATAACATGGCAATGAAACTATTATTAACAGATTATATCAAATAATTTTAAAGACACATCTGCTCATATTGCTTTATTTTAAAAATGCCAGCAGAGTAGTTCAGCAGACGTGTACTGGGCCCTAAAAAAAATGCCAATGAAAGAAGCTATCAGAAATTAAAATCAAATATTCTGTAGTCTACTGGGAGGTTATGTTCAGGGTTAATTCAAAATTAAATGTATCTTACTGAGTGCAGTGAGGAGAGTACATTTCATACTGAACGCTGAATCTAGCTGTTTTTCTGTATGAAATATTAATTACTTGATCTTAAAGATAATATCTTTTATAGTACTTCTATAAGAGAAATAATTTTGTCATCATTGTGTTTCATTTTCTTGATTGAATAGATACATAGAATAAAATGCACTGCCATCTTCTGACAGTCACATCTTGAGGCTCTGATTAAATACTTCTATTGTAATCTTAAAGTATTTTTAGCCTTTCAAATACAGGTCTTGGTATGCTGTAAGCCTTCAGATATTTAGCAGCAATGTACTTAACTTCATTGGCTGTTCAGCAGCTCTAGATGTTAGAACCCTGATGTTTTAACATTCACCTGTAAATTTTTTCACTTATGACCATAGCCTAATATTTAAAATTGCAATCACTTGATAAAATACAGCTCTAATAAACATAGCAATTATTATCATAATTAAACTGACAGTGACCATCATTCATTTTAAAATTATAGTAGTTCATGTTATATGATTCAATATAAAGTATCAAAACAGCTTTTTTAAAGAAAGAATAAAATCAGTCCTCTTTTGTCTCCTGCACATTCCCTTCCTTCTTTCCTTTGCCCTTTATTTCCTTCATAATTGTTATTACAGAACTTAATAATTGTCATTCAGTTTAGTTCAGTAGCTCAGTAGTGTCTGACTCTTTGTGACCCCATGGACTGCAGCACACCAGGCTTCCCTGTCCATCACCAACTTCTGGAGCTTGCTTGAACTCATGTCCATCAAGTCAGTGATACCATCCAACCATCTCATCCTCTGTCGTCCCCTTCTCTTCCCATCTTCAATCTTTCCCAGCATCAGGGTCTTTTCCAATGAGTTAGTTCTTCCCCTCAGGTGGCCAAAGTATAGGAGCATCAGCTTTAGCATCAGTCCTTCCAAAGAATATTCAAGACTGATTTCCCTTAGGGTTGACTAGTTTGATCTTCTTGTAGTCCACAGGACTCAAGAGTCTTCTCCAATAGCACAGTTCAAAAGCATCAGTTCTTCAGTGCTTAACTTTCTTTATGGTTCAACTCTCATATACATACATAA
The DNA here is from genome assembly GCA_007570785.1 of Antilocapra americana. Taxonomy (NCBI): domain Eukaryota; kingdom Metazoa; phylum Chordata; class Mammalia; order Artiodactyla; family Antilocapridae; genus Antilocapra; species Antilocapra americana. The sequence goes on from ML662438.1 coordinate 7,893,439, forward strand.
CTCTACTGGGAAAACCGTAGTTTTGACTATATGAACCTTTGTCAGCAAAGTAATGTCTCTGCTTTTTAATATGTTGTCTAGGTTTGTCATAGATTTTTTTTCAAGGAACAAGCGTCTTTTAATTTCATGGCTGCACCCACCATTTGCAGTGATTTTGGAGCCCAAGGAAATAAAAGTCTGTCACTGTTCCCATTGTTTCCCCACCTATCTCCCATGAAGTGATGGGACCAGATGCCATGATCTTAGTTTTTTGAATGTTGAGTTTTAAGACAGCTTTTTCCACTCTCCTCTTTCACATTTGTCAAGAGGCTTTTCTGTTTCTCTTTGCTTTCTGCCATAACAGTGGTGCCATCTGCATATCTGAGTTTATTGATATTTCTCCTGGCAATCTTGACTTCATCATTGTTTAGTTTCTCTAAAAATTATCATTAGAGAACTAAACTTGATGCTGTGTGGTTTAGAAAACTCATGAAATTATTTCCTCTGTATTTTTCACAAATCACTGTTGATTTCAAGTAAGTATGATATCTATATCTATATGTTCCAAAAACAGATTTTTAAATTGGGATCCTTAATCAGATCAAATATTTTTCGTTATGGTTTTTATTTTATAGTAGTGCATTTTCATGCTACTTCACAAAAATAAATTTATAGTTAATATAACACAAAATCAATTGCCATATTTCATTATCTCCCAGATATATATAACTTTGCCTCTTCACTGAAAAACACATTCTCAAGTCGAGTTCAGAACATGAGGGAAATTCGTTCTATCCTATAATCCAACTTAGCAGAAGTAGTGATTGTGTGTTTTGCACTTAATCAGAGCAACAGAACTAATTCTGCCAGGAAGAAGAAGTAATGTGCATAGAAGGCAGGAAGGGAAGGAGGCATCTGTGCATTGTTTGAAGTTGTTGGGTCTTACTAGCTATATTTGATGGGAGTAAAGGTAGCCTGTGGGTAAGGTAGCCCTCCCTCCATTTTTAAGGGAAATGCAAATAAAAATGTTTGTAGGTAGGTACTACTCATATATGTTTTGAAACATTGGACCCAACTAAGACAATTAAGACAACAGTTCAACATCATTTTGTGCCCAAATTCCACACTGCCACTACTGCCTACCTCGTTTAACTTTGAGTGAGAAAGAATTTATCTTGGATTAGAGCTTTACCCAAGCTTCAAGAAAAAACATTGGGGAGATACCATGAGACTTCTCCTTCATTTGGTAGATTCATGGCATTGGGTATGGAAGTCATAATGGCAAACAATAAAAAAGCTACTAGGGATTTGTAGAGTACTGGGCTTTAAAAAGTTCATTAAAAACACATTGAACAATTTTTTACATACTGTGTATAACACTTCATATTACTTAGTCATTATGTTCACTTGAATAGATGTTATCACATCTGTTTTGCTGTTGAGGAAACTAAGAATTGAAAAAGTAAAGTGAAAGGGAAGGGAGGGATAAATAGAACACAGACAATTTTTAGGGCAGTGAAAATACATTGTATGATACCATAATAATAGATGCATGTCATCGTAAATTTGTCCAAATACGTAGAATTATAAAAGTGCGTTTAGAGTTTAGGGCAAATCTGTGATTGGCCGTCAGTGATATTTACAACATCTTCAATCTAAGACCAAAGCTGTAATAATTATGTTATATTCTAGCCTACAACTTAGGATATGCCAACGTTTTTATTGATTATTACTAATTGTTTCTGTTTGTTTCCTCAGCTTTTGATGTAGTATAAAATGTATCTAAGTCTTTTCTAACTCAAATTACATTGAAAAATTCTCTTGTATGAATTCAGAATTAAGGAAAAGGAGGAGAAAGAATAACTGAGCTGTTGCTGAAAAGCGGAGTGTTTATATGGGTTAAGGAAGTGAAAATTTGATGTCTTTGGCTGGTTTTTGAAAAGTCATGTGCTTAATTACTTAAATGACCCTAGGGTTTTGTTGTTGTTGTTGTACTTTTGTTGTAAGAATAAGTTTACATATGAGAGAGCCCAGATTATGGTGGAAAATACACAGTACATAGACTGCAGATTTTCCCTCCATTGACCCTGTTACGTGTTATAATCTATATGGCACTTTTTCCCACTGAGCCACTGAGCTTGACTGCTGCTGCTGCTGGTGAGTCGCTTCAGTTGTGTCCGACTCTGTGCGAACCCATAGATGGCAGCCCACCAGGCTCCCCTGTCCCTGGGATTCTCCAGGCAAGAACACTGGAGTGGGTTGCCATTTCCTTCTCCAATGCATGAAAGTGGAAAGTGAAAGTGAAGTCACTGAGTTGTGTCCAACTCTTAGCAACCCCAAGGACTGTAGCCTACCAGGCTCCTCCCTCCACGGAGGAGGCAAGAATACTGGAATGGGTTGCCAGTGCCTTCTCTGGAGCTTGGCTAGACCTCACCACTATTCTCAGTATTTCAAGTAGGCCCTCTAATTAAATTGAGCTTGAGGTGAAAACGGTTTTCCATTTTGGGTGTGATGTAGTCTAGTCATTATTGGAATGTTTTAAACTGAGGTGAATATAAAGGTACAGGTGCCTGTAATCTGCTGGATAGGTTGTATTCTGAAATTTTCTGGAATAAAAATAGGTAGACTGTGTGCAAATACTTCTGTCAGTGTGATGTTGGAATTTGAGAAAGAAAAGGATGACTTCCCCCATGGGTCATTGGTAGAGAATCCACCTGCAGTACAGGAGCCGCAGGAGATGTGGGTTCAATCCCTGGGTTGGAAAGATCCCTTGGAGGAGGGAATGACAACCCACTACAATATTCTCGCCTGGAGAATCCCATGGATGGAGGAGCCCAGCAGTCTTCAGTCCATGGGCTTACAAAGAGTTGGACGTGACTGAAGCAACTTAGCACGCACATAACAATGTGGGTCATATGGCAATACACTATGAAAACTAATGTATGGAATCTAAGTGCTACTAATATTCATTATATACTGAAAGTAGTAGCCATATAGCAGTGATTCAAAATGAAAAACAAAAAGTTTCCTAGGAAGATATTGGAATCCTCAAGATGAATAGAATAGAAATTGAATCAAAGAGCTAGCATTCTACTTCTGGCATTTCCATAATGAAAACAAATCTTGGGTTAGGTTCTTTTCTGCTTCTTACTAAGAATCTGTTTCCAATATATATTTTTAATTATGTGGAAGTAACTGGGACACATCAACTAAGAGAAACGATTCTCACCTCAGCTAATATATGGACAGCCATGCCTACCTACTACTGCTTCTAATGATTAGTGAAATCCATCGGTTGTAATATGATACAGAGTTTTAGAAACCCACCCCCTATATGTAACTTGGCTCTCTGAAGTAGGTGTGTTTTGTTTTATTGTGTGTATGCTAATTAATATTAAGAGTTTATTGTGAAATGAATCTTTGGTATTTTCTCTGCCAAGGTAATCTAGGCAAAGAATCTATAATTCTCATGCTGTTTAAAAGTGATAGTAGTCAAGGGACTTTTTTTCCCAAGGAAATTTGTATCAGAGAGTACGATAAATACTCTTCAGAAGCCCATCTCAATAAAATATGAAGTAAAAAGAGATTTCCTAAACTACATGAGTATTAGTGTCAGTTCAGTTGCTCAGTTGTGTCCGACTCTTTGCGACCCCGTGAACTGCAGCACTCCAGGCCTCCCTGTCCGTCACCAACTCCCGGAGTCCACCCAAACCCATGTCCATCGAGTCCGTGATGCCATCCAGCCATCCTATCCTCTGTCTTCCTCTTCTCCTCCTGCCCCCAATCCCTCCCAGCATCAGGGTCTTTTCCAATGAGTCAACACTTTGCATGAGGTGGCCAAAGTAGTGGAGTTTCAGCTTCAACATCAGTCCTTCCAATGAACACCCAGGACTGACCTCCTTTAGGAAGGACTTGTTGGATCTCCTTGCAGTTGAAGAAAGAGTTAATTTCCAAAAATTTGTGAAAGGAGATTATAAACTCACCAGTTTTATTAATTTTGCATATTTCAAAAATCTAAGGACTGAAGGAGTAAAGGCACTGTTCCACTTGTGATGACGAATGTTTTTGCCTGTAGAAAATATTTCTCTGAACAAGTTCTGAGGTCATATCACACCTTGTCTCTTTGTGCCTCTCTCCCCCTCCTCTCTCCTTTGCTTCCTCTCTTTCCTTCCTCTGTCTCCTTTTATTCTTTTCTCACCTTTTTTTATTCACAAGGACTAATTGAATGCAACATTAAGCAATGCCACAGCTTTGAATAGTTGGAAGGAAAGGGAATGGAAGTACTGTGCTGTTTTTTTTATCATGTAGCTGCTAGGCCTCCCTTACTCCCAATAAATGGGCCTGTTTTTGAGAGTTGAAGTTAGTGGACTCACACAAGATAACTAAGAAAGTAGAAACCTAGAGGCTATAAATCACGTATAACCTAGACCCTCACTTACATGTACACGTGCAATTTTCCAAATATCCTCTGTTCTTCAGTGAGAGTTCATGTACTATTGAAGCCTGGTTTGGAGAATTTTGAGCATTACTTTGTGAGCATGTGAGATGAGTGCAACTGTGCAGTAGTGTGAGCATTCTTTGGCATTGCCTTTCTTTGGGATTGGGATGAAAACTGACCTTTTCCAGTCTTGTGCCCACTGCTGAGTTTTCCAAATTTGTCGGTGTATTGAGTGCAGCACTTTTACAGCGTCATCTTTTAGGATTTGAAATAGCTCAACTGGAATTCCAACACCTCCACTAGCTTTGATCGTAGTGATGCTTCCTAAGGGCCACTCGACTTCGCATTCCAGAATGTCTGTCTCTAAGTGAGTGATCACACCATCATGATTACCTGGGTTGTGGAGATCTGTTTTGTATTGTTCTTCTGTGTATTCTTTCCACCTCTTCTTAATATCTTCTGCTTCTGTTAGGTCCATATGAATTTTGTCCTTTATTGTGCCCATCTTTGCATGAAATGTTCCCTTAGTATCTCTAATTTTCTTGAAGACATCTCTAATCTTTCCCATTCTATTGTTTTCCTCTATTTCTTTGCATCAATCATTGAGGAAGGCTTTCTTATCTCTCTTTGCTATTCTTTGGAAGTCTGCATTCAAACGAGTATATCTTTCCTTTTCTCCTTTACCTTTCACCTCTCTTCTTTTCATAGCTGTCTGTAAGGCCTCTTCAGACAACTATTTTGCTTTTTGCATTTCTTTTTCTTGGGGATGGTCTTAATCACTGCCTGCTGTACAATGTCACGAACTTCTGTCCATAGTTCTCAGGCACTCTATCTATCAGATCTAATACCTTGCATCTATTTAGTCATTTCCACTGTATAGCTTCCATGCTAGCAAAGTAATGCTCGAATTTTCCAAGCCAGGCTTCAGCAGTACATGAACCCTGAACTTCCAGATGTTTAAGCTGGATTTAGAAAAGGCAGAGGAAGCAGAGGTCAAATTGCTACCATCCCCTGGAGCATCAAAAAAGCAAGAGAGTTCCAGAAAAATATCTATTTCTGCTTTATTACTAGACCAAAGCCTTTGACTGCATGGATCACAACAAATTGTGGAAAATTCTTAAAGAGATGGGAATACCAGACCACCTGACCTGCCTCCTGAGAAATCTGTATGCGGGTCAAGAAGCAACAGTTAGAACTGGATATGAAACAACAGATTGATTCCAAATAGGAAAAGAAATACTTCAAGGCTGTATATTGTCACCCTGCTTATTTAACTTATATACAGAGTACATCATGAGAAATACTGGACTGGATGAAGCACTAGCTGGAATCAAGATTGCCAGGAGAAATATCAATAATCTCACATATGCAGATGACACCACCTTTATGGCAGAAAGTGAAGAAAAACTAAAGAGCCTCTTGATGAAAGTGAAAGAGGAGAGTGAAAAGGTTGGATTAAAGCTCAACATTCAGAAAACTAAGATCATGGCATCTGGTCCCATCACATCATGGCAAATAGATGGGGAAAGAGTAGAACCAGTGACAGACTTTATTTTGGGGGGGCTCCAAAATCACTATAGATGGTTACTGCAGCCAGGAAATTAAAAGATGCTTGCTCCTTGGAAGAAAAGCTATGACCAACCTAGACAGCACATTAAAAAGCTGAGACATTACTTTGTCAACAAAAGTCCGTCCAGTCTAAGCTATGGTTTTTCCAGCAGTCATGTATGGATGTGAGCGTTGAATTATAAAGAAAGCTGAGTGCTGAAGAATTGATGCTTTTGAACTGTAGTATTGAAGAAGACTCTTGAGAGTCCCTTGGACTGTAAGCAGATACAAGTAATCCATCGTAAAGGAAATCAGTCTTGAATATCATTGGAAGGACTGATGCTGAAGCTGAAACTGCAATCCTTTCTCCACCTGATGCAAAGAACTGACTCATTGGAAAAGACCCTGATGCTGGGAAAGATTGTATGCAGGAAGAGAAGGGAACAACAGAGTATGAGATGGTTGGATGGCATCACCGGCTCAATGGACATGAGTTTGAGGAAACCCTGGGTGTTGGTGATGGACAGGGAGGCCTGGCATGCTGCAGTCCACGGAGTCACAAAGAGTTGGACATGACTGAGTGAGTGAACTGAACTGACTCGGTGAGAGTTACCAGAGTGATTTCTTGCCAAATTATAAAAGTAAAATAGGAAAGAGAGGTCCTTCTGACATGGGAGAATGTCTTTATCCTATTGATCTAAATATTTTATCACAGTGGTTGAAGAACCACTGGAACATTTCCAATAAGGCAGAGGTGAAACCTTAGAGTCATGTTTCAGCACAGTTCATTGTCTTAGGAGTTCCATCCTTTTTACTTTTACAAATAACATGATCACATTATACAGCCCAGTTTTTGTTAAAAATCATTTTGAATTAAATAGGGCAAAACATTTGAAAAGCTACTGAGAACTTACATATGTTTATACTGTTTTCCATTTTGAAAACTATTTTAAAAACAGTGGTATCATTTTTTATTTTACTCAACAAATCTAGCTATGTGTCATATAAATAGTAAGAGTTTCCTAAATATTTTATATATATTTTTTACCTAGGGTCAAAAATATATATAGGCTAGGCCTCTCTCCTACCCTATTTCTCTTGACCAAATATGTTTTTTAAATTTATCTCTTAATGGGAAAATAGAGAAAAAAATCATAATCATTAGTAAAACAATTAATGGGAATGAATCACTGACCTTCTCAAGTCTATTTTTCTCTGAGTTAGCTTTTCTTATTACAGCGTGGAGAATCTGAAAACTATGAATAGTAACTGGCCCATTCAAAATATATATATGAATACATAAATGTCAATTACTTTATAAACCTGAACATTTAAACTTGAATATAAGCAGAATTATGTAACTGAGACAGCATTAGTTTATTCACTGGAAAAAAAATCTAACTTGAGTCACCACGGGGATACTGTGACTGAAGTGTCTGTTTGGCTGCATTTTACTCTCACACATTATGATTGGATAAAACACTATATTTCCTAAACCAGATTTTAAAGATGACTGGGCAAAGCTTCCTTGTATCAGCAGTACTGGGCTCAGACACCAGAATATGAAATCCAGTTTTGGGGAACTAAGAACCATATGGTATCTTGGTTTTATAAATCAGCTTAATTGCATCTGCATACCAAGTAGACTTGAGTAAATACTTTTAGTGCTTTTTAGTTGTTGATACTCACTTATAAAGTTTTTATTCCATTTTTACTAGAAGTTATTTCTTACTATACTTGGTTTATATATTGCTTATCATCTTGCTGCTGCTGCTGCTAAGTCGCTTCAGTCATGTCCGACTCTGTGTGAACCCATAGATGGCAGCCCACCAGGCCCCCCATCCCTGGGATTCTCCAGGCAAGAACACTGGAGTGGGTTGCCATTTCCTTCTCCAATGCATGAAAGTGGAAAGTGAAAGTGAAGTCACTGAGTCGTGTCTGACTCTTAGTGACCCCATGGACTGCAGCCCACCAGGCTCCTCCGTCCATGGGACTTTCCAGGAAAGAGTACTGGAGTGGGGTGCCATTGCCTTCTCTGGTTTATCATCTTATGCTATGTTATTTCTTTTTATGCTTAATAAGAGCTTTGTTTTATGTGTGTATTTTTCTTAAGTAAATGTAAGTAACAATTAGTCACTCAGTTGTGTCTGACCCTTTGTGACCCTATGGACTGTAGATATCCAGGCTCCTCAGTCCATGAGATTCTCCAGGCAAGAATATTGGAGTGGGTAGCCATTTTCTTCTCCAGGGGATTTTCCCAACCCAGGGATTGAACCCGGATCTCCTGCATTGCAGGCAAATTCTTTATTTACCATCTGAGCTAATGTAGAGGTGCCAGTTCTTCTAAAAATTAGGTTAAATTATATATAAATGTATGTAAACATATGTTGTATATATATATTATTGCTAATAGTTAATATCTATAATGCAGCCTAGCAAAAGAATGGCTTAATTTATTGACATTAGTGTTTTTTAAGCATTTTAAATGGTTAAATAAATGTAAATATAGGTATAGAACTGAAAACTGAGATTTATACTCACTGAAATAATTGATATTTCAGATGTTCGTCTCAACTTGGCCAGATTATAATATCAGTGGGCATCTGTTCACTTCAATTCAGTTCAGTCCCTCAGTAGAAGAGTCTGATTCTTTGTGACCCCATGGACTCCAGCATGCCAGGCCTCCCTGTCCATCACCAACTCCCAGAGTCTACTCAAACTCATGCCCATTGAGTTGGTAATGCCATCCAACCATCTCATCCTTTGTCGTCCCCTTCTGCTCCCCTGCTCAATCCTTCCCAGCATCAGGGTCTTTTCCAATGAGTCAGTTCTTTGCATCAGGTGGTCAAAGTATTGGAATTTTAGCTTCAGCATCAGTCCTTCCAGTGAATATTCAGGACTGATTCCCTCTAGGATGGACGGGTTGGATCTCCTTACAGTTCAATGGACTCTCAAGAGTCTTCTCCAACATCACAGTTCAAAAGCGTCAATTCTTCAGCACTCAGCTTTCTTTATAATCCAACTCTCACATACATACATGACTACTGGAAAAAACATAGCTTTGACTAGATGGACCTTTGTTGGCAAAATAATGTCTCTGCTTTTGATGTGCTTTCTATGTTGGTCATACCTTTTCTTCCAAGGAGTAAGCCTCTTTTAATTTCATGGCTGCAGTCACCATCTGCAGTGCTTTTGGAGCCCCCAGAAATAAAGTCTGTCACTGGTTCTACTCTTACCCCATCTATTTGCCATGACGTGGTGGGACTAGATACTGTGATATTAGTTTTCTGACTGTTGAGCTTTAAGCCAACTTTTCACTTTCCTCTTTCACTTTCATCAAGAGGCTCTTTAGTTCTTCTTCACTTTCTGCCATAAGGATGATGTCATCTGCATATCTGAAGTTATTGATATTTCTCCCGGCAATCTTGATTCCAGCTTGGGCTTCATCCAGCCCAGCATTTCGTATGATGTACTCTGCATATAAGTTAAATAGGCAGGGTGACAGTATACAGCCTTGATGTACTCCTTTCCCAATTTGGAACCAATCTCTTGTTCCTTGTCCAGTTCTAACTGTTGCTTCTTGTTCTGCACACAGATTTCTCAGGAGGCAGGTCAAGTGGTCTGATATTCCCATCTCTTTAAGAATTTTCCGCAATTTGTTATGATCCACACGGTCAAAAGCTTTGACCTAGTCAATAAAGCAAAAATAGATGGTTTATCAGAACTCTTTTTTTGATGCTCCAGGGCATGTTGGCAATTTGATCTCTGCTTTCTCTGCCTTTTCTAAATCCAGCTTAAACATCTCAAGGTTCACGGTTCATGAACCTGAGGCCTGGCTTGGAGAATTTTGAGCATTACTTTACTAGAGTGTGTGATGAGGGCTCTATTACAAATCCCTAAGATTGTTTTTCAACACACCTGTATACCCTGTTCTTTTTAAATTGCTGTAGAGTCTGTGTGGGCTTCCGTTGTGGCTTAGCTGGTAAAAAATCCACCTCCAATGCAGGAGACCTAGGTTCAATCCCTGGGTTAGGAAGAGCTCCTGGAGAAGGGAAAGGCCACTCACTCCAGTATTCTGTCCTGAGAGGTTGTTTTCTTTAGACTTTGGAGATAACTGAGAGATAACTAAAGGAGTATACAACTTATAATTCATGCAGGAGATGTTTTGAGTACTGTATTTCAGAAGTGTCAGATTAAGACCCATTACTCTGTTCAATTCATTTTTATATCCTGTTGATGCTGATGAGAGTTTTATATGCAGGAAAAAAGGGGTGGGTGAGTGCTAGGTGATCAAAGTTAGGAAAGCTTTTGGTTTAAAGTAGTAAAATGATTGTCATGCAATTTCTCTAGGGTTGCTTTCTCCACTCCTAAAAATAAATATCTTTGGTTTACCTACATATTTATTTCCTATTTATTTGTTCCCTGCAATCTCCTATATGAGAAATGAGAGACCATTATTTAATGATAACAAATTATTCTACTGACATATCTTTCATGTCAACTTCTTAGTGAATCTTCTTTTTCATAGAAAACCTAGTAGTTCATAGAATTTGTGACTTAAAATTATTCCACTATTTTGATATGACTTTAAAATCAGGTTCCATAGCAGTGTTTACATGATTATGTTACTTATATTCTACTAAATATCTCTATTAAATGGAATTTATAATATTTGGGTTAAGTCCTTTTTTAATTCTTTCCTTGCATTTTGCAATTTCTTTGTTTATGCTAGTAAATGAAGCAGGCATTATGACTTCAGTTAAATTGATAATTAAATTTCAGTGAAGCAAAAAATGATTCGTTTCGGTCATTAAAGTAATTTATATAATTCTTACATAAATTTTTTGATAGATACTTTCTTTGTAAATATTTTTTCCAGGAATGACAGTTAACTAAAGAGAATAATTAGCTTCTAATTAAAAAGCATGCTATTCTCAGGCAGTGTGAACTTTTGAAGCTTTATTTAACTTAAATTCAGTGTGCATTTATTATAGATATATTCTTTGAGTCTTAGTGCTGTGTTGTTTCCTCTGAGAAAAATTCACACTCATGACATTCAAAGATACCTGCACTAGAGTCCCAAGCTTTGTCTCATTCTGGTGTCACTCCTTTGCATCTTACGTTAGTAGTTAAATTAGTACAGTACACAATACCCAAATCCTATATGCACATAGAGAATTTTTGTTTGTTGATCAGTTTCTTTATCCAGTGGTTATCAAAGTGTGGTCTAGAACTAGCAGCATCAACATCTGGGAATGTATTAAAAATGCTTAAAGCTACTGTATCAAACCTAGTGTTTCAGAAACTGTGGGATAGAGATTCGATAATTTCTGTGTTAAAAAGCCCTCTAGCTTATTCTGATCCTCATGAATACTAAAATTTAGTACTAATACTTAAAAATATAGATGAATTAAACATAAAAATGAACTTAGAAGCATTTGAAGACGTAACAGGCGAAATTTCACCTTCTATTAGAAAAAAAATTTTTTTTTTACAGTGTGAAACAGTGAAAAATAATGGAGGATGTGAATGTTTCACATTATATAAAAACAAAACTTTCAAAATATTAAAATATCAATATTGAAATAGGGAAATACTTAAATATTAAGTCTCCCTGGTAGCTCAGATTGTAAACAATCTGCCTGCAATGCAGGAGACCTGGCTTTGATCCCTGTGTCAGAAAGATCCCCTGGAAAAGGAAATGGCAACCCATTCCAGTATTTTTGCCTGGAGAATTCCATGGACAGAGGAGCCTGTCGAACTACAGTCCATGGGCTCCCAAAGAGTTGGGCATAACTGAGCAGCTGACATTTAATAGGCAAAACTTTGCCTTCTTTTAAGAAAGACAACACTTTTCCCAGTGTAAAACACTGAAAAATAATAAGGATGTGAATGTTTCAGATTACATATAAACAAAGTATTCAAAATGTTAAAATGTCCAAAGTGTAACAAAAATACTTAAATATTATAAAGAATTATGTTCTTAATATTAAAGAGCACTTAACATATCAGTAAGGAATTAAAAAAAACTCCTAAAGAAAAACAGGAAAAGAGAATTCTAATTTAATAAAAAATATAAAAGAGATTTACATCTATGTTCTTAGTTTGCTTAGTTTATCAGTGTGAAAACAGAATGCCGTTTTAATAACATGCACATTACTATAAGAAGCTTCTGTATTTTCCAGGGCTCATGTTTCAAAAGGTGGAAATTTTTAAAAAATTACTGAAATCAGTAGAAAATTTGCATTTTTCATGGTGAATAAAATGAATCCTCTCTTATAAGTCAGAAATCATGTTGCTAGTCCTTGTTCTGCTGTTTGATAGCAAGTAATTACTTCATATTAGTTTCCAAATTCTTCCTTGATTAGCTTAGATCAGTGCAGTTCAATCTTTAGCATACATAAATACATCAGAGTCATTTGGGGCTCTTGGAAATTGTGTAGATTGTAGGAGGAGACACCCACAGGTTCTGCTTAAGCATTTCTGTGGATATGCTCCCAACATTTGAATTCCTAATGATTTTCCAGGTGCTGCTGGTGCTGCTGGACTGGGAATATATTTTTGAGAACAACTGGCTTTAATGAACATTAGTTAGACTCAGGGTTTTATACCTCTTACATCCCATGACCTAACAACAAGTAGATAAAGAGAGAGAGGAAAGAGAAGAGCATCCTCATTGTTTAGCCTAAAACAGAATACAGACATTTTTTAAAAAGTTAAAAGTTGTATATATACTAAATAGTATAGTTGCTCTTCAATATGTTATAAGTTACAGGTATGTCATATAGTAACTCATAATTTTTAAAGCTTATGCTCCTTGTGTAGTTTTTATAAAATATTGGCTATATTGTGAGGTATATCCCTGTAGCTTATTTTATAGTTAATGCTGCTAAGTCACTTCAGTTGTGTCCAACACTGTGTAACCTCATAGACGGCAGCCCAGCAGGCTCCTCCGTCCCTGGGATTCTCCAGGCAAGAACACTGGAGTGGGTTGCCATTTCCTTCTCCAGTGCATGAAAGTGAAAAGTGAAAGTGAAGTCGCTCTGTCATGTCTGACTCTTCGTGACCCCATGAACTGCGGTCCACCAGGCTTCTCCGTCCATGGGATTTTCCAGGCAAGAGGACTGGAGTGCGGAACCACTGCCTTCTCCGTTATACCTAATAGTTGGTATCTATTATTCCTCTACCCTTATTATTACCCCTCCCTACTTCCCTCTCCAAACCTCTCCTATTTCTCTTTCCCAAACAAACTAGTAGCTACTAGTTTGTTCTCTGTATCTGTGTATCTGCTTTTCTGGGTTATGTCCTCTAGTTTTGTTGTATTTTTTATATTCCTCACATATGTGATATCATACAGTATTTGTCTTTGACTAACTTAATCATTTAGCATAATGCCCTCCAAGTTGATTCATGTTCTTGCAAATACAAAATTAATTTTTTATGGCTGAAAAATATTCTAGTTGATTCATGTTCTTGCAAATGCAAAATTTATTTTTTTATGGCTGAAAAATATTCCAGTTGATTCATGTTCTTGCAAATGCAAAATTTAATTTTTTATGGCTGAAAAATATTCCTGTTGTGTGTATACCCTATTTTATATATTCATTTAATTGTTGATGGACATGTAGTTTGCTTCTATGTCTTGGCAATTGTAAATAATGCTTCTATGAACATTGAGTGCATGTATCTTTTTAAATTAGCATTTTTGGTTTTGGATAGTTTTATGGTGGTTCTCTTTTTAGTTTTTTGAGACCCCTCTATAGTTTTCCACAGTGGCTGAGCCAATTTAATTTCTCAGTGACAGTGTATGAGGGTTCCCTTTTCTACACATCCCTACCAGTATTTGTTTTTTACATTCTCTTTGATGATAGCCATCTGACAGTTGTGTGGTGATAGCTCATTGTGGTTTTGATTTGCATATGCCTGATAATTAGTGATGTTGAGAATCTCTTCAATGAATGATTGTTGAATAAATGAATTCCTCAAATCCCTGAAATCTCAAAAACTTTAGGAAGATTGTTTGGTCTGAAATATTCATGCCTTTGTATGCTTCTTTATTAAATGTCCGTTTCTCCAGTCTGTATAATTTTCTTTTCTTCTCAGAACTATAATTTTATTAGTTCATACTGGATTTAAAAAACACAGAGGAACCAGAGATCAAATTGCCAGTATCCGCTGGATCATTGAAAAAGCAAGAGAGTTCCAGAAAACTACTTTTGCTACTTTTGCTTTATTGACTATGCCAAAGCCTTTAACTATGTGGATCACAACAAACTGTGGAAAATTCTTAAAGAGATGGGAATACCAGACCACCTGACCTGCCTCCTGAGAAATCTGTGTGCAGAACCAGAAGCAACAGTTAGAACTGGACATGAAACAACAGACTGGTTCCAAATCAGGAAAGGAGTACATCAAGGCTGTATACTGTCATACTGCCTATTTAACTTATATGCAGAGTACATCATGAGAAACGCTGGGCTGGATGAAGCCCAAGCTGGAATCAAGATTTCTGGGAGAAATATCAATAACCTCAGATATGCATATGATTCCACCCTTATGGCAGAAAGCAAAGAAGAACTAAAGAACCTCTTGATGAAAGTGAAAGAGGAGAATGAAAAGTTGGCTTAAAGCTCAACATTCAGAAAACGAATATCATGGTATCTGGTCCCATCACATCATGGCAAATAGATGGGGTAAGAGTAGAACCAGTGACAGACTTTTTTTGGGGGGCTCCAAAATCACTGCAGATGGTGATTGCAGCCATGAAATTAAAAGATGCTTACTCCTTGGAAGAAAAGCTATGACCAACCTATAAAGCATATTACAAAGCAGAGACATTACCAACAAAGGTCCATCTAGTCAAGGCCATGGTTTTTCCAGTAGTCATGTATGGATGTGAGAGTTGGAGTGTAAAGAAAGCTGAGTACTGAAGAATTGATGCTTTTGAGCTGTGGTGGAGAAAACTCTTGAGAGACCCTTGGACTGCAAGGAAATCCAAGCAATCCATCCTAGAGGAAATCAGTCCTGAATGTTCATTGGAAGGACTGATGCTGAAGCTGAAACACCAACAATTTGGCCACCTGATGTGAAGAGCTGACTCATTGGAAAAGACCCTGATGCTGTGAAGCATTTAGGGCAGGAGAAGAAGGGGACAACAGAGGATGAGATGGTTGGATGGCATCACTGACTCAATGGACATGATTTTGAGGAGGCTCTGTGAGTTGGTGAGGGTAGGGAAGCCTGGCGTGCTGCTGTCCATGGGGTTGGGAAGAGTCGAACAGGACTGAGTGACTCAACTGAACCAAACTAAAGAGTATCATTAACATTTGGTCTCTGTTTCTTTTTGTGTTAGTTTAATTAATTAAATACTTCCTAAGGGCAAGAGGGAGCAGTTTATATGTATTTTGCATTCTCATTTATCTCTAGTAAAGATCCCTCACTTTAAAGGAGCTTTAATATAAAGTTTGCTGAATCATTTGGGCTTCCCTGGTGGCTCAGTGCTTAAAAAATGCCTGCAGTGCATGAAACTCAGAAGATGTGGGTTTGATTGCTGGGTCAGGAAGAACCCTTGTTGGAAGATGTGACAACCCTCTCCTGTATTCTTGCCTGGAGAAGCCCATGTACAAAGCTGCCTGCTGGACTACAGTCAATGGGGTCGCAAAGAGTTGGACATGACTGAGGTAACTGAGCACAGGGACTAGCTGAATCATTTACTCGTGAACAGATTTACATTCTTTGGAAATGTCCTGTATCTGTGTCAGTACTTTTCACCTTGTTTCCTGCTTTCTTCACTTGATTTCTCAAACTGCTACTACTCTTACTCTGTCTATGTGGCCTTAAGTGAATTAATCACTGCAGAGTGGGAGAGACACATCTTGTGAACAAATAAACATATTATGATTAGATACTTGTGCCCCTGGTTGCTGTAGCCATGGTGTGTAGCTGTGGTCATTTACTAAATGACACTCTAGTGTCCTGAAATTGTTTCTAGGCTTCAAAACAACTTCACTGCTTACTATGAAGAGATTTACAAATAGGAGTTTGGTCCAACTACACTGGTAATAGAAGCAATACACCTTTCAGGCTGAAGTCCAGTATATCACAGAGAGTGCTTCCATTAACAAAAATTCAAAAACCCGAGTGAGCCCCAAACAGAGGCATTTAATCCTATGTAATGAGTATTTAGTAATAAATTGGATTAGCATGTTTATAATAGTATAGTATAAAACTGTCTAAAGCAATCTTGAGAAAGAAGAATGGAACTGGAGGTATCAACCTGCCTGACTTTAGGCTCTACTACAAAGCCACAGTCATCAAGTCAGTATGGTACTGGCACAAAGACAGAAATATAGATCAGTGGAACAAAATAGAAAGCCCAGAGTAAATCCACGTACCTATTGACACCTTATCTTTGACAAAAGAGGCAAGAGTATACAATGGAGAAAAGACAATCTCTTTAACAAGTGGTGCAGGGAAAACTGGAGAGCCACTTGTAAAAGAATGAAACTAGAACACTTTCTAACACCATATACAAAGATAAAATGGATCAAAGATCTAAACATAAGACCAGAAACTATAAAACTCCTAGAAGAAAACATAGGCAAAACACCCTCGGACATAAACCGAAGTAGGATCCTCTATGACCCACCTCCCAGAATATTGGAAATAAAAGCAAAAATAAACAAATGGGACCTAATTAAAATTAAAAGCTTCTGCTCAACAAAGGAAACTAAAAGCAAGGTGAAAAGACAAGCTTCAGAATGGGAGAAAATAATAGCCAATGAAGCAACGGACAAACAATCTCAAAAATATACAAGCAACTCCAGCAGCTCAATTCCAGAAAAATAAATGACCCAATCAAAAAGTGGGCCAAAGAACTAAACAGACATTCTCCAAAGAAGACATACAGATGGCTTGCAGACACATGAAAAGATGCTCAACATCACTCATTATCAGAGAAATGCAAATCAAAACCACAATGAGGTACCACTTTACACCAGTCAGAATGGCTGCCATCCAAAAGTCTACAAGCAATAAATGCTGGAGAGGATGTGGAGAAAAAGGAATCCTCTTACACTGTTGGAGGGAATGCAAACTAGTACAGCCACTATGGAAAACAGTGTGGAGGTTCCTTAAAAAACTGGAAATAGACCTGCCATATGACCCAGCAATCCCACTCCTGGGCATACACACCGAGGAAACCAGAATTGAAAGAGACACGTGTACCCCAATGTTCATAGCCACATTGTTTACGATAGCCAGGACATGGAAGCAACCTAGATGTCCATCAGCAGACGATTGGATAAGAAAGCTGTGGTACATCGACACAATGGAATATTACTCAGCCATTATAGAATACATTTGAATCAGTTCTCCTGAGCTGGATGAAACTGGAGCCTATTATCCAGAGTGAAGTAAGCCAGACGGAAAAACAACAATACAGTATACTAACACATATATATGGAATTTAGAAAGATGGTAACGATAACCCTGTATGCGAGACAGCAATAGAGAGGCAGATGTATTGAACAGTCTTTTGGACTCTATCAGTGAGGGCAAGGGTGGGATGATGTAAATTGAAACATGTAAATTATCATATGTGAAATGAATCGCCAGCCCAGCACCCATGATACAGGGTGCTCAGCGCTGATGCACCGGGATGACCCAGAAAGTTGGAATCGGGAGGAAAGTGGGAGGGGGATCCTGGAAGGGGAACACATGTATACCCATGGTGAATTCATGTCAATGTAGGCAAAACCAACACGATAATGTAAAGAAAAAAATAACATTAAAAAATAAAATAAAAATTTTCGACAGTTTGCTGGAATCTGCACAGTCAAAGGCTTTTGTGTAGCAAATGAAGCAGATGTAGATGATTTTCTGAAATTCCTTTGTTTTTTCTATGATCCAACAAATGTTGGCAATTTGATCTCTAGTTCCTCTGCCTTTTCTAAACCCAGGTTGTACATCTGGAATTTCTTCATTCATGTACTGCTGAAGCCTAGCTTGAACGATTTTATGCGTAACATTACTCAAAATGAGTGCAACTGTATAGTAGTTTGAATGTTCTTTGGCATCGCTCTTCTTTGGACCGGAATGAAAACTGACCTTTTCTAGGTGTATACAGTATTTTATCCACACAACTTGGTATTCCGATACCGTTATGTGGTTTCTTCATAAACACAGCAAGCAGGGACCCTTATAAGTTCTACTTTCGTGTTCTGGAAGACTTTCTCTTTGTTATATGGTATCCTTTCTTCAATCTTTTAAATCTTGGATGCCTGCTTCTTTGTTTGAAGATTTTATTATGAATTACAAAATGTTCTTAGATGCTACATATGCCTTTATTTAGTATTCAGTCTCGGACATGCAGCTCTTAGCCTTGGAAAGTCCATAGGATGACACCACCATTTCTCTCTCTTCCACCTCCCATCCTCTCTATCTCCCTCTGTCTCTCTCTTTCTTGTGAACTCAACACTTTGTACATTCTTGGCTAATGGATTGCATTTTCTCTACAGAATTAATACTACTTGTGACCTGTGTTTAAGAGTCATTTAGAACTCCTCTTGATTACCTGTCAGTGGCTTTGTCATTGAAATGCTGATTTGGAATAGTATCTAATGTAATGTGCTGTGCTTAGTCGTGTCCGACTCTTTGCAACCCCTTGGACTGTGGCCTGCCAGGCTCCTCTGTCCATGGAGATACTCCAGGCAAGAATACTGGAGTGGGTTGCCATGCCCTCCTCCAGAGAATCTTCCCAACCCAGGGGTGGAACCCAGGTCTCCCACATTGCAGGCAGATTCTTTACCAGCTGAGGCACAACAGAAGCCGCCAGTGGGACACTATGCCACTCCCAATTACACATTCTTAGGGTAGCAATAGCATTGAGTAATGTTATTTAAGACTTTATTATTTTTGCTCTATTTTATGCATTCAGGCAGAAGGATATGAATTCAAAATTTGTCTTCACCGTCAGAAAAGATCATTCGAATCTCAACTTTACTTCTCAGATTCCAAACTTGATAAATTTGGAATCAGATTACTTATTATCAAATTACTGATAAGAGTAATTATTGTTACCTAACAAAGTTCTTAGGAAATTAAAATAACATGAGCACTCATTAAATATGCAATCACCTCTTTCAGGGATATATGACTAAGAAGAAAGCCACATAAATGAAATAATAAACAGCTTTTACATTAAAATAGGTTCTTGTAAAATAAATTTATTTTAATGTTACACAAAAATGGTAACAATATATCAGATGCTTACAGAGCAAGAGTCGTTTTGTTTGTTTGAAATAAGGACAGTCTGGCAATGACACAGTCTCTTCTTTTGTTTAGATTGGTTAATTCCTTTATCAGGAACACTGAGCTCTATAAATGTTAGTGCAGCTATTTGTTTGTCTTTGAATGAGGTACTTAACCAATCTGGATTTCAATTTCTTCATCCTCAAGGAGAAATAACACCTTTCAAATATAAAATTCTATGCAGTAGTTATTCACTGTGGCAGAACTCAGAATTTCCAAGATGCAAAATCTCCATCTAGTGGCAATTTAAGTCAGGCACATCACATTTGCTACCAGGTTCTACAGCTAGAACACGTCTGGCATACGCATAGGTCCTTCTCTCCTGGGTTCTTTCTTGCTAATTGTTCTATCAAATTAACAGTATATCAGTTCAGTTCAGTCGCTCAGTCATGTCTGACTCTGTGCAACCCCACTGATGGCAGCCCACCAGGCTCCCCTGTTCCTGGGAACACTGGAGTGGGTTGCCATTTCCTTCTCCAATGCATGAAACTGAACAATATATAAATCAGTATCAACTCAGCATCAGTTAGTCATTCCTTATAGTGGCCATTGGTGCAGGATCATGGGCTTACAAGAAGACAACTTAGTACATTTATTAGCAAAGTTTAAGTTTTTTTTTTTAAGAAAGAAATAGGCTGAATTTACTACATCCTTTTGTTGTAATATGTTACATAATTCCTCCTAAAATAAATAATAATTTAAATTAAAGAACAAATTAAGAAATAAAATGTACTTTAATATACTTATTAATTATGTCTTGAGAGTAAATCTATTGTTTCTACAAATTTAAAATTTATCTTGGTGTAATCTGAAGTAATTTCAATCTGATACTATAACAGAATTTTATTACTAAAATATATATCAATCATGCCTTTTCCCCCTGGGTTCTAAAAAGTGCTCTGATTTATGAATTACAATATCCAGAATTTTGAATAATAAAAGCTAGAACAATGTATATGATTCATTCATGTTCAGTGATCACACTGGGAAATACAAGTGGAAGAAAGAAACTTATTATCATATTTCTAAATTTTGTAACGAGTAGGCTTCATTCTCAGATATGTTTTTGCTCTCTTTTTATAAAGTACACCACATCTGTTTGTGGCAGTAATCCATAGGACACTATTTTTACCTTCCTATTTATGGGACAATACTGAATCTAGTTTGTTACTAACTTTGAAACAGAAAAAATGATTTTAGAATGACATTTTATTGTCAGATGTGTGTGTACTGTACATTTCACAGATTGTATGCCTGTATTTTAATAAATTAGAGGACCTCATCTATAGAGAATTCATCTATTTACTCTTGAGCTTTATGAATGGATAAGCAGTTCAAGAAATATAACATCCACATACATATTATGAAGCAATGTCATTGAAGAATATGCCCATTATATGCTGAGTTCAAAAACAATACTTAGAAGAAAGAACAAATCTAAGATTCTGTTTTTAAAGCAATTCTAACAGATTATGTTCTTCATGGCAACATATAAGTGAATGGAAATTGGTATATTCTTAATATGCTTCCATTTATATTATAAAGAACATGACTATTAATAAATCGGAATTTATAACAAAAGCATGGCAGTAATGATTTACAGATATGTTCATTTCTTTTTTTCCTGCCCTCTTAGCAAACCAATACTGACTGTCAGTTTATTGGCCTTACATTCCTATTTGGATGAACCATATATTGACATATTCGATCCCGTATTACTCTCTATGCTTATTTGTATTGTCAGGTGTTTATATTACTTATGTTTTGTACAGATCCATACATACACATATTTATGAATGGTGAGTATAGTAACCTTTAAATTAATCTCTTAATCTGTTTTAAAATTTGTATTTCAAAATTTCTTTTCCTCCAGTTTTTGTATCATCTTACATTGACATATAATTTTCCTTTTCTTATTTATATTTGTGACTGTGACCATGACCTGTTCTATGCAGTACTATAAGAAAAACTGTAAAGTGATGGAATTTACAACATACAATAGGAAAAAGATATGCTACCAGCTTTATACACATTGTGCACTATTATCAATATTTTTCCTATGAGGCACCATATGATCTGTTATTTCAAAAATGATGACAAAAAGCTATTGAAAAATAAATAGTAAATTTGAATTGATATATAATAGATATGAATTTCCTCTACTAGATGCCTTATTATGTAGTCTTCATACAAAAGAGAAAAAGTAAAAATCTCTTATTTTTGTTATTACTATTAGTTTCAAACTTTCAAGTTAATAATTGGTTTCTTTCATTGGTTTAAAAGGCAGGTTTCTTGGAATGAAGTTGTTCAGTTGCTAAGGTGTGTCTGACTCTTTGCGACCCAATGAACTGCAGCACGCCATGCTTCCCTTTCCTTCACTGTCTCCAGGAGTTTGTTCAAACTCATGTCCATTGAATCAGTGATGCCATCCAACCGTCTTGTCTTCTGTCATTCCCCTTCTCCTCTTGCCCTCAGCCTTTGCCAGCATCAGGGTTGTTTCCAATGAGTTGGCTCTTTGCATCAGGCAGTTTTGATGATTTGCATTGACGTGTTGGAGAGTCAGCTTCAGCATCAGTCCTTCCAATGAATATTCAGGGTTGATTTCCTTTAGGATTGATTGGTTTTATCTACTTGCTGCCCAAAGGACTCTCAAGAGTTTTATCCAACACCACAGTTCAAAAGCATGAATTCTTCGGGGTTCTGCCTTCATTACGGTCCAGTTCTCCCATCTGTACATGACTCTTGGAAAAACCAATAGCTTTGACTATATGGAACTTTATCAGCAAACTTATGTCTCTGCTTTTTAACATGCTGTTTAGCTTTGCTATAGCTTTTCTTCCAAGGAGGAAGCAACTTTAATTTTGTGACTGTAGTCACCATCTGCAGTGATTTTGGAAACCAAGAAAATAAAATATGATAGTGTTTCTGCTTTTTCTTCATCTATTTGCTATGAAGTGATGGGACTGGGTGCCATAATTTTCATTTTTTGAAGTTGAGTTTTAAGCCAGCTTTTTCACTCTCCACTTTCATCTTCATCAAGAGGCTTTTTAGTTCCTCTTCACTTTCTGCCGTAAGGGTGGTGTCATCTGCATATCTGAGGTTATTGATATTTCTCCCAGCAATCTTGATTCCAGATTTTGATTCATTCAGCCTGGCAGTTTGCATGATGTACTCTGCATATAAGTTAAATAAGCAGGGTGACAATATGCAGTCTTGTCATATTCCTTTTCCAGTTTTGAAGCAGTACACTATTCCATATCTGGTTCTGGTTCTAATTGTTGCTTCTTGACTTGCCTACAGGTTTCTTAGGAGACAGGAAAGGTAGTCTGGTTTTCCCATCTATGTAAGAATTTTCCACAGTTTGTCATGATACACTCAGAGTCTTAATGTAGTCAATAAAGCAGAAGTAGATGTGTTTTTGGAATTCCTTTGCTTTTTCAATGATTCAAAGGATGCTAGCAATTTTATCTCTGGTTCTTCTGCTTTCATTAAACTCACCTTGTACATGTGTAAGTTTTGGGTTCACATACTGCTAAAGCCTAAATTGAAGGATTCTGAGCATTACCTTGCTAATATGTGAAATGAGCGTAATTATACAGTAGTTTGAACATTCTTTGTCATTGTCTAGTTTGGGATTGGAGTGAAAACTTACCTTTTCCATTTCTTTGGTCACTGCTGAATTTTCCAGATTTACTGCCATATCAGTTCAATTGCTCAGTTATGTCCAGATCTTTGTGACCCCAAGCACGTCAGGCTTCCCTGTCCATCACCAACTCCTGGATCCTACTCAAACTCATGTCCATTTCATCAGTGATGCCATCCAACCATCTCATCCTCTGTCATACCCTTTTCTGGCCTTCAGTCTTTCCCAGCATCAGGGTCTTCCCAGTGAGTTGGTTCTTCAGATCAGGTGGCCAAAGTATTGGAGTTTCAGCTTCAGCATCAGTCCTTCCAATGAATATTCAGGACTGATATCCCTTAGGATGGACTGGTTGGATCTTCTTGCAGTCCCAGGGACTTTGAAGAGTCTTCTCCAACACCACAGTTCAAAAGCTTCAATTCTTCCATGCTCAGCTTTCTCTGTACTCCAACTCCCACATCCATAATTGCTGCTGCTGCTGCTGCTAAGTCACTTCAGTCGTGTCCAACTCTGTGCTACCCCATAGACGACAGCCCACCAGGCTCCACCGTCCCTGGGATTGTCAAGGCAAGAACACTGGAGTGGGTTGCCATTTCCTTCTCCATTGCATGAAATTGAAAAGTGAAAATGAAGTTGCTCAGTCATGTCCAACTCTTTGTGACCCTGTGGACTACAGCCTACCAGGCTTGCCTGTTCATGAGATTTTCCAGACAAGAATACTAGAGTGGGTTGCCATTGCCTTCTCTGCATCCATGCATGACTACTGGAAAAACCGCAGCTTTGACTAGATGGACCTTTGTTGGTAAAGTAATGCCTCTGCTTTTTAACATGCTGTCTAGGTTTCTTTCAAGGAGCAAGCATCTTTTAATTTCATGGTTCCAGTCACCATATGCAGTAATTTTAGAGCCAAGTAAATAAAGTCTCTCACTGTTTCCTTTGTTTCCCCTCTATTTGCCATGAAGTGATGGGACCAGATGCCCTGATGTTATTTTTCTGAATGTTGAGTTTTAAGCCAACATTTTTACTCTCCTCTTTCACTTTCATCAAGAGGCTCTTTAGTTCTTCTTTGATTTCTGCCATGAGGATGGTGTCATCTGCATATCTGAGGTTATTGATATTTCTCCTGGCAATATTGATTCTAGCTTGTGCTTCATCCAGCCTGGCATATTCACATGATGTGTGATGATATACAGCCTTGATATACTCCTTTCCCAATTTGGAACCAGTTTATTGTTCCATATCCAGTTCAAATGGTTGCTTCTCTACCTGCATACAGATTTCTCAGGAGGCAGGGAGGTAGTCTGGTATTCCCATCTGTTTAAGAATTTTCCACAATTTGTTGTGATCCACACAGTCAAAGGCTTTGGCATAGTCAATAAAGCAGAAATAGATGTTTTCTGGAACTCTCTTGCTTTTTCAATGATCCAATGGATGTTGGCAATTTAATCTCTGGTTCCTCTGCCTTTTCTAAATCCAGCTTGAACATCCGGAAATTCACAGTTCATGTACTGTTGAAGCCTGACTTGGAGGATTTTGAGCATTACTTTACCAGTGTGTGAGATGAGTGCAATTGTGAGGTAGTTTGAACATTCTTTGGCATTGCCTTTCTTTGGGATAGGAATGAAAACTGACCTTTTCCAGTCCTGTGGCCACTGCTGAGTTTTCAAAATTTGCTGGCATATTGAATGTAGCACTTTCATAGCACCATCTTTTAGGGTTTGAAATAGTTCAACTGGAATTCCATCACCTCCACTAGCTTTGACTTTGCATTCCAGGATGTCTGTCTCTAGGTGAGTGATCACACCATCATGGTTATCTGGGTCATGAAGATCTTTTTTGTATAGTTCTTCTGTGTATTCTTGCTACCTCTTCTTAATATCTTCTGCTTCTGTTAAGTCCCTACCATTTCTGTCCTTTATTGTGCCCATCTTTGCATGAAATGTTCCCTTGATATCTCTGATTTTCTTGAAGAGATCTCTAGTCTTTTCCATTTTATTGTTTTCCTGTATTTCTTTGCACTGATCACTAAGGAAGGCTTTCTTATCTCTCCTTGCTATTCTTTGGAACTCTGCGTTCAGTTGGGTATATCTTTCCTTTTCTCCTTTGCCTTTAGCCTCTCTTCTTTTCTCAGCTATTTGGAAGGCCTCCTCCGCCAACCATTTTGCCTTTTTGCATTTCTTCTTCTTGGGGATGGTCTTGATCACTATCCCCTGTTCAATGTCACGAACCTCTGTCCATAGTTCTTCAGGCACTCTGACTGTCAGTTCTTATCCTGTGAATCTATTTGTCGCTTCCACTGTATAATTGTAAGGGATTTGATTTAGGTCATACCTGAATGGTCTAGTGGTTTTCCTACTTACTTCAATTTAAGTCTGAATTTGGCAATGAGGAGTTCATGAACTGATCCACATTCAGCTCCCGGTCTTGTTTTTTCTGAATGTATAAAGCTTCTCCATCTTTGGCTGCAATATGGTGCAGGGCTTTTAACAGCATTATCTTTTAGGAGTTTTATATAGCTCAGCTAGTATTCCATCATCTCTACTAGGTTTGTTTGTAAAAATGCTTCCAATGAACCACTTGACTTTGCATTCCAGGATGTCTGGCTCTAGGTGAGTGACCACACCATTGTGTTTATCTGGGTCATTAAGACATTTTTTTTTGTAGAATTCTTCTGTGTATTTTTGCCACCTCTTCTTATTGTCTTCTACTTCTATTAGTCCTTGCCTTTTCTCTCCTTTATTTCGCTAATCATTGCATTAAATGTTCCCTTGGTATCTGTAATTTTTCCCAAGAGATCTGTAGTCTTTGACATTCTGCTTGTTTCCTCTCTTTCTTTGCATTGTTCACTTAAGAAGGCTTTCTTATCTCACTCTGCTATTCTCTGAACCTGTACATCAGTTGGGTATATCTTTCCTTTTTCCTTTGCCTTTTTCTTCTCTTCTTTTCTCAACTATTTATAAGGCCTCCTCAGGCAACCACTTTACCTTCTTTCATTTCTTTTTCTTGGTGATGGTTTTGGTTATAACCTTCTATACAGTGTTACAAACCTCCATCCATAGTTCTTCAGACAGTCTGTCTACGAGATCTTATCCCTTGAATCTATTCATCACTTCCACTGTATAATTGTAAGGCCATTTGATTTAGGTCACACCTGAATGGCCTAGTGGTTCTCCATACTTTCTTGAATTTAAATCTGAATTTTGCAGTAAGTACTTGATGATCTGAGCCACAGTCTGCTCCAGGTCTTGTTTTTGCTGACTATATAAAGCTTTTCCCATCTTTGGCTGTAAAGAATATAATCGGTGTGATTTTGGTGTTTATCATTTGATGATGGACAGAGGAGCCCGAAGGGCTACAGTCCATGGGGTCGCAAAGAGTCAGACACACTGAGCGACTAACACACACACACTCTGATGATGTCCATGTGTAGAGTTGTTGCGTGTTGTTAAAAAAGCGTGTTTGTTGTGACCAATGTATTCTTGTGACAAAACTCTGGTAGCCTTTTTTCTGCTTCATTTTGTCCTCCAAGGCCAAACTTGCCTGTTACTCCAGGTATCTCTTGACTTTCTGCTTTTGCATTACAATCCCCTACGATGAAAAGAACATCTAATTTTGGTGTTAGTTCTAGAAGTTCTTGTACATCTTCATGAAACTGTTCAACCTCAGCTTCTTTGGCATTAGTGGTTGGGACATAGACTTGGATTACTGTGATGTTGAAATGGTTTGCCTTGGAAATAAACCTAGATCATTCTGTCCTTTTTGAGATTGCACCCAGGTAGTGCATTTCAGACTCTTGTTGAGTATGAGGGCTACTCCATTTCTTCTAAGGTTTTTGGCCACTGTAGTAGATGTAATGGTCATCTGAGTTAATTGGCTCCTTCCAATTCATTTTAGTTCAGTGATTCCTAAAATGTTGATATTCACTTTTGACATCTCTTGCTTCACCATGTCTAATTTACCTTAATTCATGGACCTAACATTCCAGGTTCATATGCAGTATTGCTCTTTATGGCATCGGACTTCACTTTTACGACCAGAGACATCCACAAATGAGTGACATATCCACTTTGGTCCATCTGCTTCATTCTTTCTGGGGCTATTAGTAATTGCTCTCTGCTCTTCCTTAGTATCATATTACACATCTTCTGACCTTGGGTGATCTTTTTCCAGTGTCATATCTTCTTTGCCTTTTCATACTCTTCATTGGGTTCTCGAGGCAAGAGTACTGAGGTGGTTTGGTGTTCCCTTCTCTAATGGACTACATTTTGTCAGACCTCTCCACCTGTTGGTCTTGGATGGCCCTGCACAGCATGGCTGATAACTTCCTTGAGTTACACAGAGCTGTGATCTATGTGACCATTTTGGTTATCTTTCTGTGATGTGGTCTTTGCTCTGGAGGCTGTGGGACTATAGTTCTTTCTTCCTGATGGGAAAGACTGGTTGGGGGGAAAACCGAAATCTTGCTCTGGTGGGCAGGGCCATTGTTAGTAAACGTTTAATTCAATTGTCTGCTGATGGGTGGGGCTGTGCTCCCTCTCTGTTAGTTGTTTGGCCTGATGTAGTGCTACTGATGACCTCCAAAAAGGACTCATGCCAACATTGGCCTCCTAGTACTGCCGTTACCACCGTTTTGGATGATGGTAATTGTTTGAAAAAAGATTTAATTTGAAAACACACTTGGAGACTTTTTCACTTGCATAAAATACTTTGTGATATTTTTGTAGTTACCTGCTCAATAAATCTAAAATTGATTTTGAAAGTTAAAAGATTAAAAAAAAAAAAAAAAGACTTCATTACAGATAAGAAAGATCTTTTCTACCCTCTGCTGGTAAGTCTACACAACTGCAGGTTGTTATGAACTTGGTCGTTACCTTTCTAGCAAAAAAATTAAAATGTGAAGCAAATCCACTTATTTTAGTATTTAGAATGCAAATATGCTATTTAAAAAATGTCTAATTGGGACATTTCACCCCAAAACAATGAATTTCACATTTTTCTCAAGCACATATGGAACCTTCTCCAGGATAGATCACATCCTGGGCCATAAATCCAGCCTTGGTAAATTCAGAAACATTGAAATCATTCCAAGCATCTTTTCTGATGACAATGCAGTAAGACTAGATGTCAATTATAGGAGAAAAACTATTGAAAATGCCAACATATGGAAGCTGAACAACATGCTGCTGAATAACCAACAAATCACAGAAGAAATAAAAAAAGAAATCAAAATATGCATAGAAACAAATGAAAATGAAAACACAACAACTCAAAACTTATGGGACAGTGCAAAAAGCAGTGCTAAGGGGAAGGTTCATAGCAATACAGGCTTACCTCAAGAAATAAGAAAAAAGTCAAATAAATAACCTGACTCTACACCTAAAGCAACTAGAAAAGGAAGAAATGAAGAACCCCAGGGTTAGTAGAAAGAAAGAAAACTTAAAAATTAGGGCAGAAATAAATGCAAAAGAAACAAAAGAGACCATAGCAAAAATCAACAAAGCCAAAAGCTGGTTCTTTGAGAAGATAAATAAAATTGACAGACCATTAGCCAGACTCATCAAGGAACAAAGGGAGAAAAATCAAATCAACAAAATTAGAAATGAAAATGAAGAAATCGCAACAGACAACACAGAAATATAAAGGATCATAAGAGACTACTATCAGCAACTATATGCCGGTAAAATGGGCAACTTGGAAGAAATGGACAAATTCTTAGAAAATTTGTTTCCAAAACCTAACAAGGAAGAAATAGAAGATCTTAACAGACCCATCACAAGCATGGAAATTGAAACTGTAACCAGAAATCTTCCAGCAAACAAAAGCCCAGGACCAGATGGCTTCACAGCTCAATTCTACCAAAAATTTAGAGAAGAGCTAACACCTATCCTACGCAAACTCTCCCAGAAAATTGCAGAGGAAGGTAAACTTCCAAACTCATTCTATGAGGCCACCATCACCCTAATGCCAAAACCAGACAAAGATGCCACAAAAAAAAAAAGAAAATTACAGGCCAATATCACTGATGAACATAGATGCAAAAATCCTTAACAAAATTATAGCAAACAGAATCCAACAACATATTAAAAAGATCATACATCATGACCAAGTGGGCTTTATCCCAGGGATGCAAGGATTCTTTAAAATCCACAAATCATTCAGTGTGACACACCACAGTAACAAATTGAAAAATGAAAACCACATGATTATCTTAATAGATGCAGAGAAAGCCTTTGACAAAATTCAACATCCATTTATGATAAAAACTCTCCAAAAAGCAGGAAGAGAAGGAACATACCTCTACATAATAAAAGCCATATATGACAAACCCACAGCAAACATTATCCTCAATGGTGAAAAACTGAAAGCATTCCCCCTGAAGTCAGGAACAAGACAAGGGTGCCCACTCTCACAGCTACTATTCAACATAGTTTTGGAAGTCTTGGCCACAGCAATCAGAGCAGAAAAAGAAATAAAAGGGATCCAGATTGGAAAATAAGTAAAACTCTCTCTGTTTGCAGATGACATGATCCTCTACATAGAAAACCCTAAAGACTCTACCAGAAAATTACTAGAGCTTATCAGTGAATATAGTAAAGTTTCAGATAAAATTAACACACAGAAATCTCTTGCATTCCTATACCCTAACTGAGAAAACAGAAAGAAATTAAGGAGACAATTCCATTCACTGTTGCAATGAAAAGAATAAAATACTTAGGAGTATATCTACCTAAAGAAACAAAAGAGCTATGTATAGAAAACTGTAAAACATTGGTGAAAGAAATCAAAGAGGACACAAATAGATGGAGAAATATACTGTGTTCATGGATTGGAAGAATCAGTATAGTGAAAATCAGTATACTACCCAGAGCAATCTATAGATTCAATGCAATCCCTATCAAGCTACCAACAGTCTTTTTCAGAGAACTAGAGCACATAATTTCACAATTTGTATTATTCACAGTGAAGTAAGCCAGAAAGAAAAACACCATTACAGTATACTAACACATATATATGAAATTTAGAAAGATGGTAAAGATAACCCTGTATGTGAGACAGCAGAACAAACACAGATATATAGAACAGTCTTTTGGACTCTGTGGAATAGGGTGAGTGTGGGATGGTTTGGGATAATGGCATTGAAACATGTAAATTGTCATACGTGAAACGAATCGCCCATCCAGGTTCAATGCATGATACAGGGTGCTCAGGGTTGGTGCACTGGGATGACCCAGAGGGACGGGATGGTAAGGGAGGTGGGAGGGGAGTTCAGGATGGGGAACGCATGTACACTCATGGCAGATTCATGTCAGTGTATGGCAAAACCAATGCAATATTGTAAAGTAATTAGCCTACACTTAAATAAATATAAAAATGTCTAATTGAAGCATGCATTTGACCTGAGGAAATATAAACCAACTTGTTTGGTTCTTTTACTAGCCTTAGAAAAAATTTTGTAATAGCATTAATTCATGATTAATGAGAAAAAGTCATAATGTCACATGTTTCTAAGTCACACAACTCAGATTTATTAGCCAGCTATATAATCTGTGGTGGTTTATTGTTTGTATTATGAAAATACTAAAACAGTAAGAAGATTATCTAAGGCCTAGAACAAATAATTTGTATCTGAACTATCACTGACAACATTTACATTAATTATCAGATGGTAAAGGAATAATGAGTTTTTTTGTAAAGGATAGAAGTAGTTTTCAATATGTGAAATGAAATAGAATTTTAAGTTTTAGAAAAGTAAATTTCAATTTATAAACATACACTTTGTACTGATTTTCACATAAAATATAATTTTAGTGTTAATAACATAGGTTCATGAAAAATACTAAGTCTTTATATTAATATAGGAATTCTTAGTATTTTGGGAGGTCTCGTTTATTTGAATACTTGTTAAATATAAAATATTTGATTTGATTATTAAACATTCAGAATTGAGTTTTGTATATGTCACATTTGGTCAAATTATTTTTATAAAAATCATTTTCTACATGTTCATTCTCTTTCAGAGGCAGCTATTATTATTAATTTTTTATACCTTTTGAGTTAAACACATTTACATTCCTTTATCCTTTAGCATTATGAAATTTTGATAGGCCATATATTTTTATATAGTTTCAAGTTGAATTTTGTAAGTTTTGATTATAAAAGCTTTAGTAATTCATTTTCATTCTTAAAACTTCATAATACATGTTACATTAATGCACCACTGATGATAACTACCGATACAGAACTCTTCAGGATAATTCTCATTCACACTTTGGGTTTCTTTTTTTTTTTTTTTTTATTTTATTATTTTTTTTAATTATTGTTTTAGCCATACATTGCTATGATATCACCATGGGTTTACATATGCTTCCCCTCCGGGTCCCCCCTCCCTCCTCCCTCCCCCCCGGGAAATCTCGCTGCACCAGTCCCGAGCATCAATCCTGGGCTGGCGATTGATTAGACACATGACAATTAACATGCTTCAATGCCCTTCTCCCATCTCATCCCACCCTTACCCTCATCCACAAAGTCCACAAGTCTATTCTATACATCTGCGTTCCTTTTGTTGTCTCCCATGTTGGGTTCTCATTACTGTCTTTCTAAATTCCATATATATGTGTCAATATACTGTATTGTTGTTTTTGCTTCTGGCTTACTTCACTCTGGATAATGGGCTCCAGTTTCGTCCATCTGAGTAGAATTGCTTCAAATGAATTTTTTTTTAATGCTGAGTAATATTCCATTGTGTATATATACCACAGCTTTCTTATCCATTCGTCAGTTGATGGGCATCTAGGTTGCTTCCATGTCCTGGCTATTGTAAACAATGCAGCGATGAACATTGGGGTGCACGTGGCTCTTTCAATTCTGGTTTCCTCGGTGTATATGCCCAGCAGTGGGATTGCCGGGTCATATGGCAGGTCTATTTGCAGCTTTTTAAGGAACCTCCACACTGTTTTCCATAGTGGCTGTACTAGTTTGCATTCCCACCAACAGTGTAAGAGGGTTCCCTTTTCTCCACATCCTCTCCAGCATTTATTGCTTGTAGACTTTTGGATGGCAGCCATTCTGACTGGTGTAAAGTGGTACCTCATTCACACTTTGAAGTACATCCTTCCAGATTTTTTTCTATGCATTTACAAATATATGAATCTATAGAATATTTATTGTCTAGAAGCTTTCATAATATGTTTGCTATTTACATAAAATGTGCATAGCATATCACTTAAGTACTTGATTTTAGTAATTAAATACCTTGGGGTTTTTTTTGTCAGATCATATCTTTTACCTTATATGTTTAGCTCTTGTCAATTATACTATGGAGTAGATAATAATTATATGTTATTTTTTAAGTCTCCTATTACTGGACATTTATATTATTTTTTGCTATTATAAATGCATATCGAATGTTTCTATACATGTTTTCTTATGTTTCTCTGTGCAGATATGTGAGTATTATTCTAGAGTAAATGCTAAGAAGTGAAATTACTTAATTTGATATTTTTATACATAATTTTCTACCATGATCTTAATTTAGACTCCTTTATAAGTGTCTATAAGTGCTACTTCTTTTATTCAAATTTCATAGTATTTAGTATTGAAATGTTATGGGTGAAAAATAGTATCCGTGGTTTTCTTGATTAATGATGGACTTGAATATCTGTTCGTGTGTTGATTAGTGCTTTGTGTTTCCTCTTCCATGAAATTCCTATCTATATTCTTTGCTACTGTTTTTTCCTATGTGTTGTCTGTTTCTTACTGGCTTTAGGAGCTCATTCTATATTCTCTAATTATGAATGAGTTTGGATATGTTTTTATATGTGTTTTTATATTGAATATATATATATAATTTCTGTTTCTTCTGGGATTGCATGTTCATATTCTGTGCCCATTTATTTTTCTGTTTGAATTGTGTTTTTCTTATTGATTTATAAGTATTCTTTATATATTCTAGATAACAATTCTTTGCCTGTTTTATACATTTCAAATATTTTTCCCAGCCCTTAGAAAGATCTACAATTGGTTAATTGGCATGGAATATAAAAGACCTGCCACTGTCTCAAGGTGTCAGTAAGTGTTCCAGATTCCATGTGATTCATCTCAAGCTAGATGCCATTTTCAGCCACATCCTCGATTAGCTTTACCCCTGACCTCTCGTGCTTTCTTTCCTTATCTTCTGCTGAGAGTAATTCTCTAGTGAATTGCTTGAACAAGAATTCCTTGCTTAGGCTCTGCTTCTAAGAAACCTAATCTAGGAGATTGTAAGTAATTTTTTCCCAAAATAATATTTTAAGACCAAATCTCATTCTCCAATGTTAGAAATAAGAAGTAGTAAAATTTTCATTAACAAGCATATATATACTTTTAGATGTGTGCTGTCTTCTTTAAAGTTGCATATTTATTATGACATTGTCATTGCTCAGCAAATTTATCAAGTTCAGTTTTAGAGAATCACATTCAGGATTGAATTAGTCTTTGAAAATTCATAATATTGTCAATTATTTGCTTAAGTCTAGATTATCTTGTTGAAAATGGAAAAAATACTGAATAATTGAACTCAATTGTGTGTGTGTGTATTAATTCCAAGCCGCAAGCCCATTGACATATGGGTATTCTGGCCTCTATCCTTCCTTTCTGTCTTGACTAGAAGTGAGAGTATTTGTCTACTGGTAGATAAAATTAGAACTTACAGCTGAGAGAGGTTGGGGAGATTTTAAACTAAATTAAAACATATTTGACTGAAATAATAGAAGTATGGTTCATTTTTCTTGATAATTTATAGTTATTAAACATTTTTCATATCCTAGACCCTGTTCTAAGTGCTTTTTTGGTGTCACTTATTTGATTATCACAAAATCTTTGGGACAATTGCAATTATTATTCTCATGAAGCCTCAGGGAGTTTAAATAAAGTCCCACAGCTCTTGTATGTAGTGCTGAATTCAGATTGAGATATTCTTGCGAGAGTCTGCTTTCTTAACAGTACATTCATTGTGTATAAATCCCAGGACATAAACTGTAGCATTAAGTATCAGTATATGCTCATTATTTACTTAAGCCTGGATCATTGAGTTTCTTCTTTCACTACTAAATTCTGTCTAATCTCTGGTCAATATCTAGTCATTCTCTGTTTGTTTCTCTTCTCTCTCTGTTGTCTCTTCTGGTCAATGAAGAATTAAGATTATATCTGGCTAGGTTTCAGGATAATGTGTCTTTCTAAATATGCATTATGGTCCCTGTCCGACTGTTAATTCAGACAAAGTACACATCTGCTTCCCTAATTCCTGCTAGAATAATCTCTTTGAAATGTATTCTCCTTCCCTATTGTAATTGTTTCTATTATTATGCAATTTAGCACCACTTTTTACCTAGAATATTGATTTCTTGATTTATAGGTCCAATCAGGGGCAGTCTATCTCTGCTCACATGCTATTTTTAGAGTCAAATCATTTTGACATAGACAAGCATTTCTGATGTAAGCAATTGCTTGTTTGTGTTATTTTTCTTGTTTCTTGTTGAAAATAACACTGCTATATTCAAGTAGCTGAATTATATGAAAATTTAATAAATTGCTAATTAAACATAGTCAGTCAGTTATACATTCCTAACTCTTGCTATCTTTGGCTGACATTCTCATTCTCTTCACTGTGACCAGTCAAATAACCCATTTGGTTCTGACTGGTCATCCTTTCAATGTATTTTGTATTTTCTTCACCATCCCTGTTGGTTGTAGTGGCCCTTGTCCATGTGTATGAGGATTTATGTGTTACAGAAAACTGCATTAGTTCTCCATTCATTAAAAAAAATAATAATTAAACATTTTAGAACTACATTTAAAGATAGATTACACCATAGTTAAAGTAAAATTAGGAGTATGAAATGAACAGATATACACTACTGTATATAAAATAGAGACTTACTGTAAAACATAGGGAACAATATTCAGTATCTTGTAATAATTTAGTACCTTGTAATAATGTATGCATAAGTGTGAGTTTCTTTGCATTATTTTGCTGTACACCTGAAACTGACACAATATTGCAAATCAACTCTACTTCAATTAAGGAAAAAAAGAGACTGAGATGTAAATTGCATGAAATTTGTAATAGAATCTGAGCTGGAGGCCTTTCCAGCTAAGCCATAACACCTATCAGGCCTCATTTAAATGTGCACCAAAATAACATCACTAGATAAGATTGACTTGGATATTTATTCAAGCTATTATGTATTTAAATTTGGTGAAACTTTATGTGTCCTTTGATATATTTATGTATGATTTGTTTTCTGTCATTATTCTCTTAATGTTGAAAGTTATTACCTAGTGACTATTTGACTTCTGTGAATATTCTTTTTTTCCATTTTCACCATGTGTCATTGATTTCTTTTCAGTGTGGTCATTTAGGCTCTACCTGGTTATTTTTTTATATCCTTTTTGAGAAAAGATGGAGCTGGGATCGTACTTACCTTATGTAACATTCCCCACACACATTTCAAATATAGGTTTTATTTTTAAATTGTAATAAAAATGTATACTTTAGGAAGGTGTATCACAAGGGGTAACAAGACTGACCTCAATTTATACATCTCCCTCTGGATTTTTAGATGATTTTTTAGATTGAGTAATTGGGGTAGATTTTGATAAGTAGCTCATTTTCATGGTTACTCTGTGCTGTACCACTTGCTAGAATGCAGTTCATTAAAGAAAGAAAGTCCAAATTTACTCTGTACCGAGCAGAGTGTTATGTGTTTTTCTGTGGTTATACCTTCCACCCTTAAAGACCAATCACTATACAATAATAATTATCTGTGTTCTAGTTCTTACTACTAGTAAGCGGCAGACTTTGGATTAGAAACCCATTTTGTTATGCTGATCACATGTCTGTATAAAAGGTTCTTTGTTTGTGTAGTCTTGTTTTTGCAGTAATATACTACTAGTTTGAGAGAAAACAGATACTCAGTACTACCTTGGATGTTGGACTTTGGGTCCCTTCATCATCTTTGGCTCATAGTTGAGTAACATTAGGACTGTCTAAACTCTAGGAAAATAGAAAATTACAGGAAAAACAAAAGATGAAGGGTATTTTGTTGTATTTCTTTTAGTTGCACAGATAGGCATGCCTGCCTGTGCATATGGCACCCAGGTTCCAAGGTTATAGCTGTGAAAACTTACAGGGTTATGTCTTTGGTTAATGCCTTTGGAATTATGGAAGAAAAGTATAATTTTTCAGCATATCTTATTTTTTTAATATATTTTGCTTGAACTCTAATTTAAATAGGTAACATATTAATGATTTATATAATCTCTTGAAATGAAATTCACATCCTTCTCAACCATGCCAAATAAGAAATTTAGCTCCAGTTTATTTGGAATAGATCAACCATGTAAGTTGTGCTCTATTAAGTGTAATGGTAGTATTTGCTAAGGTTGTAGAGATCACTAAATAAAGTATTTTCTGGGAGCTTTTTGTTAAATTATGGTGCTCAAGAACAAAGGATATTATTTTTTCAGTTGAGGTAGAGCTGAGTTGCATACCACTTTTAATATAGTCAGTCTGCATTTTTGGAGGTGGTGTTTTTATATGTCAGGACAACTTTTGTTTATTTAGACAGCATTAGAAGTATATTTAGAAGATAATCTTACATGAAGAATTTGTATTTTCAAAGAAAATGTTTATGATAATAAAGGTCCTTGGACAATGAGCAGGTCTAATTCAACCTATATGTTTTTAAAACTTGTTGGATTAAAGTGACTATGACTTCTAAACTAAGACACATTAGGTGAGAATTGAGAAAATACATTTTGTCTGATTTGGAAATTTATGAAAACATATGAAAATATGTGCAAGATTTGCTAAAGAATTAAAATAATTATAATTTTAGTAAATTTATAGTAAAAATAAAATTATCGTGTATTGTCTTTGTGGTATTTGTCTTTCATGAAAAGTCAAAGTTGATTTGATGGTGTGTTATTCAGCTTGTTAGCATTATCTTCAAATGTAAGCAAAATGTAGATCATTGATTTTACAGTTTGAAAGGCTTTCAAATTAATTCATGACTCTGAAAGTTAGCACAAAGGTGGGAGTCAGAGATGACATCCTGGGAGGGACCATGTTGTAGAAATAGAACTTTTTACTATCAGAGTTACTCAACGGATATTGGGAGTAGATGCACCCACATCTGCTAGTGACTTGATGGTGAAAGTGAACAGAAAATGGCAAGTAGTAACCAGTGTAATTGGAGAATGAAATATGAGGAGGGGAATAATGAATATGGAGACATAGATAGCATTCAGACTTTGAAGAGTCTTTCTGAAGAGTGTGGATAATCCCAACCTTACAGATAGTTTTGTCTTTCTTCAATTTAGCTGGAATGAAGAACTTCATTTAAGTGATCAGCAGATAAAGTGAAACATAAAAGATTTTTATCTCTAAATGTTTTATATCTACTCCATGTCATCCCATTCAATGAATAAATATCTCTGTATATCTATGATGTTTTTACTTAAAGAAATTAGTGTAGATCTATTAGTAGCATATATATATATATATAGTAAATGGAAGTCTGGTTGTTTTCATTAAGAATTTAGAAAGAGGTGTACTTGTAATTCTTTTTTTCTGAAAGTTTTTCATTATTAAATAAATCATTTGAATACTTGCCTAAGACATATGGGATTTATTCACTCTTTTATTTTTAATTGCTGATATAACTGCAAGAATTACTGAAAAAAGATTAAGAAACATTTTAATATGTATGAATTCTTAAGATATTTGAAAAATAATGGTAAATATCTTGACATTAAAGCATTGGAATCCCTAGGTTCACCACCAGCTGCAAATCATTATGGTTGATAATTGTCTAATTAGAGCAAAGTTATTCACTGGGCATTGAATGGAAATAAATCTTGCATATAAAAAAAACCCCACAGCTGAGAATGATATTCATTACAGCATTATTAACAATGAAAATATTTTTAAAATGTATTATTTTTTGCATCCATTTCGGAATATATAAGCTGAGAGGAAAATGAGATAGTTTTAATTTGTTGAAGACCTCGCAAATGAAAATGTCTTTGTATTTTAAGCTTTCTTCAGCCAAAGCCTTGCAAGAATACTTAAATGTTTTAGAAGCAGTTCGCACATAGTTTGAGTTAAATTCACATTTAGT
The DNA here is from genome assembly GCA_007570785.1 of Antilocapra americana. NCBI lineage: Eukaryota > Metazoa > Chordata > Mammalia > Artiodactyla > Antilocapridae > Antilocapra > Antilocapra americana. The sequence continues at coordinate 7,931,516 of ML662438.1, forward strand.
GAGTGCAGTTAAAAATCATGGAGGGCAAATTGATTTTATATCATTTAGAACAAGATATCAAGTATTTAAGAATGCATATCTGACAGAGAACATATTTTCTATTTTTTTCATACACTTCTTCAAGACCATGAAAGTGTATACTTGATCAGTTTCATATCTGTAAGGATGATAAAGTAGAGGGCTTGTCATTTTATGTAGTATTTATTATTGTTAGTTTTGGTTGCAATAAATAGCAAAGCAAAACAATATGATTCAAATTGACAAAGCTGGGATGTGCACATTATGGTTAAGGAATTAACTGAAATTTAGATCACAGCAAAACAAAACAAAATAGAAACCAAATAATGTCACACTGTGAAAGTGAAAGAAAAATAGTAGTCACTGTAAGAGAAAGATCTACCATTACAACTAGGAATTTCTGAAGTAGGGACATATGGGCCTTCTGCAGCATAAGTTCTTGGCTTTTTACTTTCATGAAAGCAGTGTATATCATGCTGACTATGAACTGACCCTGTGATTAGAGACGGCTTTGCTTTCTAGTCCTGCTTTACTACTTATCAGCTGAGTGATGTAGGCAACTTACCTTTCAGCTGTAAAGTGACCAGAGTAAGAGCTACTTCTGTAGGTATAAGCATTAAAAAGGATAATCTATTTCAACTACTTGGTGCATGACAGTTAATAAACTGCAGCAGCTGCCTTTTCTTCCTCTTCCTTGTCTTCATCATCAGTACCCTGACATTAATCTTGTTTAAACATTTTCTGTGTTTCTACTTTCCTCTATATGTAGGCTCACTCAGCATTACCAGTTGAATTAACTTTCAAAAATTCATCTTTTCTGCAACTCATAACTGTGGTTTTTTCATAGCTTTATCTTATGTATAACTCTTCTCTAGATCCTTTATGATGTGGTTTACTTTCCTCTGTCAGTGGACTGATTATCTCTAAACTCCCTAAATCAAACTCCAAGAGGAAGAATATGTCTCATTTGGTTTTTCTTTGAGTGGAGATTCTAGGATCAGGTCATGCCTTAGTCTGGTCTGTAATTCTGTTAAGCTTGGGTCAGTTACTTGTTGAGTCCTGTGGTTCATCTGGTGCTTCATCAGATGACAGTGATCATGCCTGTCACATGCCTACTAAATCTAAATAAAGAAACATAAAAAGTTAAGATTAAACAGTTTACCAAATCACAGAACCAGTATGAGTAGTAAGGCTGGGTCTTGAATAATGTTCTTAAGTCTTCTAATACAGTTCTCTTTTGAATAGACTTTAATTATTCTTGGTCATGTTGAAGTTTTGGCACCAGCATAAAATTTCCCTACAAATTATTGGATATTTTGCTACATAGATTCAGAAAATTCCTTAAATATCAGAATTGTACTATTTATTATTTTAGTATAGCACAAATTTTGTGTCGTGAATGAGAAAAAATATTTTGTTGTAAAATGTCAAATTTATAATTGAATTCTCTTAATTTATTCTATTTGTTTTAACTTTTCCCAGGTTACTAAGTTAACTATTGCAGCACAAGCCTTGGAGTCCCAATGGGGGACTCTGGATCAAGACGATCTACTCTGGTCTCCCGGTTGCCAATATTCAGAAGGAGTATTACCAGGAAACACGATTCTCTTCCTTCTTCACCCTCCTCCAGTAATACCGTCGGTGTCCACAGTTCCTCTCCTTCCAGCACTAACTCAAGCTCAGGTAGTACAGGTAAACGAAGAAGCCTCTTCCGTACTCCGTCCATCAGCTTTCATCATAAGAAGGGGAGTGAACCTAAGCAAGAACCTACCAGCCAGAACCTTAGTATTTCAAATGGTGCTCAACCTGGTCAGAGCAGTATGCAAAAACTGAGTTTGGAAGAACATATTAAAGCCAGGGGAAGACATTCTGTTGGTTTTAACAGTTCCCGAAATAAGAAGATAACAAGATCTTTGACAGAGGATTTTGAAAGGGAAAAGGAACACTCGACTAACAAGAATGTCTTCATAAATTGCCTAAGTTCTGGAAAAAGTGAGGGGGATGATTCTGGGTTCACAGAAGAACAAACTCGCCGTTCTGTTAAGCAGTCAACAAAGAAGCTTCTTACTAAATCTTTCTCATCTCACTATAAATTTTCTAAGCCAGTTCCACAGAGCCAATCTATTTCATTGGTACAACAATCTGAATTCTCATTGGAAATTACACAGTACCAAGAACGGGAACCTGTATTAGTAAGAGGTTCTCCATCTTGTTCTGTGGATGTAACAGAACGGGCAGGTAGCTCTTTACAATCTCCATTGCTTTCTGCTGATCTTACTATAGCTCAGACACCTTCAGAGTTCTTAGCCTTGACTGAAGATTCTGTGTCTGAAGCGGATGCATTTCCTAAAAGTGGAAGTGTGGCATCCCACTGTGACAACCTTGGCCACAATGATTCTACCTCTCAGATTTCTCCCAATCCTGCTGCTGTTTCAAAGACAACAAGAGACCTTAGGGGAACCATTCCCTGTGCAATTGTGTCTCCTGGGAAATACAGATTAGAAGGTCGTTGTAGCACTGAATCTAATTCTTTACCGGAAACCTCTGCTGCTAATCAGAATGAAGTGTTATTGCAAATCACTGAATTACCTGTTATGAATGGAAGTGACTCAGAGACTCACCTCTCAACAGATACAAGAGAAGAGCATATGGTAATACAAAATGGTGAAACGATGTTGGCAACAAGCTCCCCAAGGAAATTTGGATTTTATGAGCACCATAAAGCAATAGCTGAACGTGTGAAAGGGATCCATCCTATTTCAGATTCAAGGATAATACCCTCTTCTGGTGATCATCATGTTTTAAACAAAACGTCACACGGATATGATGCAAATCCTGCCAAAGGTATGCTGATTTTCTTTGTTTAATAAATGTTATGAATTATAATTTTCCTTATAGTCAGTTTTCTTATTCCATCTCGTGAATGGGAACTGTGTTTTCCTTAGTTTTCACCCTCTAATATTCTTTCCTATTTATAATTTGTTTTAAATCATTTCTGTACTTACTTCACTTGTATCATGCTGAAATGTAATTCAGCCATATTACTCATTTTTCTTAGTTAAGCTATTCAGATTCTGAACCTCAGAAGAAAGTGGGAGGAAATTAATTTCATTTACAATGTGGCTTTATCTAAAATAGTATCTTTTATAGTTCATGATAAAATATTGATATTTCTTAGTTATATAATGACTATTATAAAATAAATTGTATAAATTTTATTTTGTATTTTAGCAAAGCTTTTTATTATTAAATAGCATCCATGTTTTGGCACAAAAAAGTGAGAGGGAAGGTTGACTTACTGCAGTCTGTTATTTAACAGAAAATCTTTGTTTTTCAGTATAAAATTCAGTTCAAGAGAGTTGTTGATGGGCTGTATTCATTATTTTTTAGTGTTTTTTCTCCACCATGATTACTACTACTACCACTGCTGCTGCTGCTTTCGCTGCTACTATTCACATTAATAGGGCTTCCCTGGTGGCACAGAGGTAAAGCCTCTGCCTGCAATGAGGGAGACCCGGGTTTGATTCCTGGGTCAGGAAGATCCCCTGGAGAGGGAAATGGCAACCCACTCCAATACTCTTGCCTGGAAAATTCCGTGGGCTACAATCCACGGGGTCCTAAAGAATCAGACAAGACTGAGCAACTTCACTTTCACTTTCATTCACACTAATAATTCTTTCAACAGTAAGTTCCATTTATTGTCCTCTCAACAGTATGTCCCATTTACTCTGCTGTGCTCTTTGGACACATTAATTTATTGAATCTGGAAGTGATTGAAATAATCACTGTTATTGTAATTCATTGTAGAGGCAAGAAATTTGGGAGCACAGATAGGTTTAGTAATGTGTCCAAAGCCACTAAGTTCATGAGTAATTGTTTATGATACAATTCCTATGAGATAGGTACTAACTAGTATGTTCCCCATTTTACACATAAGAAAACTGAGACTGAGGGATTATACAACTGGCTAGTGGGTTAGCCAGATTAAACTATTTAAATCCAAAGATCAGGCTCTTAATGACTAGGTTGTAGTACGTATCATCACCCAGCCTCTTTCAAAAACATTAGAAATAATATTAAAATGTTAAATAAAATTTGTGATCTGTAAAGTTATATATTATATAATATCAAGAATTATAAGCTTATCTGACTTGTTTAACTAGTCTCTCTATGAATATAGCAATTCTAAAGTTTTAAAGGCATGAATTAATTTTACAATTATTTTAATGTTTTTTTCACATTAGATACACGATAATTTTTGCACATCTGCCTACTATTTTCCAGTTTTGATCTTGGTAGCCTTGTTTGTATTTTTGGTGATACTTGCTTAATTCTTTAACTATAATATAAGAATGATAATGATGGTGATACTGATGTGCCCCAAAATGTAATAAGCAGTTTCCATGCATTGTTTTATTTAATACTAACCAAAATTTTATGTGGAATTTAGTAACTAAAGTTTAGGATTAAGTCAAATGACTTTATGAAATCATACTCTTAGCAAATGGTGGACCTCAGATTGAAATGTAGGCAGTTCTTAAAAGAAATAACATGCAAAAAGATAAAAGTATAATTATTCTGGTTAATTTTTATTTAGAAATGATGAGTTGCCTCAATGTAAAACTGATTAAAGTAAATATTATCTCTAAGGAAACTAGGTAATGACCAACAATTATCTTGCCAGCTATTAATCTGTTGACTGAGATCCTAATTCCAGGCCGTTTAACACATTAAATTAATTTCACTGAATTTGACACCATGATGCCTGTTTCTGGACATTAGGTGATTATTCATATTATCCATAGAAAGAGATAGGCAAATAAGCTGGTAATATAAAAAAGGAAAAGGTGGTTTCATACTACCTTTCATTTGCATCAATGGTAGATATTCATCTGCTGTTCATAAAGATTCTATAATTTGGAAGTTTAAAGCTCTTAAAGACATTTAAACAAATGTATTTTGCAGAAGAAAGACTTGCTTAATTTCATAACACTAGACTTATGTATTTATTATGAAATATGTTTAAAAAAGTATTTAACACATATCTGAATGTTTTAGGTGTACATTCATATCAGAATTGTTAATGAGATGTTAGCTCTCTGGCAATTTAACCTTTATTTATTGGATCAAATTTTTTCTGAAAAGATCAGGCATATGTTGGCTTAATAGGTCCTAGCCAAAAGTCTTTAAACCCATAGATGAGCCTGAACAAATCAGTTTCATTCATTTACAAATATTTGTTTTGGTACTGTTTTTAGACATTAAGGATATAGAAATGAACAAAACAAACTCCTCCCTTAATGAAGCTTATTTTACAGTGGGAATACTCAGACAATTAACATAGAAATAAATAAATGTCAGATGGTGATAACTGCTGAGGATGGGTTTAAAGCAGAATAAAAGATTAGGATGTGGGGAGTGGGATTGTAGTTTGCATTTTTTTTAGCTTTATTGATGTATAATTAACAAATAAGTTATGTGTTTAAAGTGAATGAAGTGATTTTTTGATATATGTGTACATGTGAAATGATCCCCTCCCTCAAGTTATTAAGATCCTCCGATTTTTATCTAATAATTAGAAGTTTGTACTCTTTTGCCAGCCTTTCTCTATTTCTCCTACTTCCTAACCTTCGACAGCCACTTTTCTGCTGTTATGAGTTCAACTCTTGAAGAAAGATTCCGTATATAAGTGACACCGTGTAGTATTGGTCATATTGTGCATAATGCTTCTGTGAACATGGCAGTACAGAGATCTCTTGGTGATAATGATTTTGTTGACTGTAGGTAGACTACCAGAAGTAACTTTGCTGGCTCATATGGCAGCTTTATTGTTAATTTCTTGAAGACCTTCCATACTGTTTTCCAGAGTGACTGCACCAGTTTATATTCCCACCAACAGGGCACGAGGGTTCCCTTTTATCCACATCCTCAAAAATACTTGTTCTCTTTTTGACTTTTTGATAATAGCCATCTTAACAAAAATGAGATGACATCTCATTGTGGTTTTGATTTGCATTTCACAGCTGATTAGGAATGTTGAGCTCTTTTCTTCATGTACCTGTTGACCATTTATATGTCTTATTTGGAAAAAGAAAGTTTACTTATGTCCTTTGCCTATTTTTTTGTTGCTATTGAGTTATATGATTTTCATGTATATTTGGCTATTAACCCCTTATAGGATGTTTGACTTTCACATATTTTCTCCCATCCAATTGGTTATCTTTGTTTCTTTTTCTTTTTTTCTTGATTATTTGCTTTTCTGTGCAGAAACTTTTTTGTTTGAAATATTCCTACTTGTTTGTTTTTGCTTTTGTTTTTATTTGTTTTTGATACCTAATCCAAAGCGTCATTATCAAGATCAATGTCAAAGAACTTATTCCCATGTTTACTTCTAGGAGGTTTACAGTTTCTCGTCTTAACTTTCAAGTCATCAATAAATTTTGAGTTGGTTTTGGTGTATGATGTACGATTCCAGTTTCATCATTTTGCACATGACTGTACATTGTCCCCAACATTTTCTGTTGAAAATGATATCTTTTCCTCATTATATATGATTGGGCTGTTTGTCAAAAATTAGTTGTCATATATGAAAGGCTTTATTTCTTTGCTCTCTGTTCTGTTCCATTAAGCTGTCTGTTTCTATGCCAATACCATATTGTTTTGATTACTATAGCTTTGTAACATAGCTTGAACTCAGGACTTGTAATGTCTCCAGCCTTGTTTTTCTTTCTCAAGATTGCTTTGGCTATCTGGAGTCATTTGCGATTACATACAAATTTTAGGATTGTGAAAAATGTCATGATTTTTGATAGGGATTACACCGAATCTATAGATCCCTTTGGGTAGTACAGACTTTTTAGAAACAGCAATTCTTCCAATTTGTGAACATAAAACAACTCTATTTTTATTTTCATCATTTTCTTTCATCAGTTTTATAGTTTTCAATGTATATGTTTTTCACCTCCTGGGTTAAATTTATTCCTAGGTATTTTATTCTTTTGATGAAGTTGTAGATATAATTGCTTTCTTTCTCAATTTCTCTTTCTGATAGTTTCTTGTTTTAGTTTTCATTTTTAAGTATAGTGAATAGGTATTACTCAAAGTAACATATTGGAAAAAATTAGGGAGTAAGCCATAGAGACATTCGGGAAAAGTGTATCAGTGCAAAGGCTTTGGGATAAAGGTCCTGAGGCTGGAGCATTCCTGCAATGTTCTAGAAACAGTGAGAGGGGGTGTAGTAGAAGATGAGGGTATAGATACGATAGATACGATTAACACGTGACTAATGAGGAGAGTAAGGTTGTATCATGAGGAACTTGGTAGCCCATTGGAAGCATACCAGCTTTCTGACTAGAGGAACTATTGCGACCAATCTCACTGAAGTGTATCATTCTGATTATCATGTAGAAAATAGATTGTGTTGATCAGAGAGAGGCAGGTGGGGCTAGGCAGAGGCCAGAGACTGTTTAGAAGTATTGCAGTAAGCAAGGCAAGCACTGATGCAGTTTGTGCCAGCAAGTTAGTGGGGGAGATAGTGAGAAATGATCAGATTCTGTATAGGATTTGAAGGTGATAAGGACAGGATTTGTTAATACGATTTATGTGAGGTATGAAGAAACGAAGGATGACTCTAAAATATGGGGCCTACAAAGTGATTTACATGCTAATTCAAAAAGTTTCCTGTGATTGAGAATTATTGAACGACACTAAGAGTTTCCCTTTTGCTTTCAGTGGAACTTTTATAAAAAACTACCTTTAAGCATTGATATTAATTTTTATTTATTTATGTTTAAATAGTTCTTGCCAGTAGCCTCAGTCCATACCGTGAAGGAAGATTTATAGAGAGGCGACTGCGATCCTCATCAGAAGGAACTGCAGGGAGTAGCAGGATGATTTTGAAACCAAAAGATGGAAATGTAGAAGAAGTTAATAGTCTAAGGAAACAAAGAGCAAGTTCATCATCTTCAAAAATGAACAGCATGGTAAGTATATATCTATGCTTGTGTATAATAAAATGATCCCATATATTACTGGCATATTCATGCCTCTTACAAAATGAAAACAGACTGAAGAGCAGACACCTCATATTTTTGTGGTGTTTCTTTTTTTAAACCATTTTTAAAAATTGAAATATAGTTAATTCACAAATAATGTTAGTTTCAGGTATATAGCAAGGTGATTCAGTTATATATATATATATATACGTATACATATACGTGTATATACACACATACATACATTCATATATATATATTTTCAGATTTTTTCCATTATAGATTATTACAACATATTGAATATAGTTTACTGTACTATATAGTAGATCCTTATTTATATACTTTACATATAGTATTGGGAATATGTTAATCCAGAATGCCTAATTTATCTCCTCTGTACCACTTTCTACTTTGGTAACCATAAGTTTGTATTCTCTGTGTGTGGGTCCTTTTCTGTTTTGTAAATAAGTTCATTTATGTCATTTTTTTGATTATACATATAAGTGATATCATATGATATTTGTCTTTCTCTATCTGACTTACTTCATTCACTTAACATGATAATCCCAAGGTATATCCATGTTGCTGCAAATAGCATTATTTAATTTTTTATGGCTGAGTAATATTCTGTTACTTGTATGTATATACACACACAAACATTATTAATTTATCTGTCAATGGAAAAACTTTAGGTTGCTTCCATGTCTTGGCTATCATAAATAGTGCTGCTATGAACATCGGCATGCATGTATCTTTTTGAGTTGAAATTTTCTCTGGATATATGCCCAGGAGTAGAATTGCTGTGTCATATGGTATTTCCAGTTTTAATTTTCTGAGGAACCTCCATACAATTTTCCATAGTGGCTGTACCAACTTACATTCCCACCTACGGTGTAGGAGGCTTTCCTTTTCTCCACACCTTCTCTGGCAATTATATAGACTGTTTAATGATGGCCATTCTGACCAGTATGTGATGATATCTCGTGGTTTTGATATGTGTTTCTCTAATAATTAGTGATGTTGAGCATCTTTTTGTGTGCCTCTTGGCCATACGTATGAACTCTTTGTATGTTTGGGAAAATAATCCCTTGTCCATATCATCATATGCAAATATTTTTTCCCAGTCTGTAGGTTACTTTTTTGTTTTGTCTATGGTTTCCTTCCCTGGTGGCTCAGAGGGTGAAGAATCTGCCAGCAATACAGGAGACCCAGGTTTGATCCCTGGATCGGGAAGATCCCCTGAAGAAGGGAATGGCAACCCATCCCAGTATTCTGAGCTGGAGAATTCCATGGACAGTTCATGGGGGTTGCAAAGAGTTGGACACAACTGACTGTGCAAAACACTGGCTGTGCAAAAGTTTTTAAATTTAATTAGGTTCCATTTGTTTGTTTCTGTGTTTATTTCCATTACTCTAGGAGGCAGATCCAAAAAGATATTTCTGCAGTGTATGTCAAGAGTACTCTGCCTATTTTACTCTAGGAGTTTTATAGTATCTGGTCTTACATATAGATCTTTAATCAATTTTGAGTTAATTTTTGTAGGTGGTATTAGATAATGTTTTTTTTTTTTAATTTTCTTTACTTTATTGTGTTGGTTTTGCCATACATTGACATGAAGCCGCCATGGGTTTACATATGCTCCCCCTCCAGAAACCCCCTCCCTTCTCCATCCCTATTCCCTCCCCCTGGGTCATCTCGGTGCACCAGCCCTGAGCATCAACCCTGGGCTGGCGATTGATTTCACATATGATATTAACATGTTTCAATGCCATTCTCCCATATCATCCCACCCTTGCCCTCTTCCACAGAGTCCATGAGTCTGTTCCATACATCTGTGTTACTTTTGCTGTCTCGCATGCAGGGTTCTTGTTACCATCTTTCTAAATTCCATATATATGCGTTAGTATACTGTATTGTTGTTTTTTCTTTCTGGCTTACTTCACTCTGGATAATAGGCTCCAGTTCTGTCCACCTGAGTAGAACTGATTCAAATGAATTTTTTTTAGTGCTGAGTAATATTCCATTGTATAGATAATGTTTTAATTTCATTCCTCTACATGTATCTTTCCAGTTTTCCCAGCACCACTTATTGAGTGTATGTTTTGAAGGGAAACTTGGTCTGCATGGTTGTTGTTGTAAGTCAGAGAGGGTAAGTTTTCACTTGAGACTCTCAGGACAAATAGAAGCACAGCAGGATAGCAACCCTTAAAACCTGTCTTCCTTACTTCCATGGAAAATATGATATTTTTATTCTAGAACAAGACCCTGTGATATGCAAGCTAAGGAAAGTGCCGATCACGAGGACACCCTCTGACATCATCATTTCACACTATGTCTTCACCCTCTAGCCACTGAAAAAATGTCCTGTGTAAACCACACCTGTGCCAGTGCCACTCTCAGACCCGTTAATGGATTCTACTTTGCCCTTTCCTGATACAGTTCCCCTCCTCACAGGGTAAAGATCTCTGGGGTGACTGAGACCCCAGATTCCTGGTATAAGCAGTAGAAGCCTGCACATGAGGGTGGAAATGGGATGTGTGGAGGAGGGTAGAGTGCGAGCCTGGACTTGTGCATTAGCTCCCTCGTAGCACAGGATGCAGCCAGGGTGGAAAAAGAGGACAAGTGAACTGCAGCCCAGAAGGTCGGTGAGGCCTCAGGCCTCACAGATTCTGGGATGGGCTTGCCTTTTACATTCCCTTTCTTCCCTTTGTCACAGAGGTGTCCTTTCTCAGTGGTGTTTTTGATTTCTAGTGTTTAACAGTGTTTGTTTAAGAAAGATCTGTCTACCTACTTACTGATGGATATGAGAAATGTGCTCAAAACTAAATCACATATATCTGTACATATTTTAGATAATTATGTTTCAAATGAAGATATTAGGTCATCATTGAGGATTGCAATGTGAAGAAGCAGTAAGTTACTGAGGCAACACTGAGTGAGAGCAGAGCCATTGTGCTTGAAGTTAGAGGTTCTAGCCATGAGGCCAGGCTTGGCCAGATTTTACAGATCAGTATCTACAAAACAACAGACAGTAATGGGTTTCTTGTTACTATTACGCTAAAAAATGATTATGTGTGTATTTATATTTGTGTATATAGGTACATTACATTATTTTATATTGCATCTTTCTTTCATTTGCATTGAAAATATATTATTGCAATATTGCAATTGATTTTTTTGTCTAAAAACAAGAACATGTTAAAATAGATTTCCAATTGACGCAACATTAAAATTTATGGCTAGTGAATTATTACAAAACATTTTTCCTCACCAGATTTCTATTATCCCTTTATAGAGATGAATTTATATTAATAAGTGTGCACTGTTTATTACCATTGCCCAAAGTTGAGCCTTTTACATATTCTTTTTATATCACGTTTTTCATGCTATTGATGCATTTATATAATTGTCCTTGTAACACCACAAAATAATTATTCTTCTCAGATATGCTTTCAAGATTTAAAATTTTAAATGTCAAATGTAAAAATAAGATTTTGTTATTTTATTTGAGGTGTTTTATAAATTTTCAAAGTGTACCTGCAGTGATGTGGCTTCTCCACTAGATGGCAGGATTGCACCATTGTCATGATAAGGGAAAAGCTGTGACGATGGAACAGAAACTTGGTTAAACCATTGTGTGTGTTCACTGAATTCACTGGTAAGCTTTGTTGAAATAAATACTGACACACTGGAATTTGCACATGAAATGTATCAAAATTACTTTATGACTCTGTTTATTAGGACTTTGCAATAATGTCTCAATTTTTAATTTATAGTTTAATAGTTAATTTGCTGCTGCTGCTGCTGCTGCTAAGTCTCTTCAGTCGTGTCCGACTCTCTGCGACCCCATAGACGGCAGCCACCAGGCTCCCCCGTCCCTGGTATTCTCCAGGCAAGAACACTGGAGTGGGTTGCCATTTCCTTCTCCAATGCATGAAAATTAAAAGTGAAATTGAAGTCACTCAGTTGTATCCGACTGTCAGCGACCCCATGGACTGCAGCCTGCCAGGCTCCTCCATCCATGGGATTTTCCAGGCAAGAGTACTGGAGTTGGGTGCCATTGCCTCCTCCCAATAGTTAATTTAACTTGCATAAATTGTATTATTTAACCCCTAGCATTATAAGGATGGAATGCTAGGATTTTTTTTAAGGTAATTTTAGCTATATGTGAAACAAGTGACATATATTTAGGAAATTATAGCTTTATGTGTGAAAAATAGCATACATTTTCTATATCTCTTCCAAAATAATTCAGGTGATTATATGTATTTGAGAATGCATCTGTGGCTCAGTTATTATTTCCTTTTAGAAAAATAGTAGTAACATGTATTTTCAATACTTATTTCAACGAAGGGAATACTCTTAATTCTTCACATATATTATCACATTCCATTCTCACAATATTATGAACTGAGTGAATTTGTTATTGAACACACTTTGCAAAAGAGGAAACTAAGGCAGTAGGAAGATAAGCAGCTTGCTCAGAAACACAGTAAGTGGCAGAGATAGAATTTAGATTTGGATCCTTGCTCTCTAACTTTAAATTCTGAATGCTTTGAGGGGAATGGGATAGATTTAAATTTAATTTTTCATCTTTATTGTGTTATTTCTGTACAATGAAGTGAACACCTGTAAGTCAACCTATGCTTGATCTAAGTCTAGACTACAATTGTCTGTAAGGGATGCAAAAAAGATACAAAAGTTACTACTTGCTCTGGATTTAAAATGTGGTAATATTTCTTGATATGTTGATGGACAGTATCATATGAGAAATATCCAAAAAGAAACTTTGTCACAAAAGGAGGTATTTATACTTAGAAGGTGCTGGAGTACTTCATGTATTTCAAGACGGTTTAATTCTACTGATGGGTATGGCTCTGTTTTTAAGATGCTGAATGGTCGTCTGAATGATGAAGAATATTTCCTAATTGGTAATAGGTGAAAGAGACCAGAATGCTAGGGTTTTGTGCAGTTCGTGTATATACAGTATGAAGGGAAAGGGCAGGATGTGTTAACTCTTTGAACATCAATGAGTCAGAAGAAATTGGACTTTGCTTACATTTATTACAAGAAATCAAGCATATCTGTAACAGTTTGATAGAAATTCAAATTTATTATATTTCTTCAAACTGATTTAAATAGAGCCTTCGCTTAATTTTCCTCTGAGTAACTTTCTTGATACTTTCCTTAGGATGGTCCAAACATTTAAAAATAATCTTTCTAGAAATAGGCTCTTTCTTTTTCAAAGCTTTCCCTCCAGATTATGGTGTATAAATGATTAAATATAAGGATTTGTCTTGGTTTTTCCAGAAACTTTACACAGTGAAGTCTTAACTCCAAATATTTACCAGATCACCCTTTTCTGAAAAAAGGACTAATGTGAGGATAGATTTGTGTGTGTTAAACAATACATAGCATTTAGAATTACAGAGAAAATGAAGTGCCTGAGTGTATGAGAAAGGATAAGCTGGGCTACATAAGGAGAAAATAACCTCCAGATCCTAGTGACTCTGTAACATAGATTTATTTCTCGCTCGGGCTACATGTTCCTTGTGGTAAGTGCTAGAGTTCCATTAAGGGTCTCCTCCTTCTGTATCCAGGCTGTGGAAGCAGTAGCCACTGCAGACGTTGCCTTTCACTGTGGTAAAAAGAGACTCTGGAGGCCTCGTCCCAGTAATAAATGTTTTACTTGGGAGAGACTTCATTTCCTCTCACAGCTCATTGAGCAAATCTAATCACTTGGGCCCAACTTGCCACAGAAGGGACCTGGAAGTAGTCCATCCATGTGTCTGGATGATGTAGACTCAGATATTGGAACAGGGGCACTATTATCATCTTCCCAAATAGTATATTGTATCTCAGTTCTTTTAATTAACTGAGAATTCCTGCTTACCTCGTCCCTCCATTTTGTTTACTGGCACTTGATGGTCATACAGTCAAATTATGCCTCACACTGAGTTTGTCATTATGGTTCAGAAAGAGGAAAACATCCTGGAATTGAAAGATTCATTCTAACCACAAGCTTTGTCTTCTGAGATGTGTTTTCTTCCTGACTGAAAAGCCTTGTATATGTATATCTAAATTACTTGACTCCAGGTTTGGGAATCCTACTCTATTTGGAAATACTTATTTTTATTACAGTAAAAGCTGGCTTGGAAACTTGTGTTAGTTTTAGGTTACTCAGCAAATGTGCACAAAGTTGCCCTGAACTATTTGTGCTGAGTGATTCTGACAGTGTTCACTTAGGGTCACTTTTATTCTGACACAGCTTAATTCCTCTCATTTGCAGTTTGGCATCCTGATGCTTTTGTGTAGAATCTGTGAATAGCATAGTAAAAACAAGAACTGTAGAACTTCTTCTCTAGAAGAATGGATCAGACTTAGAGTTGAGAAAAAAAGTAGTGACTTGCATATCATCAGCATTTCATGTTGTATTTTAATTCTATTTTATATGTTGAAATCTAGAATTTAAACATTATTGACAATAGTTGACTTATAAAACCCTGTGTTAAATAGCCAAGTACTTAACTATGCATTCACTTTTCTTCTTGGGCCTACTGTTTTCTCCTTTGTTAGCATTTTCCATATTCATTCATCCATTCATCAATTCATTCACAGTTTCTTTCTATAAGTGTTTATTGAAAACTTAATACTTTGTTCTCAGAACTTTACTTTGAAGATGCAAAGAAAAAGACAGCACTTGAGGATTTTATAATTCCAGATTGGGAGACATTAACCTAATCTTAGCAACAGATTTAACCATTTTGACCATCTTAAAATTCAGAATGCGTGGGGGCATGCTTGATTTGGGTTGTGACCATTGATATCAAAAGTTAAAAGGATTAAAAGAGGCCACATGAATTTCTGTATCCCAGTGTACAAATTGACACTATTAATTGTATGCATACCTCCCTGGCTAATTTCTAGCATTGAGGACAATGATAGTGGTGAGAAGGAACTCTGGGAGGTATTGGGAAAGTAAGGAAGAAAATACAAAATTACTGTTTAAAGAATCAGTTTTAAAATATCCCACCTCTACTATCCACTAGGGAAAATTGCTTTCCTGGGCTTGTTTATTATATGCACTTTCACATTTCCATTTTGTGGCATGAAAGTTGTTCAGGCTCAAAATTAAGAGCAAATGAAAGATAATTAGAAGATCTGATTTAAGAAATTTCTCCTCTTAATCCTGAAATCTTAAATAAGATTTTCAAATACATAAAAATTTTAATGGCTTTTTGAGAGTTAAAGATCTCAGCATTCATGGAACATTGTGAATGGAATTATAGCTAACATCATTGCATGCTACAAGGACAGTTAGTGAGAAAAGGAAGTCATTAAGCTATTTAAGAAAATGGGGGCATACAAATCATTCTCCTCAATCCTTATATATTGTAAGAAGGAGAGTCATAAGTATCAGTCATTACACATGCAATTAAATTTGTTGATAAGTAGTATATTAATTTTAGATTAATAACCCTAATCCATAATGCCTTTATTGATTTTTCTAGTTACTAATTATACTTTTCCTATCAATGTCCTTCTAGGTTGTCTTTGGCACTCCCTGTGTAGTTATTTGAATATGTCTCATTTTATTATTTGATTTCATTCAGTCTTTTACATGGAAGACATTTTGTATATATTAGCATTTCTTATAGAACTTAAAAGTGCCTGGTGTACAATGAGTATTGGTGAATTAAAGGGAAACTTGCTAATTAGGTTGTGATATAGATACTATAGATATGAATTAAGGCCTTTAGTACAATCACTGTGTGTGGTATGCTTATGCATATTTTTTATATTCTTAATTTGCACAGATGTACAGATGTTTCTATGATACACTGTTTGATAAAACTCTGGGTTTTGATGCTAAGTGCTTGATCAAGACCATATCAACTTTGATATTGTTCCAGTAGAAACATCTTTCATTTAGGATAATCAACCTTCTAGAATGGCTCTTAGGATCCTTAGGATGCAATAGTTATGGCCTGGCCGTACAAAGAGGGCAATAAATGTCAATTGTTTGTGATATTATTGAGAACCCATTAAATAAAGTTCTAAGTCAAATATGTCTGTGAGAGTTGGGAGCTGGAGAGGGGGTATGAAGACTTAGTGTTTAATGGGGTCAGAATTTTGGTTTAGGAAAGGGAAAAATTAGGGAGATGGGTGATGGTGAGAGTTGCACAGCCATGTAAATGTACTTAGTGCCACTGAACTGTACAGTTAAATATGGTTAAAATGGTTTGTTTTAGGTATGTGACTTTTACCACAGATTTTTTAATTAGTATATATCACCTACATATATTATTTATTCCATCTCCATGTTTTATAACCTTGTAGATTCAGAATTGCCTTCTAAAAAAAAGAAGAATGAGGTAAAATATTCCATTCATTTTTTTTTTTTTGGTCTTTTCATGTTAGCTTTTGGGATAAGTAATTTTTTTTTGGAAGCTTTCATAATTTGTATTTGGTGCACAATGCTATGAATAACATATTCAGAGAGAAAAATCACTTCATCTTCAAATGCTGTAACATCAGTTGTAAGTAATTGCCATATTCTAATTATTACCATTTCTCTTTATACAGTTCACATGAAAATGTCCATAGCACCTAATTTTTCCCTCTGTGATTATATTATTCAAATTTACTAGTTTGTTCAGGCTGCTGTAACAAAATATCACAGTCTGAGTAGCTTATAAATGACAGAAATTTATTAACCAGAGTTCTGGAGGGTGGGAAGTCCAAGATCAAAGTGGGAACATGGTTCCTGATTTGTAGCCAGAACTTTCTTGCTGTGTCTGATAGAAGGAGTTGGGATCTCTCTGGAGCTTCTTTTATTATTTATAAAGGAAATAATTAAGAAGACCAATAGTAGAAGAAAAGTAAAGATTTTTTTCTCTAACCACACTGTATCTGGGATACTGTTAGATCCTTTATGTTGTTGTTGTTGTTGAGTTTCTAGGTCGTGTCTGATGCTTTGCGATCCCATGGACTGCAATACTCCAGGCTTCCTGTCCTTCGCTATTTTCCAGAGTTTGTTCAAATTCATGTCCATTGCATCCAAGATGCTATCTAACCCATCTCATCCTCTGCTG
Source organism: Antilocapra americana (assembly GCA_007570785.1). Taxonomy (NCBI): domain Eukaryota; kingdom Metazoa; phylum Chordata; class Mammalia; order Artiodactyla; family Antilocapridae; genus Antilocapra; species Antilocapra americana. The sequence continues at coordinate 7,948,623 of ML662438.1, forward strand.
CCCTCTTATCCTTTTGCATTCAAGCTTTCCCCGCATCAGGGTCTTTTCCAGTGAGTGGGCTGTTCACATCAGGTGGCCTAAGTATTGGAGCTGTAGCTTTAGCATCAGCCCTTCCAATGAACACCCAGGACTGATCTCCTTCAGGATGGACTGGTTGGATCTCCTTGCAGTCCAAGGGGCTCTCGAGAGTCTTCTCCAACACCACAGTTCAAAAGCATCCATTCTTCAGCACTTAGCCTTCTTTATGGCTCAGCTCTCACATCTGTACATGACTACTAGAAAAGCTATAGCTTTGACTGTATGGACTTTGTTGGCAAAATAATGTCTCTGTTTTTTTTTTTTTTTTTAACACTGTTTAGGTTTGTCATAGTTTTCCTTCCAAGGAGCAAGCATCTTTTAATTTCATGGCTGCAGTCACCATATGCAGTGACAACTTTATATCTCTCTGAAATTAAGAAACTGGAAAATTAAAATTGTTTACCTTTTAATCTTGGATTAGAAGGCAAAGATGGCAGTTGTATTTTTAATTGGATCAGTTAATGTCAGTTTTCTGAAAGATGGAAAATGTTTATGTCTTGTTTAGGTAACTGCATGAGCTGACACAGCATTCATAGCATGAGCAAATATTTATTGACCCAAGATCCCTGGAAAATCTTGATCATCTGAACAGCTGCATAGTCTGTAATATGTAATTGACCTTGAGGAAAATAATTATATTTTTTGAGGGAATAGTCATTGATAGTTGAAGTTTTTACATTATTCTAGTTACACAGTGAAAAAAAGTTTATTCTTCCTAGGATTATTCTATTATTTTGAAATTTAAATTCAAGCTATTAAATTAATTTTCATAAATTAAAAAAGCAAAACAAGTTTTGACTTTGAAGGTCAAGAAAAATATTGTAGTAAAATTATATATAATGCATTATAATAACTTTTAGAAAAGATATTTTAATATGTTAATATTATTTTTCAAATAATTTTTAACAATCAAGACAAATATTTATAATTATTTCAGAAACCGTCATATTGCAACTCAGAATAAGAAAGTGTGATTCACTAATGAATCAAGCATATACATTTCACACTTTTCCTATGTGATGATATTTTTGTTTAGTCATTCTTAATTTAGAGTAGCTGTCATTTTATCACTTTTATAATTTAATTCAGTGTTCATTTCACTCCAGTTCTAAAAGTTTGCTATGAAATTCCTCCTTTTTTAATATCTTCTATTCTTAGACTAGTCCATTCAACTGGCAACAACCCAAGTGCTTTTATTTCATTCCATCCTTCAGGCTCTTTATTGTATACATTTGTAATTCCTTTACAAAATTATGCTTTTAATGCTTCGCTGGTTGTCTTCAACATTATCCACTGATTAGTTTATGCTTCAGTGAGAAACGCAAAGAATATTTTTTTGTCAAGAGAGACTCAACACGAATCAGAACTTTCATGAGGTGTCAGAGGACAAGTGAAGCAGGAGGAGATCTGGAATACCAGCCCACCTTCCCAGCTCCTTTGCACACCTGGGAAGCACTGGCCCAGACTGTTGCATAGAGTTTGGATTGTTAGATGTATATAATTGCTTCATTACACAGAAAGAGCCAATCAATACAAAATTTCTCATTGTTTTTCTTTTTTATTTCAGTCTTCATGCTGTATACTACATTCCCAGAGCTTACCTTGTAACTGAAAGTTACATTTCATGTGGTCAAACAGATGCATTGAAAATCACAGTGTCTTAGACTTAATGGCAATAGAATGAGAGGTTTGTGAAAAAGATATTTGTGTAAGGAAAGGTGCTAAAAATCCAAGGACTGAAACTTTGGAGTGGATCTGGAAAAAATACGCAGAGAATTGATTTTTGCTCTCATAGTTTATGGCTACTACCCTTTCTCCCCTGTCTATGCTTCTGTCCTATTTCAGCTTTTATACAATGATTCTCAGTCCTCCCCTTCTGTTTCTAAGGTCATATTGGAGAAGCAGCAATTATGTCATTTAAAATAGGACCTTCCTTTGAGAGTCCATGTCATATGTTTCAGTAATTAAGTCTACCCTCCCTACTGTCACCCACAATATGCTTTTTTTGGTTTTGTTTTATTTTCAAATTGACAGCAGAAAGTTGAGCCAAAGACAGTGGCAGAAGTTTTGTGCATTGTGCAAGCAACATACATTTGACACTTGGCAGCTAGGGGAGCACCACGCATAGCCCATTCCTGTTTTGCTCTCTTGTCTTTCACTGCTTTTTCTGCTTTGTCTCCTTTGGAGCTTCCTGTGGATTGTGCTTCAAGCTGGCTGTAGTCCAAGAGGAACTCGTTGCGTACAGTGTGTGCACACAAAGGGGAGGTTGAAGTTTTCAGCATGACTTCAGAAGGGAAGAAAATCTATGAAATACCTTTAGTTCTCCAAATTGTAAGAAAAGTAATAATGTAATAAAATGTAGTGAATTAATAAATTGTTTAACAATTTTATAATATTTTCTTGGTTTTACACACTTTTTTCACCCAAATGCCCTTAGTACTTTCTAGTATTTAGTATCTTATAAGAATGTGCTATTTTGTTTTCTCTTTGCAAAACTTGTCTGGAATAAAATCATGTTGCTTAAGAACCAAAGGAAAATTGTTTCTTCTAACACATGAACATGATCAAAGTAGACAAATTTACAAGATAGGAGTTCTTTTCATGTCATTTAAGTATGACTTTTTAGTTTTGTAAATAAGCAAGGATGATGTGATAGAAGGAACAAGTGATGGGGAAAGTACACCAAATTCTAGTCTCATATCTTTTGCTTAATAATAGTACCCACCTCATTGGTTTTAAGGATCAAATACTATATTTTATGTGAAAAGGAAATCTAAAGTACTGCATTAATGAAAATGGCACATATTTATTAATATCATGAGTTGAAGCCAGAGACTGAAATAAAATAGCATTGCCTTTTCCAGTATCCACTTATAAAGGAAAATATTTTAAGAGCCAAACTCACATTTAAAGTTCTTATGACAGTAAGTTGAGTGGGCTGCTTTAAGCCACAACAAAAATAATCTTTAAAAATTCAAGTAATATTAATATGTAAGTTAATGCTTTATAAAAGTAGCCTACTACTATTTACCTGATTTCTCATTTATTTTTCAGAAATTCTTACATTTTTCAAAATCAATTTATATGACTTAGTAAAAACTCAGACGTGCACTTAAGATTCACCTATTTTACTATATTTGTGTTATACTTTAATTAGAAAGTTTACTCCACAAGTTATTTTCTGATTGTGATATTAGGATAAAAGCATCTGCTATCAGCCAAGTGTCTTGGCTGTTTACAAAGAAACTTAATTTGCATCCTTTTTCTTTTTCTTCTTAGATAAAGAAGTTTAAACGTTGTGGACATTTATGTGAACACACACATAATGCCCTGATAAATTACTGAATTTAAAAGTATCTTCTGTTAAATCTCAAGTTAATATTATCAAAAAGAGTAATAGTCATTGACATCCAGAAGAAAAAAGTAATGCTGAACAGTGAATTATAGAGTAACTTATTTTACTGTAAATATAAATTTTGAGCTACAGTGTATTTACTAGTGGTATTAGTCTGTTCTGAGATAACTTAAGATCCCTAAACATTTGTGAGAGAAACTTTTATGACACACTCAAGTTTTTGCTTTTGTCTTTCTTCTTTCTACTGGAAGAATACATCTACCAGTAGGATAGTCAGCTTGAATATTTTAACTGCATGAATTTGAACAGGGAGAGGAGTACCCAGCTGTCAGATAGTTCATATGATGTATTAGGTGTTGGTTGGAATGAGACAGTGTATCTCAGCATGCTATTGCCTTCAGTAGATTTATATTCCAAAGAAATGTGGATACATTAATACAAATAGCAATTTCAAATGAAAAGAAGATCAGCCACCTAGCTATGGTTCATGAATCACAGTGATAAAAGGGTTCACTGTCCCTTTTATTTTTTAATAATAATAATGAAAGTAGAAATTATTGCTGAGTCGAGTGGGTGCCAGGGTACACTGATCCTAAAGATTCAACTTGACCCAGCAGTCCACTGGAAGCTGCTATAGCTGAGAAAAAAGAACTAAGCAGAGATGCTGGGCTTACATTTAGAATAAGAGAAAGGAACTATTAATGCATGCCTTCCTCCAATTGCGTTCATCTCTCTAGGAAATCTTGCATGACAAAAGAGAGTTGGGACGCTATAAAGTTTTATAAAGTGATACTATAGTTGCTTGAAGGGAACTTACTATTACACTGCTGGAAGCCTGTAAAGTCTGTTGACTAAAGAAGTTCAAAGATAGCCACTGTTGTTCAGTATATAGTTTTGTTTTGTATGTTTTGATTCAGTGCAGTGGGGTCAAACATAAAGGATGGTAATGTCTTTGGCGTTTTATGATCCTCTCCTTGTTGTTATAAGTAGACATTAGGTAATTTTAAGGAAATCAGAACTGCTGACCATACAAATGGTTTTTACAGAAATTGCTTTTTGCTCTATTAAAATAACAACATAAAGTGATTTTCTGATTATTGACACTATGACTTTGCTAAAAATTCCTATATTCATTTAAAAGTAAAAATCATTTTGCCATAAAAAGCAAATTATTCTGGTTCAACAAGCAAACCTATTTTACTGAACCAATAGATAAAAACTTCATTAGAAATACTTTTTCTTTTTCCTCTCTGAAACAGGATCACATTAATAAAACCACAATAAAATTGCTAAGGGTAAAGAAGAAGCCCAAATTGAAGAAAAATGCAAAAGATGATTCTCTTATGTGGACTTAATGGGCAAGCAAAGTGAATTTTCAGTTGAACCCAGTGCTAGCTATGTGCCCTGGATATGTATTACACGCTGTTTGAAGGGGATGGCAACCAAGAGGAGGTCGCCATAACTTAACTTGTGGCAGCTGAGTTATGTGATATTAAAAAGAAAATATTTCATTAAAAGAAAAATCTAGGTTTCCTGTGAGAGTCATTGAATTCTTACATTCTAAAAAGACAAGGTTCCTTACTCACAAGGACAACTACCTGGAAGAGGTAGAAAATGACTAGTTCCAGGTCTTAGTAATGTATCAAACAGTAAGCAGCCTACTAACAGCTCAGAAAAATAGAAATAAGGCAGTGTACAGTGATCCGTCATATCCACGAGTTCCACATTCATGGATTCAACCAATTGGATAAAATATATTTTTTAAGATTCCCGAAAATTCCAAAGAGCGTTGAATTTGCTGGGCACTGGCAATTATTTACATAATATTTACATTGCAATTTAGCCATTCCTTTCTCCAGAGGATCTTCCCTATCCAGGGATAGAACTTGGGTCTCCTACATTGCAAATCAAAGGCAAATTTTTTACCGACTGAGCTACCAGGGAAGCTCTAGATATGATGCATAACTTAGTGGCTCAGATGGTAAAGAATCTGTCTGTAACGTGGGAGACATGGGTTCCATCCCTGGGCTGGGAAGATCCCCTGGAGGATGGCATGGCAACCCACTCCAGTATTCTTGCCTGGAGAATCCCCATGGACAGAGGTGCCTGGCAGGTTTGAAACCCCCCATGGGGTTTCAAAGAGTCAGACACAACTGAGCAACTAAACAAAGCACAGAGATGATTTAAAGTGTTTGGGAGGATCTGGGTAGGTGGTAGGCAAATACTGCGCTTTTTTATATACGGGATTTGAGCATCTGTGAATTTTGGTGTCCAAGGGTTTCGGAAGCATTCCCTCTTAGATACTGAAGGAGGGCTGTAATTAGCTTTTAGTTATTGGTGAGACAGCGAAGATTTAAGTAAGATAAATACAAATTATTTCTTTAGCCAAGAATACTGTGGGCTATCTACTTTGGCCAGAAACTGGGTTAGGCATTTTGTATTTAAAGAATTGTAAAACAGTTTTCATTTTTGTCTTACTTTTCAAGGTTATATCACATCTTTGTTCAGAAAAATCTCTTTGCATAAAATGCCATATCCAAAAAACAGAAATTGTAGGAAGTAGAACTCAGATGAGTAGAATGAGCTGTCTTTCTCTCTCTTTTCTTTTTCCTTTCCCGTTTTGTTTACCTCTTCTTAAAAATGAAAATATGAATAAAAGCAACAAAATTTAATTGGGTATCAATAGTATCAGATATAAGAGAGCAGGTAAGCTATATATTGCTTTTACTATTCCCTCTTCCGAATCTTTTACTTACAAAGATAAAAGGAACCAAATTTACTTTGAGACTATACAAAACCAGCATCAACTAGGTTATAACATGTAAGTTTAATTTTACTAAATACATTGTTTTTATTTTATAGTAACTTCATATTTATAGGGAAATTAGAAGAATTATGCCAAATATCCCCTTATATCCTTTATATAAATTCATCAGTCTTTAAATTTTTACCTTTTTCCTTTCTCTTTATTATCTCATACATAGACACATATGTCATTTTTATCCTTTTATAGATCATTAGTCTTTAAATTTTTACCTTTTCCTCTCTCTTTCTTATTATCGTTAATACATAGGCACATGTGTCATTTATATCATTTTCCTAAAGCATGTGAGAGTTATTTTACACATCATGACCCTTTATTCTTAAATGCTTCAGCATGCATTTCCTAAGATTAAGGATATTCTCTTATATATCAGATTAAGTACCAAAATTAGGAATTTTAACCTTGACACATTATCTTACTTAACATAAATCCACATTCAAATTCTCCTAATTGTTTCATTAAAGAAAAAAAATCACCACAACACAACAGGTTCCAATCTAGAATCATGTGTTATGTTTAGCTGTAAGGTAACTTTACCCTCTCTTAATCTAGGGGTAGTTCCTCACCATTCTTTATCTCACATGCCATTAATACTCATGACAGTTAATTTTTTTTTTTTTTGTAGAATGTTCTCTAATTCATGTTTGTCTGGGATTTCACTGTTAGGTTCAGCTTATGTAGTTTTTGGCAGGAAAACTACATGTGTAATATTTGTGTTCTTAGTGGATCCTATCAGGAGGTATATGATGTCAGTTTGTATCATGACTGGTGATATTACATTTGATCCCTTGGTAAAGGTTGCATTTACTAGGTTTCACCACTGTAGAGTTGCTATAACTACCCTGGATAATTAATAAGTACTCTCTGAAAAGATACTCTGAAAGTTATGTATTAATAAATGTTTTACACCATTTTTTTTTACCCAGAAGCATTAGTATCCATTGATTCATTCTCAAATTATTTTTTCTATGATACTCAGATGGTAATGATTATATTGTTTTGTCATCTCCTCCATATTTATTAGTTGGCATTCTACTGTACAAATGTCTTTTCCCTTTTCCTCTGTTCAGGTAAAAATGCATATATGTACATATGTGTGTTATGTATGTATTCATGAATTATCATCACAATCATGGGCTACTGTTTATTCAATAGTTATAATCCATTATAATTATTATTTATTTTTGATGCTCCAATTGTTCTAGATTAGATCTGGAGGAGCTCCTTCAAGGTGGCTTCTGAATTTACTTTGAGGAATCCACTCATGAATATCTAGTCTTGACTAGTGTAACACTGAGTAAGAAGTTCATAGAAGAGGGCCAACTTTTAGCAAGAACTATGAATATGTGTCTGACAGAGCTTCTGGCTCTGGAACTGGAAATATTTTATTGAATACTATTTGTACTATACATTGGTATTATGAATTTAAGGTTATCTACCTATCCCGAGGTAATTTCAAGAGAAACTAATTGAACATTAATGGTTTACTACTAAACCCTATATTTAAATATATGTTAAATTTTATTTTGGGCTGAGTTTGTCTTTTGTAATAAATAAGATAAATAAACTTATACACTATTCTATTCATTTTTTCAGTTTGTTTATTAATTACCACTTAAGTACTAGGTTTGTTTTAGTCCTAGAGATTCAGTAAAAACCTCAAAAGGAGTCTAGGCTGCTGTAAATCTTAGGATGTAGCAAAAGGAAACAGAAGAAACATGTATAATTATGTTAAGTAACTAGTAGGGTAGGAGAGTAGTGGCACAAAAGAGGGAGTGGTAACAAAAGGTTTTATATAGTAGGTAATGTCTTCAAGTAAGAGTAGTTGCTGTAAAAGTATAATTTTTAAGAGTTGAAAATATGACTTAAGCACATGTTAAAGATTTATTTAAAGTAATTAGCAGGGGAAGCGATAAAAATAAACTTTGTTCAAAGCATATTGAGAAGCATGGTAATACAAGGAAGTTTAATAAATACTAGAGTAATACTATTAGTTTGATTATAAAACTCATTAATGTTATGTATGGCAATAAGCTGTAATATTTAGGATGATCTTTTCTACCAAATTGAAAACATTTATGTTTCTATTGGACATAAATATAAAAGTTAACATGTAACGTTACAAGGACTGAACCCTTCATAAATAGCAAACTCAGCAACAGGACAGTCTCTGCAAGCATTAAATCATCTGTGAGCCTGACACTGGTAAGATACACAAGATTTTAATATTTGGATATTATTTCTTTGCTCTCCTAAAAATATTTCCCAAACATTATTATATCATTACTGTACTGTTGTTGATCGTTGTTCAGTCACTTAGTTATGTCCAACGCTTTGCTACCCCATGGGCTACAGAATGCTAGGCTTCTGTATCCTTCACCATCTCCCCAAGTTTGCTAAACTCATGTCCATTGAATCAGTGATACCATCCAACCATCTCATCCTCTGTTATCCCCTTCTCCTCCTGCCTTCAATCTCTCCCAGCATCAGGGTCTTTTCCAGTAAGTCAGCTCTTCCCATCAGGTGGCCAAAGTATTGGAGCTTCAGCTTCAGCATCAGTCCTTCCAATGAATATTTGGGGTTGATTTCCTTAGAATTGACTGGTTTGATCACCATGCCATCCAGGGGACTCTCAAGAGTCTTCTCAAAGACCATAGTTTGAAGGCATCAATTCTTCAGCACTCAGCCTTCTCTGTGGTCCAGTTCTCACATTGTATATGACTGCTGGAAAAACTATAGCTTTGACTTATGGACCTTTGTTGGCAAAGTCCAAATGATCTTTGCCATTTAATATGCTGTCTAGATTGGTCACAGCTTTTCTTCCAAGGAGCAAGCATCTTAATTTCATGACTGCAGTCACTGTCTGCAGTCATTTTGAAGCCCAAGAAATAAAGTCTGTCAGTGTTTTAATTGTTTCCCCATCTATTTGCCATGAAATGAAGGGACCAGATGCCATGATCTTCATATTTTTGAACTTTGAGTTTTAAGCCAGCTTTTTCACTCTCCTCTTTCCTGTTCATTAAGAGGCTCTTTAGTTCCTCTTCACTTTCTGCCGTAAGAATGGTATCTTCTGCATATCTGAGGTTATTTCTCCCACCAGTCTCTATTACAGCTTGGGTTTCATCTAGCACTGCATTTTGCATAATGTACTCTCCATGTAAGTTAAATAAGCAGGGTGACAATATACAGCCTTGACATACTCCTTTCCCAATTTTGAACCAGTCCATTTTTCCGTGTCTGGTTCTAACTGTTGCTTCTTGATTTGCATACAGATTTCTCAGGTGGCAGGTAAGGTAGTCTGGTATTCCCATCTCTTTAAGAATTTTCTAGTTTGTTGTGATCCACACAGTCAAAGGCTTTAGCGTAGTCAATAGAGCAGAAGTAGCTGTTTTTCTGGCATTCTCTTGCTTTTTCTGTGATCCAGTGGATGCTGGCAGTTTGATCTCTGCTTCCTCTGTGTTTTCTAAATCCAGTTTGTACATCTGGAAGGTCTTGGTTCACATACTGTTGAAGCCTGGTTTGGAGAATTTTGAGCATTATTTTGCTATTGTGTGAGATGAGTGTAATTGTGCAATAGTTTGAACATCCTTCGGCATTGTCTTTCTTTGGGATTGGAATGAAACCTGACCGCTTCCAGTCCTATGGCCAATGCTGAGTTTTCCAATTTTGCTGGCATATTGAGTGCAGCACTTTAACAGCATCATCTTTTAGGATTTGAAATAGCTCAACTGGAATGGAATTCCATCACCTCCACTAGCTTTGTTCATATTGATTCTTCTCTAAGGCCCACTTGACTTCACATTCCAGGATGTCTGGCTCTAGGTGAGTGATCATATCATCATGGTTATCTGGGTCATAAGATCTTTTATTGTATAGTTTTTCTGTGTATTCTTGCCACTTCTTAGAATCTTCTGCTTCTGTTATGTGCATACCATTTCTGTCCTGTATTGTGCCCATCTTTGCATGAAATGTTGCTTGTTATCTCTGATTTTTTGAAGAGATCTCTAGTTTGACCCATTCTATTGTTTTCCTTTATTTCTTTGCATCATTAACTTAAGAAGCCTTTCTTATCTTGCCTTGCTATTCTTTGGAACTCTGCATTCAGGTGGGTGTACCTTTCCTTTTCTCCTTTGCCTTATGCTTCTCGTCTTTCGTCAGCTATTTGTAAGGCCTTCTCAGACAACCATTTTGCCTATTTGCGTGTCTTCTTCTTGGGGATGTTTTTGATTACCCCCTCCTGTACAGTGTTACGAACCTCCATCCATAGTTCATCAGGCACTCTTGTCTATCAGATCTCATCCCTTGAATCTGTTTGTCACTTCCACTGTATAATTGTAAGGCGTTTGATTTAGGTCATACCTGAATGGTCTATTGGTTTTCCCTACTTTCTTCTATTTAAGTCTGAATTTTGCAGTAAGGACTTAATGATCTGTGTCATAATCCACTCCTGGTCTTGCTTTTGCTAACTATATAAACCTCTCCATCTTCGGCTGCAAAGAACATAATCAATCTGATTTCTGTATTGATCACCTGGTGATGTCTATGTGTAGAGTCATCTCTTGTCTTGTTTGAAGAGGGTATTTGCTATGACCAGTGCATTCTTTTGGCAAAAACTCTGTTAGTCTTTGCCCTTCTTCATTTTTTACTCCAAGGCCAAACTTGCCTGTTACTCCAGGTATCTCTTGTCTTCCTACTTTTGCTGTCCAGTCTCCTTTGATTAAACAGATATTATAATATATTACCATATCTTAAATATAACTATATCTATTACACATATTAAAATATTTAGAATATCATTGATACCAGCAAAAAGGCTATTCTTTTATGTACTACTTGTTTATATTTGAGTTATTTAATATTAATTAATTGTGTGTGCCTCCTTGAGCATAATGTATTGAGTAACTATACTGTCTGGAAATGCCATTCAGAAACATAGGGATGGATCTTTTAAAAGCTCTTTGGGCTTCCCTGGTGGTCTAGTGGTTAAGGATCCACCTTGCAATGAACTGGACGCTAGTGGATCCCTGGTCTGGGAAGATTGCACGTGCCATGAGTCAGCTGTGTCTGCAAGCCCCAACTGTTGAACCTACTTGTCACAACTACTGAAGCACTCTAGAGACTGTGCTCTGCAGCAAGAGAAGCCACTACAGTGAGAAACCTGCACACTGCGACTAGAGTAGCCCGGCTCGCTGCAACTAGAGAAAGCCTGTGTACAGCAACAAAGACCCAGCTCAACCAAAAATAAATCAGATTAAAAAAGAAAAGAAAGAAGAAGGCTGGATCCTCACCAGCAAATGGTCACTGATAATAAAAGCTCTTCAATCCTGAAACTGGGAAACTAAGCCTGCCTTTCCATGAAATTTCACTTTTGGTGGTGGTAGTTTAGTTGCTAAGCCATGTCTGACTCTTGTGACCCCATAGGTGGTAGCCCAACAGGCTCCTCTGTCTATGGGATTTTCCAGGCAAGAATATTGCACTGGGTTGCCATTTCCTTCTCCAGGGGATCTTCTTGATCCTGGGGTCGAATCCGAGTCTCTTGCATTGGAAGCAGATTCTTTACCGACTAACCACCACAGAATCCCTTTTTGTAATTTTGCTTCTAGTACCTATAAATTTGGTGAATTTTCTTCTAAGATCTCCAAAATTTGGTAAACTCTCTGTGTCTCCAGAAAGTAGCTAATTTTGTTACTATAGCTTTAACTCTAAAATTATGTTAAATTTATAGTTCTTTCCAAGAGACTCTGTATTTTTTGAAAACCTTGTTTTGGGTTTCTGAATATCTAGATCTTTAAGCATATTAAAAAGCAGAGACATTACTTTGCTGACAGAGGTACATCTAGTCAAAGCTCTGATTTTCCCAGCAGTCATGCATGGATGTGAGAGTTGGACCATAACGAAGACTGGGGGCCAAGAATTGATGCTTTTGAACTGTGGTGTTGGGAAGACTCTTGAGAGTCCCTTGGACTGCAAGGAGATGAAACTAGTCTATCCTAAAGGAAGTCAGTCCTAAATGTTCATTGGAAGGACTGATGCTGACTGAAGCTAACGTTCCAATACTTTGGCCACCTGATGCAAAGGAATGACTCATTGGAAAAGCCCCTGATGCTGGGAAAGATTGAAGGCAAGATGAGAAGGAGACAACAGAGGATGAGATGGTTGGGTTGCATCACCGACTCAATGGACATAAGTTTGAGCAAGCTATGGGAAATGATGGTGGATAGTGAAGGCTGGCATGCTGTAGTCTATGGGGTTGCAGAGTTGGACATGACTGTGTGACTAAACTGAACTGAGGTCTCTAAGAGTTCTTTTCCTTTTCATTGGGTATAAAAACTTAATGAATTTGAGCTCCCTAGTAGTCAGAAGACAGAGAACAGTAACAAAATAATATAGATTCTCTTTGTCCCACATCTGATCAAGTTGAGATCATCATCATCAGCTCAGTGGAGATCATCAAATCATCAGACCATTACATTAGATACCCCACAGACAGAGGATTTATGATATGTAAAATCATGCTCATGTAGACATATATATTACTAGCCATGTGATTAAGGCTTACTTAGGTCTGCTGCTCACTAGTTCATCCCCTGACTGTGGACCACAGCTGAAGCCATAGGGTACTTACTTAATTACACAAAAGTAACTGGCTTAGTGGTTTGAGATTAGAAACCGACTCGACGGTCTTGAGGCTTGATTGTGGAAAGGGACACAACCCTAACCAGAAGTTTGACAAGGAACAGACAGAGTAACAGACTTACTTTGTCAAAAGCAGAAACAAGCACGCAAACAAATCCACGCAAATCAGAAGAAAGAAAAAAAAAAAATGTAGAAAAGTAGAAAGTCAGCAAAAGTAAAACATCGCTTCCACTTGGAGTCACTTTGGGAGCCAAGAAGGAACTTGCCTGTACTTAAATAGATTGTAAAGTGATGTCTCCAGCAATATAGTTTAATTGACTCTGGCATGTGAGTTCACTTGGATGTCTTAGTGGGTTCTCCAAAACTCTCATGGTATAATTTTCAAAAGCTTAAAATATGACTTTACACAAATACAGATTGGGCAAAAATCAAAGGTTTACTTAAGAGAGTCTGCATAATGGTAAACTGATTCAGAGAACACTAGCACTTGAGGAATTAGATATTTATAGCAGTTTAATAAAGAATGTTAGAATAATACTGCAAAATTGAATGTAAAACCAGTAAATGCTCTGCAAGGCAGTTATCCATTACCAGAGAAAAGTATATGTATCTCAGTTGGATACAGATCTACAAGTTGCCATGTAATTTCACCAAGTCAGAACCATTAAGTAGTAAAGGTAGCAAAATCAAACAGTGATTTAATATACAGAATTCAATAGTTCTCAGTTAAATCATGCTTTAGTTGCAATCATCTACCCCACTATATGTCTTAGTTTTGGGTAATGATTTTTAACACATTCATTACCCCATGGCAAGCAAAAGAAAACAGCAATTTAGATGTGGAACGATTCATAAGTAATTATACTAATGTATGAAACTTCCCTGTGAGGCAGAGGTGCTGGAAAAGAACTGAGATCTTTCAGTGGCTATTGACGGAAGATGGGGAAGAGCTCAGTCAGGGAGAGTCAGGCATTAAGATAATACGAATTTTTTTTTTTATTGTTTTTGCCATACATTGTCATGATATCACCATGGGTTTACATATGCTTCCCCTCCAGAACCCCCCTCCCTCCTCCCTCCCCCCCGGGAAATCTCACTGCACCAGCCCCAAGCATCAATCCTGGGCTGGAGATTGATTAGACACATGACAATTAACATGCTTCAATGCCCTTCTCCCATATCATCCCACCCTTACCCTCATCCACAAAGTCCACGAGTCTATTCTATACATCTACATTCCTTTTGCTGTCTCGCATGTTGGGTTCTCATTACCGTCTTTCTAAATTCCATATATATGCGTTAATATACTGTATTGTTGTTTTTGCTTCTGGCTTACTTCACTCTGGATAATGGGCTCCAGTTCGTCCATCTGAGTAGAATTGCTTCAAATGAATTTTTTTTTTAATGCTGAGTAATATTCCATTGTGTATATGTCCCACAGCTTTCTTATCCATTCGTCAGTTGATGGGCATCTAGGTTGCTTCCATGTCCTGGCTATTGAAAACAATGCAGCGATGAACATTGGGGTACACGTGGCTCTTTCAATTCTGGTTTCCTCGGTGTATATGCCCAGCAGTGGGATTGCTGGGTCATATGGCAGGTCTATTTGCAGCTTTTTAAGGAACCTCCACACTGTTTTCCATAGTGGCTGTACTAGTTTGCATTCCCACCAACAGTGTAAGAGGGTTCCCTTTTCTCCACATCCTCTCCAGCATTTATTGCTTGTAGACTTTTGGATGGCAGCCATTCTGACTGGTGTAAAGTGGTACCTCATTGTGGTTTTGATTTGCATTTCTCTGATAATGAGTGATGTAGAGCATCTTTTCATGTGTTTGTTAGCCATTTTTATATCTTCTTTGGAGAAATACGAATTTTGTAGGAGTTTGGGAGCCACTACGGTTTTAAGTAGGATAACAGCATAAAAATATAATGCTGTTTAGAATTACTGTTTACCTAATTTTAACTTCTTTAAATGAGTTCAGTAGGTAGCTATAGTTTATAGTGATAAGTACCTTACATGGAAAAATGGCAGTGCTTTTTTTATTACTGTACAAATGTAAAATAACATACTGCTTTTTGTTGACTTTTGATATAAACTTTAATTTTCCTATTTGTTAGAGATACTGATGCTAAATTAAAACTATTCTCTCAGCACTTAGTCAAAGTTTCATTTGATTTATTCAGTTATGTATTTCATTACATTTTACATTAGTTTGATTTTAATAGTTGTGAAATTGTGTAGTTAAAAAGTTTGCCATTAGTAAATAATTACTGAATGATTCTTAACCTATCAATTGAACCTCTGGTGGAACATAGCAATAAAGATATTCTTAGAAGAATACTGATTTATGCCTATTTAGGCTGTTTTCCTGTACTCAACAATTTACCTTTCTTACATTACAAAGAATATAATTATACTTAGCTATAAAGTATCATAATTTATTAGCTGCCAAAGTCACACAGTCTAATTTACACACGTCCCATTTTTATATCCAAGCCATTTTCTTTGTAGTCACTGACCAAACTGTCAACCTGTAAGATAGCCTAGTAACTTTGCACTCAGGGTAGTATGAGTGCAAAGGTGTGATACAAGACAATAGGAGTTTATAGAAACACAAAATCTTATTCATGTGCAGTGGTGGTTGTGAGTACAGGGCTTGCTACTCTGATTGCATTGTAATTAATGCAATCATTAATTACAAAAATGGTTTTTTATTTGTTTTCTGTGTGTTCATTCTGGAATCAGCTACTTTCTTCAAAGTGCATCCTTTTGCTAAGTGTGATGGACATGAGGGAACGAGGGGCCGGAGATAGAATCTATCTGAGCTGATTACAAGATTCTCTTCTAATGAAGATGATATCTCATGATTAAGAAAGAAAAATTAGCTGTCACATAGGGTTTTTAATTGATACTAAGAGAAGTGCCACACTTACTTTCTAAAAACTTCAGGGAGTGAACTGAGACACTAGTTTGATTAATTAATGATGAATAGATTAGAATGGTAAACAACCATTTCTATAAAGAAGGAAGAAGTGGTGATTATATATAAGCTTGCAGGTCATAATTATGTTTGAATATTATTAGGAAATATTTAGATAATTTTTTGTGATGCCTAAAAACATAAGCTGTTTTTCACTATTTCACCTATAATTTCCATAAACATTTTATAATATTTCCCCCCTTTTTTTAACTCTTTTCAAAGCAGATATTTGTTCAATAAATTAGTTCATATTTAAGGATAGGAAAAGTGATGTTAATATTTATTGGGAGTTTATTATGTATCATGGATTGCATAATCACTTTTCATGTGGGAAATAATCTGTTTATAATTATTTCTAAGAAAAATTCTCACTACAGAGCTCTTTTGTTGCACTTTCATGAAATGGCTGTAGTCATTAAAATTTTCTCCTATTGAACAGAATCCTGCTTTCCTTTAACTTTATTATCTAGTTCTCTGATGCAACATACAGTTCTAGTCCTTCAAATATTTAAAGCTTCTTAAACATTATTTATGGAACTTTTAAAAAATAAGGAGGCTTAAAACCTCTTCTTTCAATATTCAGAAGCCTCACTGTTTTCTCTATTCCATTTATAGACTTAAGAAACAAGTCTTTAAAAAGATGTAATATCCATTCACAAATAACATAAATCCCTCTGGACACTGAATAGAGAATGATAATTAAGATTATCAAAGCTTTTATTCTGAATGTTAGACCCTAAAATTTCTTTAAGTTGAAAAATTATTATTTCCTATTTTTGACTCAACTATGGAAATTTCCACAGAAAGATTACTTTGTCTGTTAGCTTGATTAATTTAACTGACAAAGGACCAAAGAGACAATTATTTATTTTAGTTGTTTAGATTTGGTTAAAGATTTCTGTTTGAGATAATAGGCATTGTGGGATTATATTTCAGATTCCAAACCTAGTATTCTATATGTGTCATAAGAAAATATAAAATGAGTAAAAGCACATGTGACCAAATTGAGCTAACAATTCTGTGAAGTGAATATTGTTAAATTCATAGAATATTGTTTAATCTAAGCCAGTTTTCATCTCTATTATTAGAATTAATTTGAAATATTGGTTTTAAGTAATAATGGAAATAGCCTATTAAGCCTTCAAAATTTTTTTAAAAAATTTCTGTTGGCCTTACCATTATGCAAGAAGAATTACAATACCCTGTCCCTATGCTTGAGGACATGTGTCTTAGATTTATGTTTTTGAGTAGAGGTATTAAGTAGAGAAGTTTACTTTTGCTCATTTTGTCAGGAAAGTGGTCATTTTTGCTGCTGATGTGTCCATGTACACGTTGCTAATAATGTAAATCCAATATGTGAAAAAACACATTGATAAAACTATATTTGGAAGCTATTATTTTTGTATAAGATGTATTTTAAACACCCTCAGCAATAACTCCTTCTTTTTCATTCATCATTAACAGCAATAACTCATATTTATTAAGGGCCATCAAAGGGTTACTTCAATTCTAGAATCAAAAGTGAACACAAATTAGATGGTTTCTTGATACAATGTTATAAAATGAAAGACATGAGATAACATGGCACAGAAAATGAGATTAAGTGGAAGGAAAATAGAACTTGAATCAGAAAAGCTCCATATAACAAGGTACTAATTCTCTTGTATTTTCACAACTCTGAGCTGAAAAATCCTGTTTACAATGCATATTTCACATAGTAGTTGTGAAAATTAAATGAGGTTTAAATTAAAATATGGGTATTTATCAAACAAACTGATCGCAGTTAAATTCCTGTTTTGTGTATGTGTGAGAGAGAGACCTTTTTTGCAGGCTGCTTTCAAGATCTTTGGCAGGCTTCTCGGACCTGACCTTCCGGCAGCCGAGCCGGGGCCGGGCGCTGAGCCGACATTGACCCGTCTTCGCGATTCGGCCCGACGCGCCCCCTCTCGCGACATCATGGTGGCGTACTGGCGACAGGCTGGACTCAGCTACATCCGATACTCCCAGATCTGTGCAAAAGCAGTCAGAGATGCACTGAAGACCGAATTCAAAGCAAACGCCATGAAGACTTCTGGCAGCAGCATAAAAATTTTGAAAGTGAAAAAGGAATAATCTACCCTGAGTACAGCCTGAATGCTGCATGTTCAAGGTGAAGCTGTGGGCACATATTATAGCAGATTGGCTGCATGTTCAAGGTGAAGCTGTGGGCACATATTATAGCAGATTGGAAACCATCTCCCTTCATGGAAAAAAAAAAAAA